>CASBWL010000171.1:765000-1215380 GCA_949130495.1 Sambucus nigra | reverse complement strand
GTAATCAGATTTCTAGTAACATCTATTGTTGAAATCAGATGAAATTTGATTGTTAATCCCATCAAATTTGATTGTAATCAGATTTGATCAGATTTCTAGTTCAACTTTGATTGTAATCAGATTTCTAGTTCAACTTTAGGGCATATATAATTTTATAATCAGATTTGATTGTAATAAGATGAAATCTGATTGTTAGACGTTGATTGTTAATTAGATCGCATCTATGAAGATCGAATTCTAGTAACATCTGATTGTGAATCAGATTAACAATCAACTTCTAAGAATCGAAGAAACCATTTCATTTGAAAGCTTAGAAGAGATGCAAACAGACACGAAGATGAGAGAGAAAGCTTACCTGCCCTGCCCTGCTAAAATGAGGAGAATGATCGTAGATGACCTGGCCTGCTAAAACGATCCCATTTGAAATGGCACCATTTCATGTTTTTGGTGAAATGAACCTATTTGTAATTTTACAAAGGAGTTAAAATGGGCTTATTTTTGAATTCTTTCATTTATAAAACCAAACATAAAAAATGGGTCCATTTGTAAATGAGCCAATTTTTAAATGGGCCTATTTACAATTTTGGGACAACCAAACAGGGCCGAAATGGTGCCATTTCAAATGGGATCGTTTTAGCAGGCCAGGTCATCTACGATCATTCTCCTCATTTTAGCAGGGCAGGGCAGGTAAGCTTTCTCTCTCATCTTCGTGTCTGTTTGCATCTCTTCTAAGCTTTCAAATGAAATGGTTTCTTCGATTCTTAGAAGTTGATTGTTAATCTGATTCACAATCAGATGTTACTAGAATTCGATCTTCATAGATGCGATCTAATTAACAATCAACGTCTAACAATCAGATTTCATCTTATTACAATCAAATCTGATTATAAAATTATATATGCCCTAAAGTTGAACTAGAAATCTGATTACAATCAAAGTTGAACTAGAAATCTGATCAAATCTGATTACAATCAAATTTGATGGGATTAACAATCAAATTTCATCTGATTTCAACAATAGATGTTACTAGAAATCTGATTACAATCAAATTTCATCCTATTACAATCAAATATTAGGGTTTTTTTATGTCTAAAGTTTATAAAATTTTATATGCCCTAGATTTTAGGTTTTTTTTATGTCTATTGTTGTTCAAATGAATCAAGTTTGATTTATTTTGTTTCGTTTGTATTGATAAATTTGCAGAGAACACTATTGGGGTTTTAACAATTGTCTACTATTCAGAGATTTATGAGGTAAAATTCTCTAATGTTTGATTGTATTTATTTTTAGTGTATGTTTTGTTCATGCTTTGATTAGTAGATATATGTGATCATCTAATTGAATTTAGAATTCTTTCTTTCACATGTATATGATTTATCTTAGAGAGTATATGAAATGAAAATTTCCTTTTTTTATGCAACACATTAATGCTAAACTTAATTTTTGCATTTGATTCAAAGGTAAATGGCAAATTCACAAGATACGACCGAAAATAGAACGAAGGCAGAGTGGGTGCCATCACGTGATGCTTTCTTAGTTGAACTATTTATTGAACATCATAATGGAGGAAAAAATCAAAGTGGTTTTAAAACCGAGGTGTTTCGAAGTATGGCGCGAGAAGTTAATAAGAAATTCAATTTAAATTTGGATGTAGCTCAAATAAAAAATCGATACAGTGTTCTGAAGAAAGATTTTGGCATTGTTAAGAAGTTACGGAATCAATCTGGATTTGGTTGGGATGATGATCAAAAAATGGTTGTGGCGGATGACAAAGTTTGGGATGACTATCTTGTGGTAGGTATAAGTATTTGGGTTAGTAATTACTATATATAAAAAGGAAATAATGCTTAAAACTTTTAAATGTAGGTCCATAACGATGCGAGAGCTTTTCGAAGAAAAGGGTTCCCATTATATGATCGATTATCACATATATTTGAAGGTAATTCATTTTACATATGAGTAATGAATTTTTAATTTAGTTATATACTTTTACTTGTAAAAATATATATTTATAAAATCTAGTAACATATTTTGACTATAGGTCAACGAGCTACCGGGAAGTATCAAGTTTCAAGTGTTCAAGTTGTATCCGAAGAGGGAAATGATAATTTGAATGCTACCCAAGTTTCAAAGTCAACTAGTACAGTAAGAAAAGCAATTGATACAATACATGAGGAGTCCGGTTCGAGTTCAGATTCGGTCTTCTTATTTCATGATGGGAAATCCAAAAAACCTAAATTCGATGGTCCAACGAGTTCACGTCCGAAGAAAAAAATGCGCCTCAAGACGGGAGATAGGATAGCAAATGCTTTCTCTGAGATGGCGTCTGCTTCTAAGATTAGAGCATTTCAAAAAGTTGAAGAAAATGGGCTTGGTTTGTACCAAAAATGCATCGAGGATTTGCAAAAAATGGAAGAGTTGGATGAGTCAGAGATACTTAAGTCTCTAAGTGCTCTTCGGGATGAAAAAAATGCTATTGCATTCATGACACTTACGGGTCCTTTGCGTTTGGCCTTTTTGAAGTCATTGTGGTAGTTTAGGATATTTGAAGTCGATGTTATCTTTTTTACTACAAATCCCACAAAATAGTGTTTCAGTTGGATGTGGGCAGGACACAAATAATAGATTGCTTTCTTTTACCTGAAGTGTGGTTTTGAACACTCTGCTTTAGTTCTTAATTCTACACAATGTACATGTTTTGAACACTTTGTTTTGAACCATCTTAGTGGTTTTCATGATTGAACATGTTTAATTGGTTTTCATGATTGAACTGCAACATACTTTACTAATGCAGCATACTTTAGCCTTTCTGTGTACTTGATTGTCATTTACTTTCTTTGAGTTGGATGTTAAAGTATATATGTATAGCAGTGCTATACATATATGTCCATTATGGACAGTCCATATATTATATTGTGAGAGAGGTTGGACTTCATATACATAAACTGTGTAGCAGCACTGCTTGTTGTTGCTTGCTGTTGCTTGCTGTTGCAATTGTTGCTGTTGCGTGCTGTCAACCTACAAATCCGCCCGAGCTAATCCCCGCTGTTAGTGATTGTTCATCAGCAATACCACATTGTTTGATAGTTTCAAGGTTCAAAAAACTGTGTACCACCAGTGTCTATCAGCACAGTGATGGGATGCTTCTTAACAAAACCTTTAATTCTAATAAAATGTGTGAAACTGATCGAGATAAAGCATTAAATGAAATTTTTTTATCACTTAAATTAAGGCATTCTTCTTCCATGGAGTCTTCTAATTCTTGAATTTCTGGGATCTCATCCTCATCAGTCCTCATAACAAACAGTTCTCTCTCTTGCACACATGGCCAGGCTTAGGAAATCTTTGGCCCTTCTCTCTTTCATTTCTGCATAGGAAATCTTTTTGACAGGCACAGTAGCAATTGCAGGCTTATTAGCTGGTTGTATGGTCTTGTCTTCAGGTTCTGTAGTTACAATGAACTTTGCCCTTCCATGTAGCAGCTGATTTTAGGGCCTTAACTGCCTCCCTACTCATCTTGCCCTTCCATGTAGCAGCTTCCTGTAGCTTAGCCAAACAAATTGCCCTTTGAAGAGTTGAAGGGTAAAACATATGTACTCCATTTCTAACAGAGATTCTACTCTCTGGATAATGCATCAGACTTCAACAATATAAAGTGCCTCACTGTTAAAACTTGGGCACCTAAATTTTATAGAATCAATAGACTTTCAATTCTGACACATTTAGAATAAATACCATGTCTTTTGAGCAATTGGACCATTTAAAAACTGGTGATCAAGAGTTTCTTGGTGTTTAAGGCAGCAGGAGCATATAGAGGACATGTGAAATCCCTTAGCTTGAATAGATTCATCTAGAGGCATAATCTGGTGATAGCATTTCCATAGAAATAAAGAAATATTTTGGGGATAAAAAGAGTTCCAAATGCATTTGCATATGAAAGAACATGGTTTGGAAATTCTGATACTTTGCCTAGCAGATTTAGTGGAGAAAATGCCATCATTATTAGGAGTCCAGTACCACATTCCATTAATGTTGTTGAAAGCAGATCAGCAGGTTCAGCAACATCTTTAAACCTCTTATGAGTAAGAGAACCAGGTTTAAAGTCCATATTTCTGTATTTTTTCCAATTTTGAAGATTTTAAATTCCACCATAACTTGATGCTGAAAGATTTGCAAATATCTTTAGTAAGCTTAAATCCCAAACCTCCTTCTTCCACTGGTAGGCAAAGATCAGGCCATTTTTTCCTCTGGTACCTAGCCCCATACTCTTTGGAAGATCCACTAATTATCTTATCTGATTGCACTAAAAAATGTGGGATCATCACTTATTTTTGTTTCAGCATGACATAAGTAGAGGTTCACTGTGAGACTTTGAAATATTATCTTTCTTAATCCTTGTATATGGTAATTTTCTTTGATTCAATGTTCTCTAACCAACTAGTTTTGGCTTTGAATTAATTTTATTCTAGCGATGGTAGAATCTGATGAAGAGTATCAAGAAATGGATGACATGGCCGCTGCAATTGCTGCCTTTTATTACACGAGTAGAATTCGAAAAAAACCATGTCGTAACTCCGCTCTTAGTGGTGCAGCATATGTTGATGAAATACTTAAGGGAAATAAAACGCGTTGTCGTGAGGTTTGTCGAATGGATTTGCCCATTTTTCAAAAGCTTTGTCATATTGTGAGAGAGCAAGGTATTTTGAATGACACGTCACGTGTTAACATAGAAGAACAATTGGCTATGTTTCTTTTCACCGTTGGTCATAGTGCTGGGAATCGACTAGTTCAAGAACGTTTTCAACATTCAGGTGAAACCGTAAGTAGGTATTTTCACAAGGTATTACATGCTCTCACCCAACTCTCAAGTGATTTCATTCGAGGTCCGTCAAACATCACACCAATGGAGATTTTAACCGATCCTAGATTTTATCCATATTTTAAGGTACTTCATTTTTAAATTCATGACTTTGTTTATATGTCTTAATATTCAAACTTTACTGACTTCAATGTATTTTTTAAAGGACTGTATTGGAGCGATTGATGGGACCCACGTCTCTGTTATTGTTGGGGTCGATGAACAAGCTTCATTTCGGGATCGGTGGGGAAACTTATCCCAGAGTGTTATGGCAGCATGTTCTTTTGATTTGAGATTTACTCATGTTTTATCAGGCTGGGAGGGATCTGCAGCAGATGGTCGTGTTTTGCTTGCGGCACGAGAAAAAGATTTCGTTGTTCCTGAAGGTATTATTCCTTTTAGTTTAAACATATTTAAGATTATGATTTTATAAATGGAGATTATCTTACGCACATTTCAATGTTACTTTCTCATATGTTTTATTTATGTTAACAGGTAAATTTTACCTCGTGGATGCCGGTTACCCAAATTTGCCAAATTTTATTGCACCATATAGGGGTGTTAGATATCATCTAAAAGAATATGATTCTGGACTTCGGGCACCTAAAAATGCAAAGGAGTTGTTCAACCATCGACATTCGTCTTTACGAAATGCAATTGAGAGAATATTTGGTGTTCTTAAGCAACGATTTCCTATTTTAAGAATGCCACATTCATATCCATTTACTTCTCAAGCCAAAATAATAGTAGCATTGTGTGTTTTGCATAATCACATACGCATCGAATGTGGAGGTGAAGATTGGGTTTATGAGGAGTATGATCGTTTAATCAATGATATGGGCATTGAGGAACAATTCGAGAATCTTTCACGAAGACTGATGCAAAGAAATAATTCCACGAGCGGACTACTTCGAGAAGGCAAAGTATTGCGAGACAAAATAGCAATGGATATGTGGCGTGATCATCTCAACGAATTAAGGAGGAGGGGACGTGTTGTGTGATATGTCTATGTTGAATTAGTTGTGATAGATATCAGTGACTATATTTCATTGTTATTTTGTGGATTGTATGACGTTTTGGATGAACTTCTAGTCATATTCTTTATGTCATTACTCGACGACTATATTTCATTGTTATTTTGTGGATTATACGACATTTTGGATGAAATTCTAGTCATATGTCATTTCAATAATTTTTGCACTTTAAAAAAAAATTATTTCTTTTTTCAGTTATTTTGCATTTTTTGAAAAAATGCAATTTAAGTTAATCGTTTTTTGAAAAAATGCAAATCATTTTAAATTCACCGGGTTCAATAATTTGTGCAACCAAACACCTTAAAATTGGCCAATTCGTAATTATTGTATTTCAATTTTCATTTACCAAACAACATTGAAATTGGATTTAAACTCATTTCAAATCAACTCATTTACAATTTACTAATTCACAATGAACCAATTTACATAATCAAACAATTTGCGCAACCAAACAGGGCCTTCATGTTTTTGGTGAAATGAACCTATTTGTAATTTTACAAAGGAGTTAAAATGGGCTTATTTTTGAATTCTTTCATTTATAAAACCAAACATAAAAAATGGGTCCATTTGTAAATGAGCCAATTTTTAAATGGGCCTATTTACAATTTTGGGACAACCAAACAGGGCCTTAGGAATTGAAATGAGTCACCTGGAACCTGCAACATTTTCGTTTGTACACTTTTATGTGCAAGTCTTTTGTGTTTATCGTTACTTTTAAAACTTGGATCATCCAAACTCTAGCCTTGCAAACTTACCCATCTCTTCTCTAAACCCGGACATTGCCTTTTCTTGCAGATACACCAAAACCTTAAACCCATCTTTCTTCCCCTCTATGGCTGATGAGTAAGGCAAGAAAAAGCAAGGCTCCACACTCCCAAGAAGGTTTCTCGATAATGGCAAAACAGTGACGGGGCCACCCCAACCAAAGTCCACTGTCGAGTGCCCCAAGTGTCGCCAGTCTGTAAACCCACTCACCCCCTTTCCAGCCGTTATCCCGTTTTCATAGTTTAGCTCCTGAAAATCAATGAATGAGCGAACGTACTCATCAGTGGCATTTCGTTTACTTTTCTTGATGAGATTGGCTGTTTCCCAAATGGGTTGTGCCACAAGGTCTCCAACGGTGAGCTGAACGTACATTGGGAGACAACCGTTGCCCCAGTAGCCGGTGGGTAATGGGGGGGTTACTAGCTTTCTCATGTTGATTGAATAAGCGAACTTCACCTTCTCCTCAGTTGGAACTCCAGAAGCTTTAACCCTGTTTCACAGCTCACATACATAAGGTAGGTATACGTGTACATTTTTGAATTAATAACTAGAACGTTTAAAAAACATTCAATTATGTTATCATTATTAAAAGGAAAAATTACGGAGATATGCAATGAACTTGACATGTTTTTTTATTTTAGTTAATAAACTCTTTTTTTACGTATATAACTATGGGTGCAATCGGTACGGATTTTTATCGTATTGCACCATTTTGATTCCGAAAAAATTGATTTTGGTTTCATATTATGAAATATCAAAAATCGATTTTATTGAAATCAAAATACCGTAAAAAATTTGGTTGGTTTTGATTTTAAGATATAAAAAATCGATTTATCGAATTTACCGTACCGAAATACCGTACCAAACTTAACGTATATTACCAAATGAAAATTGTATTTAAAAAAAATACACCAAATTATTAAGACCCTTCATTTTAATCTCATCTAATCCATTTATTTCACGAAGTCCCTCCAGCCACACAACGCAAGGTAACTTCTTCTTCCCTATCTCCTTCTTTTGCAGCCTCAAATCGGTACAGATTTTCCCCTCCGGCAACCTCCTCCGGCCTCAAACCGGTACGTGTGTATTGTTTATGCGTGTATGTCTAGATCTGCTACGCCTCAAACTTGTGAGTTTTGACCAAAGTGCTTGTTTATTTATGTATGTATTTCTAGATCTGCTACGCCTCAAACTTGTGGATTTTTAGTATGTTGGTTGGTAATTGTTTGGGAATCTAAGATGCGTTTATTAATTTCAATGTGTTTTTACTTCAAAAACATTGTTGAACCACTCGAATCTTGATTTGCGCTTTCAATATTTTTTTATTCAGTGTGTTTTTTTACTTCAAAAACATATATACGTATGTATCTAATTTTTTTATATAGATCTACAAATATGTTTATACACAACTATATATATAATTTTTTTAATTTATACTAATGTTTTTTAATGCAGTTTAGTTTGTTAATGCGATTTAGTTTGCTTATGCAATTTAGTTTGTTTATGCTTCATGATCTTCATTTTATTTTTCAGTGCAATTTATATTATATTTTAGTTTTAAGTAATGCATTTAATCAATTAAGTGAGTTTAAAATTTTAGTACCGAAACTTGTACAAAATTCTATCGAAATATATACTAGATCTACCGAATGCATAAATCAATTTGAAATTCTGGTGTTTACCGGAAAAAACCCGAATTGAAATTGAAATTAGCGAAACAAAAAAACTCGAAAATACCAAAAGAACGGCCAACTTGGTTTTAGTTTTTGTTTTGGTGTACCGGTCGATAAATTGGTACGGTATGTTTTTACCATTTGGATCGTGATTTTGGTATTCGCAAGGGATCATTGTCGACCATACCGTACTGGTTGCACCGCTATATATAACACTATTTTTTATTTTGTTACCAAAAACTTAACTCCGTTAAAAGAATCTAATGGAACTCTGATGTGACAAAAAGTCTTTGTGACATGACATAATAATGTACTAATTTAAATATAAAGCGACACTTATTCTAACGTAAATAAACCTAATCTTCATAACCCAACAAAACATATCTTTAACCAAACACCCGCACCGCACTCTACACGCAACACTACACCCCACCCCACCATCGCACCAAACACTACCATTAATGTACTTGAAATGAATCTCGGAATTGAACTTAATATCCAAACACCACCATCAATCTAATTGAAATCAATCTCAAAATTGAACCAAAAATCCAAATCGGACGATAAATCAAGACCCAGAAAACTACAAATCAAACTTTTTTTTCTTTTTATTTAATTTAAATCACAAACCTAGAAATCATGACCCATTTTCAATTTATACCTACAAATAATGAAGGCGGTAATAACTGACAACGAAGGTCCGACAATAATTTCGGTTGATCGTATCTATTTGACGAATAACAAAATGTTTGGGTATTTTGACTCTGATCAGATAAAAAACATGAGGAATTTCTTATCAAACCCAATGTCGGTAGCTTTTGTGACACCACTGTCGGATGTTGTGGGTGGAATTGGATCCACCATGGACAACGAGTTGGTTCAAAATAATCAACTCCCCATCATACGAAGTAAGAGAATTCAGTTTTAGTTGGCGACAAAGAAGAGGGTGAGGCGTGCGTGTGCGAGTGCAGATGCAAGTGTGTCAGTGCATCGATTTTTAAATTACTGGGATTTGAGAGCGCCACCAGTGCTTTTATATATTTAATATATAAATATATAATTATAATTTTTACTAATACACACACACACACACACACTTAGTTTTTTTAATTTCTTATTTATCAATTATAAGAAAATATGTCAATAATTACTTTAAAATATGTACGTGGATAACCACATTTAATGAATATTCTAATTTTAGTCTTAATTTATATGTATTAATTATACTTATAAAATTTATGTAAAGTAATGAGATGAAATTATGTGATGTTGTTAAACATATTACTCCCATTGTTAACATTTATTTCCATTTAAAACATTCACCTAGTTATGTCAATAATCATGTGAGATGTTTGTTTCTTAAGAAATGGGAGTATTAGCATTTTATCTCCATATAGGTTCCACATTGGTTTGGAAATGTGGCCTAATGCTCTCATATAGAATATATAAAGCTGTGAACCCACTAGGGGTGTTCAAAAAACCGACTGTACCGACGGACCGAACCGACCCATTTTTTTTGGTCTTTTTTCTTAATCGGTCCGGTCTCGGTTTATTTTTTTGGTGGACCGACCTAGTCGGTCCGGTCCACGGTTTACAGTTTCAAAAACCCTGTTAGGACCGACCCGGACCGACTGTATATAAAATAATATATTTTTACATATATATGTATATATATAAGATAAATAAATAGTAAAAATATATATTTCAATATTTGATTAGTTTAAATTATAGTTTAATCCAATAGTAGGTTTGTTTTAATCGCAAATTTTGATATTTTTTAGTTTTTAATGTTTGAAAAAAATAGACTCGGGTATATTTGTACTATTATAAATGATGTAATTCATTAATGTGAGGACCGACGGGTTAGACCGGACCGACCCTATAAAAAACTGAACCGACTAGGGTCGGTTAACCGACATTATCGGTCCGGTCTCGGTCCATTTTTTTAGAGGACCGACCAAGTCGGTCCGGTCCAAAAAAAACCTTAAAACCGAACCGGACCGGACCGCGAACACCCCTAGAACCCACAATGAATTTGTTAATATCCCACATCGAGTTGGAGTGATGATACTCCTAAAAGTAGCTTAGTATAAATTTGTTGCTTCACCCGGTGTATATACGTGAGTATTGTGGAGTGATTCTAAAGGTGACTCTGAAAATAGTTCGAATTTTTTAGTATCACAAACCTGCCGTCCTTTTTAGATTTTACTCTCTTAGTGCGGATTTGACTCTAAAAGTTCACGATTTCGACCATTTTAGTACGCGAATTTGCTCGAATTAGCAACAAATTTCTAAATTCACAATTTGAGAGCGCATTCGTTATACTGAACAAGTGTAGGGAACTTAATTTCTTTACTTAAAAAGAGATTAGGGTGTCATACATATGTTATTATTACAATTATTCATAAAGCTTAAATGTGTTATGATAATTAATTTTTTTATGTCTAGCTAAAAGACTTCCCTTCAATGTTATTGTTAAGAATAATGATAGGCAGACCGGGTGGTAGTACTGATATCGTTTTATTTGTTTGTACTATGGTATTATTCGATTGTTTTATGGTGTGGGTTCCACTAGGGTATAAGTCATATAAAACGCATTTGGTACTAGCCCGGTACTATCACTCGATAAGAGTATCATTACTCTATTATTAATGGTGTGTCTAATAAAAAAAATGGTAATGGTAGAAAAACAGTTCAATTTTATAAGAAGTTGAAATCATTTGAAAATGATGCAAATGATTTAGTCTTTTTTAAAGGTTTTCATAGACATAATCTTTTGCGGTGGGTAAAAAATATTTACCATAAAAAATAATAAAATTATGGAGAACTCTTTATGTCTATAACTATTATTTTTGTGCCATAAATGTGTTTGAAATCAAGCATTACAAAATTATAAATGAACTAAAATAATTATTTTCTATGTAAAAGAAATAAGCACCATTCAGACCCTAAAAAAAAGACAATTTATAATTAGGTCCCTTGGTAACAATTTTTAAATATTTAAAGATAATTACTATTAGGTCCACTTGTTATGCCACTAACGTGAACTTTTACAAGAAGATATTTAATAGACTTAAGTATTTAAAATTTGTCAAAATATTTTTAACGATTAAAATTTATTTGTAAGGGACTAAAAATACTTTTTCCCAAAAAAATCATTAAAGCTTGTCAAGTTAGTCAACCCTATTTTTATAGCAACAATAATGTTTGTTTGCGTTGCTACAAGTTAAAAATTTGGTAATTTTGACTTCAACCTCAAATATTAATTCATAATATTACTTAATTCCTCATTTTTATAATTCTTTAACTTTGCCATAATATAAGGGAATTAAATCCAATTTGGAATTATAAAGATGAGATAAAGTCAAATACATTCTTAGACTTGAACCCCTATTCTAATTCAATATTTTAAAATAACCTCTCGTACAATTGCTACATCAAAGAGACTAGCAAAATAAGAGTTTAGTTAAATATCATATTAAAAAATAGGGATTAAGTAAAGTCTTTTTGACATGGTGAAGGATTTTTTGGTGCAAAATAAAAATGTTTGGACTAAACATGTATTCAGAAAAGTTCGAGGGACTATTTGGTATATGCACAAAAAAACTACTTAAATATATAATGTGTATATTTTCTCCGTTATGGGGCAAATATATCGCAAATATTATTCTTCGAGTTTTTGAAGGACATCTTTGACTTTATTTGGATAAAATTATTTATAAATGTTACGTTTGCACCGTACTAAAGACTTTAAATGACCGCTCTCTCAAAAACATTAAACAAAGCTTCCCAATAAAAAAAGGAGTCAATAAGGCCATCTGCAATATTTAGTTTCTAAAGTCATTTCCATCTTATAGTTAAAATCTCTTTCTAATCTAATTGGCATATTAGTGTGAATATAGGAACACATACATCTCCAATGATCTTTTTCTACCTAGCAATTTTTATCAATTTCTAACCGTAAAAAAGGGACGTGGAAAGATTTTTACTAATAAATTGATTTCATGTCATATTGTCTAATCATCTCTATATTTCTACATGTAAAAATGATCATTGAACATTTTCATATAATTCATCACTCAAATAGGATTAACACTCGTTTAGAAAGTGCACTTGGAAAAGCCTTTTTCTTCTCCCTATTTCTACCGTGAATGGAGAAGGCCTAAGATGAAAATGCCAAATAATTGACGTACCTTGCTTGCCAAATAAAAGCACCCAATGCTTCAAAAGTGGTAAAGCTTAAACCGGATTTTTCACGAAGAAACCCCTTGAACCGGTCCAACCACATCTCCTTCACATGAAATATCTCCATACCAACCCGCCCTACTGCCTGCAGATAAGGAGAAAACCCCTTATCCAAATGCAAAAAATCCTGAACCGGAAACTCAACCCGAACCGGATTTCTCGGACCAAGCAAACTAGACCGGTCCCAAACCGGTTCAACTGTCAACCGGGTAGACCCGCGAGCCAGCTCAGCCATAGCATTAAAAAACTGGGTGGCCCCTAGTCCATCAGCCATGGAGTGGTGCACAGCAGCCCCTAGTGTATACCCGCCACACTTCAATTCAGTGAGCTGCAAAATTAACGGGTGGGTGAGTGCCTCTTCCGGGTTCGGGTCGGGTACCAACTGCTCCACAAAATTCTCATTCGGGTCATCAAGGTAGTTAACCGAGACTAAAGAACAGTTGACTGTGGCGCGGGTGACTGGAACTCCGTCACCCGCGTTGCAATGTAGCTCGAGCCTACCATCGCGGTCGCCGGGACATAGAGTACCCGCGAAATGGTAGTATGGGACAAGTGCTTTGGATAGCGCAGTAGTGATGACGTTGAATGGGTCCGCATTGGTGGTGGTGGTGACGTACGCGCGGAGGTAACGAAACGTGACGTGGAGGTTTCGATCTGTGTCGAGGTAGGAGAGAGGAAGGGTGTGGTCATGTTCGAAAGGTGGTTCATTGGGGTGGACCACGGTGGTTCCGGCTACGTTTACTTGCATTCTGGGTAGATGGTATCGAGTGTTGGTGTTGCGTATAGGTTGTTAGTTTGGTGGCTGCTGGTTGAGGTTGATTGTAGCTTAGTGTATTTATAGTATTACATATCCTGGTGGTTGGGCTTGAAATAAAGTTGGTTTGGTGTTTTTCTTTTGACTTTTATTGATTTGATTTCTAAAATGTTGTAAATATTGTTTAGATTAAAAGAATGTTATTTGCAAGCTTCAATAGCTAAACTATGAATGTTCACAAGATACTCAAAGAATACTAATGTACTGGGATAAATAGTTAGATTTGAGTTGAAATTTGTATTATAACAAACTTTAACACCTTAGGAATTACCATAAGTTGCAATAAATTGGGCTAAAGCGTATGTAACTCATCATTTTTTTCTTTTTGTTTTGGTTGGTGGGCTCATGGAAAGGGGCTATTTTAGTGCCTTGAACTAAAGGCGACGTGGAGCATGCTACAACCTCAGGTTCTAGGCAATACTATATTGGTTAGGTGAAGAGCCTGAAAGCTGCAACTTGCAAGAATTGGAAAGTTGTCATTATTATTTTCAAAATTACTTTTTTTTTATTATTTGTTTTTAGTGCACAAGACACGTTAACCAAGTCTCTTGACACAGTAATATAAGACTGTCACTGGGACAATCTCGGGAGTGGATTGAATTTGGTCCTCAGTTCAATTCTCAGTACTGTCAAAATAATGATTCGTCAGCGGAAGCCACGGACTGCGAATGAGGATTAATTGAGGTGCACGTAAGCTGACGCGGACATCTCATGCTATGCTACCAATTTTTTTTTTAAAAGCTCGTCTCTTAAATCGAATTTGTGACAGGAAGTTCGAGATAGATTTATTATATCACTTAAAAAATAGGATTGGATAATATTTTTACATGATCGATTGAAATTTCGAAATAATAAATAAATTATTATACTGAATTTTATAATATTTAATTAAGACTCACTTTTAATGTGGGACAACAAATTTAAACTTATCGAACTTTATTATTAAAACTGATTAAATGTAATGCAAATGTAGAAGGAAAATATTATGCACCCTTAAAATATCTCCGTAAAGTAATAAATATTTTGTACCTTATATGATTAACACCCCTAATGTACAATTTCGAATGCACTATGAGATGATTCGACGAACATGTTTTGGGGATGTGACATTACTCAATGCCCAAGGATTGGACTAGGCAAGGATAGGCGCCAATTCTTTGCTATCCAACGCTGATTGATAATCACAATATAAGTTAATCTATATATCACTGGATTCCAATATTATTTATTTACTTGTTTATTATTTTTAGTGACGAAGGATCCCGAATAAACTTGCGCGTACCTAAGACTACTCCGTCTGTCCTAAACAAGACGTTCTACAACAAAGATTACTCTTCGCAATTCATGGACCCAAGTTTATATTGGCGGGGAATCGAACTCATGACCTTGGGATGCAAACCCTTTAGTCGTGAGTAATATCACCACTCAATCAACCCCTTGGCGTTGGTCGATATTAGTTAAATGGGTTAACTAGGCATTTGACTTTAAGTCCAACTCTCTATTGTCAAGTTATTCTATATACTATTATAAAACATGATACAAGCATTTAAGACTTCTCCTCGTTAAAGTTGTCCACGTAGACTTTATCTTTAAAGTTAATTTATCTCTCCTCTTTCTTCATTGGTAACCGACTTAGATTGAAATTAGTTTATATTCAGACCGCTCCTCTCCCCACTCTTTATATTTTATGCATAAAACGTCTCCTCTACCCCATTCTCACATTACCCTCTTCCCATTTTGTAGACTTCCCAACGTTGGTAGAACAATCACAATTACCAAACCTTATCTCTCCCTATATAAAGTGTGACCTCAATGGTCATTTGATTTAATATGTTAGATTATGATATAATTCTTTCTTTTTAGCTCTTTTTTGTTGTCATGGGAGCTATAGATAAAAAAATCATGTTTGCCTGGTATGGTACCCTCTTAAAAGTAATATACACATGATATCATATAAAATAAAATAAAAATTCATTTTTACTTTTATTACAATAACATAAGTTGTAGTAGAATTTCAATTTTTTTTTAAAAATATATCAAATATTTGGATTGGTTTTGTTCTTTGTATTTGATGAATATGAAAAATGTAACAAACACATTATGGAAGTAAAATATGTCACAAACATATTAAGCAACTAATCAATGTCACAAATATTTAATGACACCAAGATTAGGCACATTACAAAGGGTATTATTATTTTCATTTGCTAATGGCTTCTTAACATTGAAATAATAATTCGTTGGATTTATGTTTACTTTATTTTTTTTGAGCCCTTAAAACGCAAGGGATTAAATAAACGTGGCTTCACATAAATAATGCCATTATTCACCCGGAATGTGAAGATAAAAATTCATGGTACTAATGCCAGGACTTCCGCGTAAACATTTATGGGTTAAAATCACATGCATCCAACTTATATTATATTTATTTGATCCAAATTAGTAAAGATTGATATTTATGCATTATGCATATAATTTGTCTATATAGTTCCAATTAATATTATCGTACTTCACACTCAAAGGGATTTTAGATTGGACAATATATTTTGTGCAAATATGGTATATGTATGTACATTGGGCAAGAGCAACTAATTCCATTCTTGAAATAATGTCACTTTACTACATAGAAAAGCAGTTAGATTCAAAACCTGGAAAGTTGAGTTGGTTTCAATAGTGATTTATTTTTGTATGAATCAATTTAATGCTTAACAAGTTTCCAATACAATTATATATATACAATACTGCACTTGTGTGGAACATTTCGTATTCTAAGAGTGCGGACCGGACATGTGTCACCTGACGGTGAGTCTAGAAATTATTGGCTAAATTATAGGAGCTCTCTCTCTCTCCTCTGAGCTCATCGCCAGATGACACGTGTCTAGTCCGCACTATTAAGATACGGACTGGTCCGCACAGGTGCATTATATATATATATATATATATAAGGTGGGTTCCACATATGGTACAAGAACTTAATGCATTTTTGGGAATGTGTTGGGGGATATTTTGGGATGCGTAACATTAATATAATTTTATTACTTGCTTAATGGGTAAAAATTTTCATCTTTGTTAGGAGAGGTGAACCCATGATATAATAAAAGGAAACATTGACAAGTCTCTAGAATTTTTTAGAAATTGACAATAATGATAGGTTTTAATTTTTTTTTTTTGTTAATAAGTCCACATAAAAATCTACACATATTTTATTCTAATTATCCCCGCCTCTATAATCAAAATCTATTTAGATAATTTTATAATGCCTTCACTATATCATTTTTTTTTATAAAAAAGTAACGTTACTGGACTGCGTGTACTTATTAAAGTTTTTTTTCAATTATATTTATTTTTAGAATGGAAATGTAATGTTTTAAATAAATTAGTTACACACCACACTTTTTATCATTTATTTACGTTCTCTTAGCTTGATTTATCCCTATTTATCATGTTTTATCATTTTACACCATTTTATGTTTTAAATCCTTTCTATTGATAAGTTTTAATTAATTAAATTCATATATAGAATATACATTATTATGATCTACCAATTTTAAATTAATCTAACACTCGTAACACAAATCATTCATCTTAGTAACAATGTTGATTTTGTGGTAAGTCATCTTATAACTTCTAGTTACATTTTAATTCATGTAAGGGAAAATTTCATTATGTGTCATTTGTAATGTTTAATGTAATATTTTTAAGTTTGGATTATTCCGTTTGGACAAAACTGTTTGAGTCATAGGTTAAGAGTTGAGCGAGTTCGTCCTTCAAGCCTGTGATGCACATTAAATACCGTAATGACAAAGCCAAAGTGAATTCAACATCGATCTGAGTTTCACGCCGAGTTTCGTCTTCAATATCCATGGGATCTATATAAGGTATGAATTCATATTATGTTTAATACGGATACATTTTGGGCGTTTAGTATATGGAGCAATTTCTTGAAAAAGTTTTTTAAGAAAAATATTCTGAGTCTTGCACTGTCGTTCGAATGAATTTTTAAATCGTTCAAATGGGATAGGCATTATCATTCAAACAAGCTTAAAATGAGATCATTCTGCTTGACGTAAAGTTCTCGCACAAAGTTCGCCCGATCCTCGTTCAAAATAGATTAGCACTGTTGTTCAAAAAACTTTGGCTTGGTTCAAATGAAATGGCTATTGTCATTCGAACGAAATGTCTAAAGTCGTTCGAACGAATTCTCTTGAAGTGCGTGCCCCCATTTTTTACTATTTTTTTTATAAATACTAGGTTTGGCACCTCAATTTTCATTAGAGGGTTTATTAAAACTTTTTTCCAATAACATATCTAAGCCTCTTGTAACCCAGTTTACACCCTTAGTTTGAGATCCAAGTTTCAAAACTGTATGCTTGTTTGAGATCTCATGTGTCTTGTTGCATGATTGGTTACCCTTAATTGAGTACTTTTTCGAGCATTGGACTCTGTGTTTACATTGGGTGATGCTGGAACTAATCAAGAAGAAAATAAGATTGATGGGATGCTGAGACATAGGAGGGGCATGCCTTGTGATTGACATTGGAAGGTATTTAGTGGTGACTATGAAGAAGATGACAAGGAGTGAATACGCGAATCAAGACTTGAAGGCGTCGAGTCCGTGAGTAAGTGTAAATCATTCTTGTAATGATACATATACCATAGTGGACTTGTGTGGCTGGGACGTCCGAAGTTTTTCTAGTTGTGAAATTTTCTCATAATTTTTTGTGTTGTTGTTGGATTTATTTTAATCTTTTTATATAGCCTAGTTGCATGTTTTTGGACAAGATAAAATTGATTAAGTTTACAGCACACAGGTTTAATCGGTGCTTAATTAAAATTGGATTTATTTCATATTGGTTTAATTTTAATTGGAAAATTATAATGGATGGTATTTGATAATCGATTTAACCCTAGAACTTTGGTATTTCTCAAATTATTATTAGAACGTGTTACACTACTTTACCGTAGTTGATCACTATTTGTGCATTTAGGGTTTTTAGATGGATTTTATCAGAGAGGGAAGTTCCATTACCTGAACTCCAATGTTTGATGGGTCAAACTATCCATATTGGAACGGGCAAACGTTATTTTTCTTAAAATTGATCAATGAGAAAGTTTGTAACTCGATTGAGGATGGCTGGTCTCCTCCTACGGAGAATGGTTTTCTTAAAGCGTAGTACACTTGGACAGAGGCTAAAAAATGACTCAACGTTTAATTCCAATGGGGTGAACGCTATTTTTTGCAGTGTGACCATGGAAAAGTTTAGACGTATTGTGAAATCAAAGAGTGCGAGAGATGCTTGGAAGATTTTGAAATCCACGCACGAGGGTACCGATACGCTTATGATTTCTAAGGTACAAAATTTGAAAGCTAAGTTTGAAATGATTAAGATGTTAGAGAATGAGTCATTTGATGAGTTTTATGCTAAGTTGTCGGATTTTTTTAACTTCTTGCTTAACTTAGGCGAGCCTATCCCTAAAGCGAGAATAGTGAGAAAAGTCTCAAGGTCCTTGTCTGAAAAATTTAATGGTAAGGTCACGGTCCTAGATTCTCTTGGCGGTATTGATACTATATGGGTCCAGGAACTTGTAGGTGATTTCCAAACCTATGAGATGAATATATGTCCTCCTAGGAAGAAAGATAAAAATAAAGAAACAAATGCTGTATTGAAAATTTTCAAGGAGGATGTTTCGGATTTCGATGATGAGGGCGATTTATATCTCAAAGAGATTTCTATGTTTTCTATGTAGCTCACTAAGTTTTTTAAGATTTAAGAGGATAAATTATCATTTAGAACTGCTCCTCTAACTGTGGAGTACTTATAATATATACATATTTGATAGGAAGTAACTTGGAGGGGGACCCCCTTCTCCTTTCTCTTAAAAGAAAATATTTTTCTTCACTTTCTGAAGTTTATTATATTTTTAAAACTGCCCCTTAGCCTGCGGGGTTCTTGTTCCACACTTCATTTGGATCCTTTATAATTTTAAGATATAAGTTAGAGGGGAGATATACCCCGTCTTCCTATTCTCAAGAAGTCAAGTAAAAATTTTCAACACATGAGCAAAGACATCGTTTCATTTTTTCAAAATTTGTTCTCTACTCTAGCAAAGAATCTTTAACTATTTTAAAACTTCCCCTTAATCTGTGGGGTATTTAAACTGTTATGTCTAGAGGGACTTTGCTCACTATAATTTTACCCATGGGATGGATATACCCCCAAGTATAATGAGTAAAGTTCCTTAAGTTTTGGACCTTTTCACAAACTTTGAGAGCTAAAATCTTTTTCTTGCCTACTAAAAATATATACCTCATTTTCTTTCATACTTAAGAAAAAATAATAAACGGGTTATTCTGGATGTACTTTCTTCACAACTTATTAGTGAGTGGGTACTCATAATCTATTGACACAAAAATGCAGGTAAATAAAGAATGCACAAAATTTCAAGTGTTACTAAGTCAAAATAACTGATATTCATTCCTTTCTGTATTATATTTAGTGTCTATGCTGTTTACAGAGATTGTGCTCATCATTTTCCTTACAAAAAAAATTATGTGCTATAGTCAACTTTTTTTTAAACTTGTCAAAAGAAGGAAACTCTGATAAGAGTTAGGCATTATATTTCTTTAGCCACTTACAGTTAATAGATTTGAGACACTCACTCTCGGGCTCAGATATTTGATAGTAGCTTGACTTTCCTTCCTCCCATACCATGAAGGGGCCTTCCCAGTTTGGTTTGAACTTGTACGCTGACATGCTCCACAAGTGGTGAGTGGATGCCCGAAATACCAAGTCCCCTACTTTAAAACTCTCTAGGCTTAACCAAATTCTCATAAATGCTAGATAACTGTTGGGTATAGACCTTGAAATTATATTTGGCCTTATTTCTGTGTTCATCCAATGCCTCCAACTGTACATGCCTGGGGTTTCGTATGAGACAGTTATTTAGAGGCACTCTAGATGAGGGTACCGCTAGTTCTACTACTAGGATAACTTCAGTCCTATAGACCAGTGAAAATGGACTAAACCCTATCGACTGTCTTTCCGAGGTTCTATAGGCACACAACACCATTGGTAGCTTTTCATCCCAAGCCATCGGCATATCCTCAATCATTTTCTTTAGGATGTTGATCAGGGTTTTATTTGTAGCCTCAGCCTGGCAGTTCTCCAAGGGATATAAGATGGTTGAACTGTTATGCATGATTTTATACTTGTCAGTCAGGAGCCCCATCTTCTAATATACAAACCGCTTCCCGTTATCTGTATGAATATCTTTTGGAATACCAAACCTTCTTATTATGTATTCCTTAATGAATTGGTCACCACTTGAGTAGTCACTATGCCCACTTGGTATACAGTTCTGTAGAAACTATGATGAAGGCTTTGTCGTGAGAAGCTGGGCTAATCTTACTTACTAAATCAAATGCCTAAGTATGGAAGGGGTATGGGTCTGATAGGATTTTTAAACACACTAAATGGGCATGCATCATGTTGCCAGGCACTTAACATGCCCTAGACTTTTTCACAAAGTGGATAGAATTAGCCTTGATCTTCGGCCAATAATGCCGCAGCATCATTAACTGATCATATAACTTGGAACTTCGCATGTGAGAAGGCTTATAAGCCTCCTTTATCACTTTATCTATATCCCCCTTTGCCACATACCTCAGTGCTTTCTCATTATACCTCTTCCTATAGAGCTCCCTGCCTACCAAGTAGAAATGGGCTGCTCTTTCATCAAGTAGATTTCATCTGCTCTCTCTGTTGGTAACTCCCCATACGTGAGGTAGGCTATGTAGGGTTGCATCTAGTCTTCAAAACTTTATATAAAATTGTCCTCAACGGGTTAGTCGAATTGGGTTTAGCACTTTAGACTACCCTGTTGCAGATGAGTAGCTTTCGTGCTCATGGTGGACCAATAATAGCCTCCCTACTACAACCGATGATAAAAGGGGATATCTGTATCCCTGCAATTCCTCTCATGCATTGTTGTTAGCCTTTCTTTATCTTCTTCATCACCTACACACTTTGACAAGGACCCTCTCGGGCTCTTAAAATAAAGTATTCCCTAGAGCAAATGATAATTTACCAACTTAGACATCTTCATGCTTCCCTCACTCATGTCTAGTTGTTTCATGATAGGACACTTTTAGTCCTCTAGTTCTTCACTTGTAAATAATGACTTCACCTTGGTTGGCACTGTTCTTCGTCGCATTGTGATGGTAGCTTCTTACTACTCCATCTATAATTTCTGAGCTAATGTGTCCAACGCATCCGGGTGCCTATTCATTATTTGAGTGTGTATCTTTATTGTCACCTTAAAAAATTAGCCAAGTAATCTTTGAATTATAGACCTATATCGGGATAAGTTATTATTTTTTAGAGTAAACTCTCCATTCACTAGTTTCACCACTGAGTTGAAGTCCCCTCGTATTCACAACACACCCCGATTGCTCTCTTCAGCGCCTCTAGCAGGCCTAGAATGAGAGCCTCATACTTGTCTTCATTATTTGAGCACTTAAAATTCAACTTGAAGGAGATAGTGACCTTCCCTTAAGCATAAGATCCATCAAGCTCCATCTTTCACTCCTCCATCTCATTTGTTAAGCAGGTTTGAAAATTCTCACCTAGCAATTCTTCACTAGGAGGTTTATTGGTCTGACTGGGGAAGTGGGCCAATAAATATTCTATGGCCTGGATCTTGATGGCCTTTCGTACCACACACTTCAAGTCATATTTAGACAATATTAGAAAACACCTTGCTGGTCTCCCCACTTGGACTATTCATGCAAAGAGATATTTGATGGGATCTCACTTGGTGATAATGTGAACTGTGAAAGCAAGATGGTAGTGTCTCAACTTCCGCGCCATAAAAACTAAGGTAAGATAATGCCTCTTTTACGCTGGTATATTTGGACTCAGTGCTTGAAATCACCCACGCCAGATAATATACATGCCTCTCTATTCCTGACTTTTCTTAGGCCAGCAGGGCTCCTATAGACCTGTCAGTTGAGGTTAAGTAGAGAAACAATGGTGAGCCTACTTCTGGTGGTACCATCATCGAGGGGGAAGCTAATATCTCCTTTATCTTCTCAAAAGATTTCCTTTGTTCATCCCCTGTAATACCCCATGATTTTTAGGACTGAGAATTTAATTTATTTGGGAGAAATAAAAATTTATTTGAATTGGATAATTTTAAGTTTGGCCATTGAGGTAAAAATTTGAGGATGTTATAAGGTATTTCGGATGACGATTCTGAGTGCGCAGTTGATCCCGGATGGGTCGAGATAGTCAAAATGACTGCCCTTGGGTTTTATTTTGGTTTCAAAATATTTTAAGTTAGTTTGACTCGAATTGGAGTAAACGAGTCATTTAAGGTGTGCATTATCATTTAAAGTTGGGATTTAGGATTTAAAGGCTTATGAGGCTTACGAAATATCCAATCTCATTTGTGAGAAAGAGAGAGCTCTAGGGAGAGAGAGAGAGAGAGACAAGAGGAAAAGAAGAAGAGAAAGAGGAGAAGCTTGGAGATTTTCGGCCAATACACGACTTCGAGGAAGATTCAACCTCTACAACTTTGAGGCAAGTGATTAATATTGCTAAATAATTAATGTGTGTATTTTATTTCATGATTTCTGGATAAAAGTATGGATTTTGAGTATATATATCAAAACCTAGATTTTCTCGGTTAAATCTTGCATTTGATGTTTATCTATGGATTTGAGGTTGTATAATGAGTGGGGTTGATATATATATATATATATATATATATATATATATATATGAGTTTTGATGTTGGAAACATGACTAGGTTAAAGATTAATGGTTGGAAGTTGTTAAAATTGGGTTTTGGAAATTTAGGTTTTGGAGAAAATGACCATTTCATAGCCTGCTGAACAGGTCGAATCGATTCAGCCCCTTTCCAAATTGATTCGGAATGTTGCAGACTTACATGTATGGGTGACCGAATCGATTCGAATCCAAAATGAATCGATTCATCCTAAGACAGACTTATAGGTCCTTTGGACCGAACTGATTCGCATAAGAGGCGAATCGATTCGGACCAGGCCGAATCGATTCGAAAAAAGGGATGTTTTGCGAGGTTTTTCTATAGTGAGTTTTACTCCATTTCTATTGGGTTTAGCAATTTGGAACATTCTTATATGATGCAAGAAATATGTTTTGGAGATTTATTGGGGGTTTCTCACATGATGTGATTGTGGGGACGTATCGAGCTATTTTGGGAACATATATACATATGTATTGGAGCTTGTTGCATCGATATACTGGGGAATCTCATTAGGTATGGGAATCATATTTGGAGATTAGAAGTGAGTTAATATATGATGTAACGTTGAGGACTCTGCAGGGGAGTTGTGAAGGTATGGCGTGGAATTTATTATGCCGACTATTGTGTCGAATCCTTTTAGTGATAGGATTTTATTTAGCTATGATTGGTGGTCCAATGAGAGAGAGGTCATACATCCTTTAGTGACGATGAACTTAAGGGTTTAATCTTAAAGGCGATAACGTTAAGGGTTCACATAATTAACAAAACCGTAATCTAAATTGAGAATGGATTTGGGATTGAGCTTGAGGTTTACTGACTATTAGTTATGTGCGTACCTATAGCCGGGATAATTATTGTATATCGGTGTGCATACGGATATAGATGGTGTGTGAATGAGGATTGTTATATACATTCGGTTATATGATAGTATCCATAATGTGTTTCAAATTAGGAGACTATTCATATCTTAGCTGAAATGGACGAATAAGTTTCAAGTGAGAGACCGCATTATTAAAATGCATTGGGAAGGTATGCGTTATAGCAACGGTTAGTATTATGAGAGTTATATACATATAGCCAAATTCATTTCCTTTATACATACAGATTGGAGATAGTATGTATATACATATATAGATATATATATATATATAAATGTGTGTATATATGGCATGAATATATATACCTTGTGTGATGGTTTGTATATATGATGTGATCGCATATATATATATATATATATATATATATATATAGTATGAATGATATATATACTTATTGTGTGGGCATACCTAGCACATGCTATCATGGGAAGTTGTACGGTTCGGGTGAGGCCCCTGGATCGAGGAGCAGGGAGCGTATAGTCCCCAGCTCATTGTCGTCCATTATTTATTGAGTGATTTTTATTCTGGGTGAGAAGTCTTGGGTATGATTCGTTCTCACTTACAGGTTCAGAGCTATGACCGCTTCCCATACATTTTGTTTTATTTTTACGACTAGGGCGGCGTGATAATAGGCCGGTGGCTGGTAACCCGGGATAAAGTGGGTAATTCCTGGAAGATGATAGCATTGTGTAGTATATTTTTATATCCTATAGGTGAATATTTTCTGGGTATTTTAAGTGCACGTTATGCGTGATATGTGTACGTGTTGAATAGGGTTGAATGGTTATGTTTTATAACTAGAGAAAAGTTATATATCCTAGGGAATGTGATATCTTATTTGGGTAATTAGAGATAACTATTCAGAATAAGTAGTTGATGTTAGGTGTGTTGTGTACCGAGGACATAATGGATCTCGACGACCAACATTGTCTGTCAAGGAGTAGTGTATCGGGGGGGGGGGGGGTTCTTGTTTGGATTTTTCTTTGCGAGGTGTCCCACGCACGAAATGTAGAGCAATGTTGGGGGTAGGGAGAAGTTTAGTTCTTAGTACTCGGATTGTGTGTTATAGTGTGACATTACTTTAGAAGTCTATAAAGACGAAGAGTGAATATTATGAAGCTAATAACGTGTTCAAGTTAAGAATTAGAAATAATTAATTTCTAGTAAGATGTATGAATATGTATATGTTAATATATAAGTTTGGGCGTAAACTTAGGGTATGATAGAATGACAAGATTTTGGGTTATACTTGAGTTAGTGGGTTACACGGGTGTAGTCTATGGGTAGATTAATATTGAGTTATCCCTAGAAGGTGTTGGGTAATTTAATTAAGATTCATGTGCATGCGCCTAGGTGCACGCTTTAGTCGAGGGTTGAGTTTGAGTCTCACGAGAGTGCGACTCCACTTTAATTATGAAATTGTGCATTTATAATTATTATGCATTTTAATACACTTGCTATAAATGTTTTGACACCTCGGACTCTGACTTGTTTATATTTCTCTCTTGCTATATATATATATACTACAGGTGTCCCATCGCAAGGATACTGATGATGCTTTTCTATCCAATGTCTTGGGAGCCGTAGCAGATGCGGACTGTTGCGGGATTTTGTTATAGTCGCTTCCTACCATTTGTAAATCTAGATAGGATTAGTTTTGTGTATCGGGTTTATACCCAAGAGTTATATTTAGCACTTTTATATATCTCTCCTCTGGTTTGTTGTATTACCTGTTACCCGACATCATATTCAGGTATATTTCTTTTATTGTGCTTGTTACGTTTTATATTGAGTACATCCTTTTATTGTTGTATGTGTGTACATTTTATCTTGTTCAACAGATATTATGTTGTTGGTTTGATGGTTCATTGTATGATTTTAAAAAAAAAATTGGCATCCGCTTATTGTAGTATTGGGTAGTTATCTATGTTTAGTTAGTATCGTCAGTAGATGTTAAGAATGATCCACTTGAAATTCCTGATTTAAATTAGTATATGGCTAACCACTTGTTATTATTTTAAGCGGGGTGTCATATCCCCCCAAACCCATTTGGCCTTTTCTTTCATTACAGGGGCAAAAGGGTGAGTTACCTCCTCCAATGCTCGTATTAATCTTCTCAGGTTAGAAACCGTTCCTAAGAAGCCCTTGAGTTGTCACTTACTTTTCGGTGGTGGCACCATTAGAATGGCTTTCCTATTTTCTTAATCAACTTGCAGCCCTTGTATGTTTACTAAAAAAACCCAAAATTTCCCCAATGTTACCCTAAAGGCACATTTATATGGGTTTATCTTCATCTTGTATTTACGACATCTTTTGAACACTCGCCTCAGTTCCTGCATATGCTTGCTTTCTTTCTTGGACTTCACTACCAGATTGTCAAAGTATAATTCTAGTATGTTAAGGGAAAAATCATGAAATATGTTCATCATGATACGCTGAGAAGTGGCACCTGCATTCTTCAGACCAAATGGCATGACTATGTAGTGGAAGTTTCCCAAGGGTTTGTGAAAAGCAATTTTTGTCGCATCAACTGGATCCATTCTAATTTAGTTGTAACCAAAATACCCGATCATGAAGTTGTACATTTCGTGTCCCTCTGTGGAATCAACCAAACTATTAATATTAAGGAGTGGGAATTCATCCTTGGATAGGCTCGATTCAAGTCTTTGAAGTCTACACAAATCCTTATCTATGTCTTTTCCTTTTTGGCTACCGGAATAATGTTTGAGAGCTATATGGGGTGCTCAATTGGCTTGATAAATCCCATTGCCAACAACTTATGCTTTGATTTTGTGGTCTATCTCAGCCTTGTAGGCCTGAATGGCTTGCCTAACTGGTAGATCATTAGGGATCACATTTAACTCGTGGGATCTTACTTTTGTATCTATGACAGGAATTTATGTGTACTTCCATGCGAACATGAATATAAACTCCTTGAGAAGGTTGATGATCTCATCCCTCTGTTTAGAATCAGTCCTTTGGAGATGAAGATAGGCCTCTCGTCTCCCCCTTCTACTCCTAAGTTTATCGCTTCTAACTCTTGGTTATATTCCCTTGGCCCATCCAGTATGCACTGAAGTTCCATTTATGGCTCCTCTATATGTTTATTAATGTGGGGCTCATGTACCACATTGTATTCTTGTGTCGGATTAGCACTTTCATCCCAAAATGCCGCCCGTATAGGTAGCGTTAAATAACTTTCTCGTCAGGGAGCACAACTTTCTTGCAAGTTCGAGGAGGCCTTGTCTCAACCTCAAGCTTCCTCTTTCCTTTCACCTTACCATCTGATGGGGTCACTCGCATAGACTTCTTGAGGTGATCACTTTCTCCTGCCACGTAGGGATCCTCTAACCTCCTGGTCAAGTTTTCTTTATATAGCTCTCTGTAGAATGCTGCGTCCAATAAGTGGGCTTCCTCTACTAAAAATGACCTCACTATGGCTATGAATACGATCCCTGTGCCTCGGATGTTTACTTTCACAAATTGGTGGAGCATTAATGACACCATCCCATGTGTGTTCATCCACATCCTCCCTATCAAGAGTTGGTAACTGGTGCTGTCATTGATGATATGAAATTTAATATGGGTTATAAAATTTCCCAAATTATATTCCCCGTTCACATAACTCAACGATTACATCCCCGCACTATCAAAATAAAAAATTACCAATGGGACCGACATTATCTTCTCCAAAAATATGCATATTTCGTACAACGTGCTAATAAGAAGGATGTTAATGTATGCCCCTTCATCTATGAGTGCTCTAGGGAAACTGATTCCATTTATCAAATCTTTCACACACAAAGAACGACCGTGAAAATATGACGCTTACCTATTGTAACACCCCAACTAATTAAATATCGGGTAGCTACTCCTTTATGAAATTAATACAGAATATCAAGTTGGTTTAGTTGTAGCATCACTGTTGAAAAAATTTAATTTATTACTAGCCACCTAATATTTTAAAAAATGAGATGCCAAATTTCATTAATTAAGTTAGCAAATGACTAAGAATTAAATCATTACCCATCAATCGCATAAACAATCTCATATGAATAACCAACGAAATGAAATCAACTGAGTCTGGAGCAAACACTCCAATATAATTTAAGAGTATAATAAAGTCTCGATACAAGAGTCTGAATAAATAAAACAACATCTGAAATAAAACTAAAAGTCTGAGAATGCTATCTCTAAATGGAAATGGGCGACATGCCCTACCAGATGAGTAATCCTGAGTAGAATCAAATACAGAATGTGGAGGCGTCTAATACTGAGATCCTGTAACTTCCAAAGCAGCTACAACACGTCAATGTAATGAAACTCCTATGGTTGGCGTCCCTGTGGCTGGGCACCTAAAATTGTTTTTACAAAACAAAATAGATTTGGAGGAAAACGGGTCAGAGCCCGAGGTGAAAACAGTTTAAAAATTTAGCAAGTGTTTAAATTACAATTAAACAACACATATTATAAACATGTTAGTTGCGTACTCTCACATGAGTTTCTCACCTCTTAACTAATGTTCACGCCTAACGTATTCCCCTAACCCATCCTAGTTATGTCACTAACTAACTAGTCTGTACCATTCCTACTTTCGCACTTTATCATAGGGTATCTACTCGTAATACCCAAACAAGTTATATTCATAACCCATATTCAAATTCATTATATTACTTATCTCAAGTGTTAATTAAATTCTCACATTCTTATCCTATTCAAATATCTTAGTTATTCACATCTACTAAGTAACAGTGAACCAGTCACAATTATATATGTAAATCACTCACAGTACAT
Source organism: Sambucus nigra (assembly GCA_949130495.1). Taxonomy (NCBI): domain Eukaryota; kingdom Viridiplantae; phylum Streptophyta; class Magnoliopsida; order Dipsacales; family Adoxaceae; genus Sambucus; species Sambucus nigra. The sequence goes on along the minus strand of CASBWL010000171.1, from coordinate 1,186,530 downwards.
ATATATACATATATGGCACCCCTGGGCTAAGTTGCGGTGCACGCATACTCTGCTATCAAATCCATGTACATCACGTAGGTAAGGATCTCGTGTTCCGAATCACTCAGGAACCTTCAGAATACAAATCACACATATTGGAGGCGAACATAGTTCACATACCCATGGGTCACGCACATACCTACGCTCCCATGGTCAGCTGACTTAGCAATTCATAAATAAGTCATTCACAGTCATATGTTCTTAAGGTACCATTCTAAATCCCCCCAAAGGCACACAAGATTAAGAGGGTCCTTTTTCAAAAAAAAAACTAACCTCCCATGATATCAAGTATGGTAGGTATGTCATACACACAAGAAATCCATACACTAGGCATTCACACAACCTAAGTAATCATATTACAATATAAGTATTCACACATTCCATCTAGTAAGTCTCAGACTTAGTAAGTTTATCCCGAACATCATACGAAATATACATGTAACTTGATAACTCTCTCGTCGTATCCATTTAAGTACCTAAACCTATCCCAAAAGGTTACTAGGTCTGCTATTAGTTTTAAATGTTATCTCAGCAAATATAAAATCCCTCTGGTACTGTTCATACCCTTACAATTTTCTTCATTCCACTTTCATTCCCAAATCGAAAGATTTCAAACCGTCCTCACTCGGTAACCGTTCGTAATTATAACGCTCGATCCCATAAGTTAAACATTTTTCGGGCAATAACTAAGACTCTACAGACCTTAACTAAGTCCCACAATATCAAATTAATCACCCTAAGAATCATCATAGGCCTTGGGATTTTCCTTAAACCTTAAAGGGAAAAAAATACCAAAAATCAGAAGAGGTCGATCGATCGAAGAAAAGGGGTCGATCGATTGACATTCTTGAGTCGATCGATCGATCAAACAGGTATTTGCCCAGAATTTTCTTTAACAGTTACGGGTTTCCTCTTCTTACACCTCTAATTCTTCATTATAACGTCCCAAACTCCCAACCAAGTATACTAATAATCATACCAACATGTTTGCATAATTTCTAACGTTTTATAATCATCAAATTACAATGGGACATCAAATTCTTGGATCAATTCACATAAATTTCATATAAAACCCTAGTTCTCCTATTTCTTTAAGAACTCTATATAATTCATTACAAATTCATAATTCTCTACACATGGATCATGATTTCGTGGCTGCTAAATCCCAGAAGTTAATCTACATGCAAAACCTACCCAGATTACGATTTCAATTCTTCAAATCCATTCAATTAACATTATTCAATTCTCCAATTCTAACCTAACATGGATGATATATGCACTAAATTATTACAAGTTAAATCACTTACCCGGTAATGAAGACTCTGATCCTTTGAAGTAGATGGTACGGGAATGATTCTCTCTTTCCGATCTATTCGGTGGTGGTGACGGTGGTGCAAAAGCCTCCAAGGGTGGTTTCTCTTATGGAAACTTTCCTCTCTTCCTCTCTAACTGCCATTGGTGGTTTTTGGTTGTGATAACCCTAAGAGTTCTTGTGTTGGCTGATAATTTAAGTCTAAAATTCGTGGGTCATATTTCCTAAAAAAATCAAAATGAGTAAAATACCCTCCCGGGCTGCCGGTTAGGCCTAAAAAGCCCCGGGATCCAAACTAAACCCTCGACTAGTGTTTTCTGACTATCTCGGCCCTTCCGGACACATTAGCGCACTCAAAATGATCACACAGATGGTATAAAAATAATTTACTTTTAAATCCATTAAATCGGGTCCTGACACGATTGACACGCGCCTCCCACCTTAATTTCCGAAACTGCCATACTTTCAACTCACGATAATTTTAATAAATTCAATAATCACATATTACCATAATCACTCAGCAATATTCAACATTATCATCATATTTAAATACTAACTCTCGTCTCGCTAGTAATTTAAATCCGAATTAATTTCCATTTAATTATCCCAAATTAATTTGATTAATCCCATAATTAAAAGCAATTTCATTTAATTAACCTCATAATTAAAAGCCATAAAAATACGGGGTATTACATACTTCCCCCTTAATAACGGAATTTCATCCCGAAATTAAGAAAAGTAGGCATACCAGGAAAAATTAGGTATCCTATAGTACTCAAAACAAAATATAAAGGAAGGCTCAATCACTACAACCCTCGCTTCACAACAAGCTTGTTGAACACTCTTGACACTATCTCAATTATAGGGTTGCACCTTAATAAATGCACCTGACGTTGTGCTCTTACTAAACAACATTCGAAATACGAATAGCCTACACATCATTGGCCGTATTTTCTCAATATTATTGTGAGTTCGCACCTCACTTCGTATCAACTCCCGCGTTTTTATTTAAACACAAAACTCCCCTCCTGGGAGTAACCATAAAACATCAGACTACTCTTGTCTGTTATTTGAATCTCTGTTCCTAGCGTTGTGACTTTTACACAAGGTAAAGCCACTTCAGATGGTTGGTGGTTAACCCATTATAGTCATTGGACTATAACTATTGACTGGTCCAAAACCCTGATAATCCGCTCACCTCTAAGCATTTAGAGAAAGTATAGTAAGATTTATCCACACAAAGCCTCAGTAACCACCTTATCCACCATAAATAGGTACGAGTGCTTTCATAAAACTCTACCATGAGGTAATATCCTCTCCCTACTACCATATTGTACTTCACTTACTAACTATGCTCGTTGTGGAAATAAAATGATCGCAATGAGTACAAAATTATTTTCACACAGTTCCACTAGTCGTCAATCAACTTGTGCCTATTCCTCGGGCTTTAGGTGATACAACTTTCTCAAAATAAAATTATTTCCACTACTTCCTTATACCTCATATTGAAGGTGGGTTTCGGGTATCTCATCCTAGTTCAGAATAATACTGGGTAGGACCACATACCGGCGCGATCACTATCTAATAGTGTAAATCACCCAAGGGCATACGAATTTTCTCTCCTTCTTGACAACCCGTTCCACACATTCGACGGAACTCGTTATTTATCTTTATGATTGCAACCCATAAAAGAAATGTACCAACTTGACTCTTCCTCTACTGGAATTATCGGCTCGACACCAAGTTTCTGGTTCATACCCTTACTCCAACCAATTTCTATCTATAAGTGGTGTACGTGAGGGCTACTAATTATGTTATTCTCAACACTGACTTCCTCTTATAACTCCTCCCATTAAGTGGTACTTAATTACTCGTTTCTGCCCCAGTTTTGACCCGTGTACTTTTCACCATGTTGTGCATATCTAGACTCTTTATACCTTATCAGCATACTCACACTATTTACACGTAAGCCACCATCGACATTCGATTGGGTGGAACTCCGCTCCAAATTGTCCATAATAGCTAAATCTTTGTCTTCTCAAGGGATACTCCCTTTTTAAATGACTTTCCACAGCCCTTCAACCAATTTTGGACGTGCTACTCTGATTGCACATGAATCTATAGATTGTCGACTTGTCACGATGCATAATCCATTCTACCAGTTCCATTTTGTTATTTACACAAGTAGGAATTTCACCCATCTATGTCTCTTCTTTCGGGTTTAAACATCACATGCGCTGCATAATTACTCCAAACTCTTTATTGTCCCTGCCTTTGCAACGTGGCTACACCAATTTGGATATTCTCAATAACCCCCGAATTTGAAATTTTAAGTCTTATTAAACATCATTTCATCCTTCAACCCGCCAAAATAAGACAAAATTATCAGTACTTCCTCACCACACAACTGGCTCTACGCCTTATATCGTAATTTCTTATTTTACTTCTAGTTATGACTACATACTTCCATAACGATCGAGGTACCCAAATCATGGACGAATGTCCAAACATCTCCTTACTACCAACCTTACGCTAAGTTTCATGCGTGGGATGTCTTGCAAAGAGAAATCCAAACAAGGAACCCCCCCGATACACTACTTCCTAGTATTGTCAGTATTTGGAATCCGTTAGGCCCTCAGTCCATAACCTGTACCCCTATATTCCCGTCTCTTGACAACAACGTTACATCTCCTTTCACAAAATTCTTAAACAAGGAACTTCTTTCGAAAGACACCGTCTCTTAACATTAATGGTATTCACATTCCATAAATATCATGCAAAGATAATTGGGCTCTCAAAATCCCGTCCCCAGCCATACAACTATGAGTATTAACTCCCACGTCTCTAAAGGGTGATATAACAATGCACTCTTCTTATTATCACATCCCGAGCGTTAATTACAATAACCAGCTAAATCTTTTCGCTGAACAATAAGCCATATACACTCTGAATCATATCAATAAAGTCCCTACACATATCGGGAACCAATATTCGAGACCATTATACTTTTAGAAGTCTCACAATACATATATACCTATATACAAATATATAAACGCGAGTTCGACCCTCTCGCAGATGGGGCCTTGCCAGAACAAAACATTCCACACCAAGGTAGTAACCTCGATGGACTTGCCATAACCGCACACAATCGGTTTAATCATTATCATAAAACCATAATTAGGATAATATCATACTCGTATAACACATCACTAAAATGAGTAATCTCCATAAAGTATATACCACTATCGATACACCCATTCATCCTTCGTGGATAACAATAAAGGTAACCCCACTATACCAAAGAAAAATTTCACAGAAATAATAACATTGCCGAGATACTCACTAAACTCGTCTCTCATGCGAATATAGAAATAATAAAAATGTAGTAACTCGATCCTGACACATACAACGCGCATCATCATCTGAGGATATAACTCATACTTCTATCTTTCCAATCGTCCTGGTTGTTCAAATGGTTCCTGGACTTAACACACCTGTCCGGACCAAACTGAAAATTTCAATAACTATTGCCCTTGCTAGGCACCATACCCTTTAGTCCTCTACTCGCTTCGAAATTTTTTTTAACGCACGAGTTTTACTCCCTACAAAATACCTTTAAACATACTCCTTTTATCTCCGATCACACTAACCATGTTAAGGTTGTCCTTCTCTTAGACATTGGTAATCTCAACTCTAATGGCTACCTCTGTTGTTCCCTTAGCTTTTGATGGCCCTAAGGAACACTCTACTGGTTTCAACATCTCTTACTGAAATCACCTTCGCTCGGTAAATAATTCAACTATTCAAATTATTTAAATGGGTCCCGTGATGGTTCTCTCCCTTGTGGTGCTTCACCAACACTGTTTTCCCCCAGTCTTACTCTATCTGAATTCTTCGATTCTTGTAGCTCCCCACACAAGGAAGAGTTTACCTCTATATTAACAAAACGCGATATTGTTACCAACTGCATTGACTATCCAAGCAGAATTCCCCAGAAGTACTAACAATTCTTCTTGTAAGTTAATTTCCCCCCTTTAATGTCGCCTTCTCCATTGCACCTACTTCATCCGGTGTAAGATTTGCTAATTAATTAAATTTCTTTATACAAAGTGACCTTTGTATGACCCTCTTGTGTGAGTTTAGAACAACATTCGCATCTTATCCTAAACATCTGATGAAGGAACTTATGGTCAAACCATACCTATGCTCCTTCTCCTGACAAAATATTCCACTCTAAGTGTGGGGGTTGCCTCACACCATTGTTATTCTGCTCTTACGAGCTAACAAAATTTTTTACCCCAAATTTTCATTCCCGATTAGCCATATTCAGACATATGCCCGTGCCTTTGGATATTTTTCCTTCGTTGGCTAACACACGCTATCTCTGCAATTCTAGTATTTCTACTGCTGGTTCTCTTCAATGTTTCATCCGACTCTCTCCCAATCCAACCTTGCTGGGAGAGTCTAATTTGACCCCACTTTCTACTATAGTGGTACTTGGAAGTCATAAGTCGTGCCTTAGCCGTCTTTACCGTCCTAGCCTTCCGTACCATAATAAGGGTGACCTCAACTATGGTCATCCTTCTTTAATAAATCAAATAACCTCAACTGATCTTTGCCTCCTGTTGTCCTCCTGGCTGTCTTCACCTGACTTACTGCATTGTTCGGAATACGAACACACCCGAATGCAAATAAGATTCACTATCATATACAATATAGCAGGAGAACGAAACCTCACTAAATAAATCAACAATCCTAAACATAGGGATCTATATCAAAGAAAGCTATGCTGGAAGCATAATAAGCCGCATAGATCCTAAAGGACACTAGAACCTGATGCTTTGATACCACCTGTGACACCCTAACTAATTAAATACCGGGTAGCTACTCCTTTATGAAATTAATATAGAATATAAAGTTGGTTCAGTTGTAGTATCACTGTCAAAAACATTTAATTTATCACTAGACACCTAATATTTTAAAAAAAAGATGCCAAGTTTTATTAATTAAGTTAACAAATAACTAAGAATTAAATCATTACCCATCAATTGCATAAACAATCTCATATGAATAACCAGAGAAATGAAATCAACTGAGTCTGGAGTAAACACTCCAATATAATACCAGAGTAAAATAAAGTCCCAATACAAGAGTCTGAATAAATAAACCAACATCTGAAATAAAACTAAAAGTCTGAGAATGCTATCTCTAAATGAAAATGGGCGACATACCCTACCAGATGAGTAATCTTAAGTAGAATCAAATACAGAATGTGGAGGCGTCTAATACTGAGATCCTGCAACTTCCATAGCAGCTACAATACGTCAATGTAATGAAACTCCTATGGTTGGCGTCCCAGTGGCTGGGCACCTAAAAATGTTTTTACAAAACAAAATAGATTTGGAGGAAAAAGGGTCAGAGCCCGAGGTGAAAACAGTTTAAAACTTTAGCAAGTGTTTAAATTACAATTAAACAACACATATTATAAACATGTTAGTTGCGTACTCTCACATGTGTTTCTCACCTCTTAACTAATGTGCACGCCTAACGTATTCACCTAACCCATCCTAGTTATGTCGTTAACTAACTAGTCCGTAGGATTCCTACTTTCGCACTCTATCATAGGGTATCTACTCGTAATACCCAAACAAGTTATATTCATAACCCATATTCACATTCATTACATTACTTATCTCAAGTGTTAATTAAATTCTCACATTCTTAGACCATTTAAATATCTTAGTTATTCACATCTACTAAGCAACAGTGAACCAATAACAAGTATGTATGTAAATCACTCACAGTACATATATATACATATATGGCACCCCTAGGCTAAGTTGCGGTGCATGCATACTCTGCTATCAAATCCATGTACATCATGTACGTAAGGATCACGTGTTCTGAATCACTCAGGAGCCGTGAGAATACAAATCACATATATTGGAGGCGAACATAGTTCACATACCCATGGGTCACGCACATACCTACGCTCCCATGGTCATTTGACTTATCAACTCACAAATAAGTCATTCACATTCCTATGTTCTTAAGGTACCAGTCTAAATCCCCCCGAAGACACACAAGGATAAGAGGGTCCTTTTTCCAAAAAAAAACTAACCTCCCGTGATAGCAAGTATGGTAGGTATGCCATACACACAAAAAATCCATACACTAGGCATTCACATAACCTAGGTAATCATATTACAATATAAGTATTCACACATTCCATCTAGTAAGTCTCATACTTAGTAAGTTTATCCCGAACATCATACGAAATATACATGTAACTTGATAACTCTCTCGTCGTATCAATTTAAGGACCTTAACCTATCCTAAAAGGTTACTAGGTCTCCTATTAGTTTTAAATGTTATCTCAGCAAATATAAAATCCCTCTACTACTGTTTATACCCTTACATTTTCATTCACTCCACTTTCAGTCCCAAATCGAAAGATTTCAAACCGTCCTCACTCGGTAACTGCTCGTAATTATAACGTTCGATCCCATAAGTTATAACATTTTTCTGGCAATAACTAAGACTCTACTGACCTTAACTAAGTCCCACAATATCAAATTAATCACCCTAAGAATCATCATTAGCCTTGGGATTTCCCTTAAACCTTAAAGGGAAATAATTACCAAAAATCAAAAGAGGTCGATCGATCGAAGAAAAGAGGTCGATCGATCGATCAGTTGATCGATCAACATTCTTGAGTCGATCGATCGATCGATCAAACAGGTATTTGCCCAGAATTTTCTTTAACAGTTACGGGTTTCCTCTTTTTACACCTCTAATCCTTCATTATAAAGTCCCAAACTCCCAATCAAGTATACTAATAATAATTCCAACATGTTTGCATAATTACCAACATTTTATAATCATCAAATTACAATGGGACATCAAATTCTTGGATCAGTTCACATAAATTTCATATAAAACCCTAGTTCTCCTATTTCTTCAAGAACTCTATATAATTCATTACAAATTCATAATTCTCTACACATGGATCATGATTTCGTGGCTGCTTAAATCCCAGAAGTTAATATACTGCAAAACCTACCCAGATTACGATTTTAATTCTTCAAATCCATTAAATTAACATTATTCAAGGTTATTCTCCAATTCTAACCTAACATGGATGATATATGCACTAAATTATTGCAAGTTAAATCACTTGCCTGGTAATGAAGATTCTTATCCTTTGAAGTAGATGGTACGAGAATGATTCTCTCTTTCCGATCTATCCGGTGGTGGTGAACAGTGGTGCAAAAGCCTCTAAGGGTGGTTTCTCCTATGGAAACTTTCCTTTCTTCCTCTCTAACTGCCGTTGGTGGTTTTTGGTTGTGATAACCCTAAGAGTTCTTGTGTTGGCTAATAATTTAAGTCTAAAATTCATGGGTCATATTTCCTCAAAAAGTTAAAATGAGTAAAATACCCTCCCGGGCTGCCGGTTAGGCCTAAAATGCCGGGATCCAAACTAAACCCCCGGCTAGTGTTTTCTGAATATCTCGACCCTTTCGAACACATTAGCGCACTCAAAATGATCATACGGATGACATAAAAATAATTTACCTTTAAATCCATTAAATCGGGTCCTGACACGACTCACACGTGCGTCCCAACTTAATTTCTGAAACTGTCGTACTTTCAACTCACGACAATTTTAATAAATTCAATACTCGCATATTACCGTAAGCAGTCATCAATATTCAACATTATCATCATATTTAAATACTAACTCTCGTCTCACTAGTTATTTAAATCCGAATTAATTATCCCAAATTAATTTAATTAATCCTATAATTAAAAGCAATTTAATTTAATTAACCTCATAATTAAAAGCCATAAAAATACGGGGTATTACACCTATCATCCTCTAAGAAGACCACCTTAGAGGTATATCTATCCATCAGCTTTCCTATTGGCCCCTGCCAATTTAGAGAGGGATCCCCTCGCTGCTGTACTGACTCTAGGATCCTCTTTGTAATGACTACAAGGGTATCATGTTTTACTCTAATCTGTTCGATGAACCACTTGAACTTCAGATTTATTACTATGGATTCACACTCTGAGTCCAGCTCCACTTCTTATGTTTGCACATTGCATACGTACTCCGCTTCAGATGTCCCTCCCTTGTCTAGGGAAAGGACCATATACGTTCTTCCTTATGATGGGTTCACCTTCTTTCTTTTCTTTATCTAGGGTTGCCAACTAATGTTCAAACATTTTCTCATTATTCCACCATTCTTTAAAATCTTTAGTTCCCTCCTCATCATATGCCATCGCTATGTTGGCTGAACCGTAATGATGGGCTATTAATGGGTTCTCATTAACATCCATAGGAGGTACTTGCAAGGTGCCATTGGCCACCTGCTTGCTAATGATCCTCCGCAAATAAAAGCAATCCTTGGTCGTATGATGGACCCTTTGGTGGAGCTCATAAAATTTTATATTTGCCTTATTTATGACTGAAGGTATGGTCCCATTAAAGTGAAGGGGGGATACTACCCATTCTCGCATTAAGTTGCGATAACAATCCATGGCTTTTGCCACACTATAAGGCAGGGGTGGTGGAATGTCATTGTCACACCCCGCCTAATTAAATACTGTGTGATCAGCCCTTTTTAAATTAAAATCAAGGTGAACGGTTGGTTCATTCTTAGCATCACCATCGCAAAATAATTATTTCCAATTTGAACACCCTAAATAATTAAGCTAAGTGTTAAAACAATTTAAAATCTTCATATATTTAATTCCGTTGTAAAAATATTTTTAAACACAAACAAATTTGAATAATACAAATGAAAAAGATACCAATCATCCAACTAGCCATGCCAACTAGATTATCAAATCGAAACAATTAACCACAAACCACAGATAATGTGAGAGATAAAATAGTCCCAAATGAAAACAGAGTACTGAAATGATAGAATTATGAAATCCCTATCAAGTCTAAACAAGTTTAGAAATCGGCGACACATGCCTTAACTACAAGAGCTAAACATAAGTCTGAGGAACCAAAGGAGGAAGCGTCTACTGCAATGACCTGCAACTCCCACACAAGCTGCAACACGTCCAGTCAAATGATTCTACACCTGACGCCCCTGTGGCCGAGCACCTGTAATATATATATATATATATATATATATATATATATAAGAGAAAATGACAAAAAGTGGGTCAGAGCCCGAGTGTAAAACAGTTTTGAAAATAGTTTAACAAGTATTTAAAATGCTTACCGGCTAATATAACAACTATGTTAGTACGCGACCCTCTCTTGAGAATTCTCACCTCTCATCTAGTGTGCACGCCTACCGTACTACTAAATGCCTCATAAGTCTATCTAACTTAACTCCCAAAGATTTTATTTCGAGAAGTCACAATGCTATGATATTTAGTTTAAAGATCAATCTCTTCATGATTACTTACGTTACTTAATATATCTTAGTACCGTTATAAAGTTCCTGAATACTTACTATACAATTTGGAGCATTTATTCAATACTTAACTACTTATACGCACAGTAGAAGATTTTCATATATAAGTATATATATTAATCACTCATAATATATATACTATCGGTAACCCACCTAAAATTTATGGTGCTGGTATACTCTGCTATCAAGTCCCCATATCTCTCGTACTAAGGGAAATACTAGTTCGGAATCACACTCGAACTGTATTCACACAATACAAAAAAAATAGAGGCGAATCATAGTTCTAAGTCACTAAGAGGTCAGCACATACCCTTCACGTCTCTTAGGACCGTCTGACTAGCATTCTCAGATAGCCTGTACCAAGGAATCCTATGTTCTAGGGTACAAGTCAATATCCCCCATAAAGGTCCCATCGAGATAAGACTGTCCCGGCGTGGTAACCTCCATGATAACAAGTAGCGCGAGTATGATTATTCACAAATATAATATTTAGTATAGGCACACAGTTATACGACCATAAATATTCACATTTCCAATTTGGTTCGCCCACGACCCATAATAATATTAATTAACCATACTTAATATAATTTTACCCAATCTTTATGCATAAAGAACTCATCTCATTTATTCTTAATTATAATCATTTCGTAATTACTTCTCGTCCCTCGAAGTATTCTCTCTTCCTAAAGATCAATTCAGTAGGTACACCCTCTCTAAAATAATGGTCTAAGTCATTCACGAATCTCTCAATTCCGTAGTTAACGTACGCACGATGTCCAATATGTGTCAAACCCCCGTTAACCCACTGTTACATCCCATATAACATTTCCTTCAACGGAATCTACTTAGACCCTACTAGTCCTCTTCATGACCCATTATGATATTTAAATAATATCCAAGGGTTCCTACGCATTTTATCTAAATTAAGCAAAGAGGGGAAAAACATGAAATTTCCAGGAGGGGTTGATCGATCGAGGAAAGGGGTCGATCGATCGATCAAGCAGTTCTTGCCCGGAAAACTGTTAATCCAACCTACGGGTTTCAGCCAAGAAAATTCTCCAAAACACCATTAATGATTCCGAAACTCCCAAAGAAGTTTACTACTTATTAAATACACTTATATACATGATTTCCCCCGTGAAGCATGTACGAATTCACCAAAGGTATCGAATTAAAGGGCTAATTCATCATAATTATCAAGAACCCTAGTTTCATTAAAATTTCAAATCTTCTAATTCTTTTTCTAGATTTCTCACTTCTAAACCATTATAATTTCATGGGTAATCCTCTACATATGTTGAGATTTCCAGAATATACTTATTTCCTCTAAAGCATGTGATTTAAATTCCCTAAATCATCAAATTCTTCAATAAAACATAATTTATCAATCATATTCTAACATGGGAGAAATATTAACTAAAAAAGTAGCAAGATAGATACTTGACTCAGATATCAAGGTCTGATTCTCAGGTGTTGATGGGTATGGTTGCGTCCCTCATTTCTCGATCTACGCATTGGTGGTGAAAGATGGCAACGGTGGTGTAGGTAGGGTGGTTCTCCCCTTTAGAATCTTCTCCCTTCTCCCTTCCTTAGCCTCTATGCAACTCTACAAATTCTAATCCTCGAAGACTCTAAATCCCATCAGATATATCCCTTTAATTTTCGTCCATAATTAATTTTTAAAAAGGAAAATTACTAAAATGCCCTCCCGGGTTACCGTATTAGGTTTTAAACTCTCCAATATTGTAGGGAACATAGGTCACAACTGAGGAGCAGCCTTTAGGAGTAGTTTAACTCAGTTTTTGATAAAGAAGAAGAAGGAGAAACATCTAGGAACATCAAAGGAATTATTTGCTTCAAGATTCAATTATTAAGGGTTTGTTTTTGCAAGTTTTAATTCAAGATTCTTGTTTCTTATTATTGTTCTTGCATGCTCAGTTTTTACTATTTGATTCAACTTATTTCCGCATTCATAATACGTATTTACATGTTTCTAGCTAGTTTCATCATGAATTCCTACACATGCAACGTCATTATTTCATGCATTAGTCAAAGTAACATGTCCGGCTAGGTTTTTTTCAAGGTTGGGATGCATGAACCCAACCTGATGTGTTAGTGCATGTGTATAACGTCGATCCGCTGAATTTAATGATTAATTTTGATCGTATCGCGTAATTTCATAAGAATTGTAGATCTTTATATCTCGTTTGCCTATGGGTACTCGTGATGATTTAGAGTACAATTTGAGCGTAATTACCGCGATACCGATTTACTCATCCTCAGATTAGGTATGACGCGGGCTTGAACCTCGTATACATAATGCTTGGGAGTACTAAATTCCGGGTTTGAATTAATCGGATAAATTTATGATTGACGTTGTCACTGCATTACACTAGGGTTGGGGGATTGTATTCCCATCCTATTTTCTCATCATTTAGTTAAAAAGTTCGATTCCATTCTTCATCCATAATTTAGGTAATTTAGTTAGCTGCATTTTTCATCATAATTTCATAATTGCATATAGTGTAATCGAATCCCAAAAACCAAATCAATCTTTTCTTTTCTTCTTAGAGTCAACGTTAGGATTCCTCAGTCTTATCCCGTCGTCACAACTCTCGTTGTCCTTTTTTTCCTGAGGATCGATACCCGACTTGTCGGATTATTACTTGAACGACAGGCTTGCACTTGAGCCTAGAGAGTACACACTTTAGAGACACATTCTGAGTCGTGTCAAGTTTTTGGCGCCGTTGCCGGGGAACTAGGTAGACTTAGGATTAGATCGAGTTAATCCAAAGCTTTGACCAAAAATAAAAAAATAAAAAAATAAATAAATAAATAAAATAAAAATAAAACGCACAAAAAGATTCACAATTATCCTCTCTCCTGAGATTTAATGCAAAATTCTGAAACCACTCTCACACCCCATAATACTCCAACCAGCATTCACGAAAATCCACTCGTGAGTATAATCCTGATAGTCCCCACACTCCGAACGCCCCACAGTTTTGGATCCCACCACCTACACCGTTGCAGTCAATCTCTAGTAACACTCCCTTCTCCTTCGTAGGACACACTTCGTGCACACCCAGTGAGAGCGCCGAATCGTCAAGTGAGAGAGAGATGTCGCAGCATAGTAATGCATCTACCGGTGAGGAAGAGCCTCCGTACTGCCCGTTGAGAGAATTCTTATATCCCGAGCGCACTGTCACTCCGGGATGCATTATACTCCCCTATAATGCCGGGCAGTTCCGTTTCAAAAATGGGATGATCCAGATGCTACCACATTACCACGGCATGGATTCTGAAAAGCCATACCTTCATATTAGGGAAGTTGAGGACGTGTGTGATACTCTCAACAATCAAACCTGCACACAAGAGGTAATCCGCCTCAAACTCTTCCCTTTCTCGCTCAAAGATAAAGCTAAAGCCTGGTTATGGTCTTTACCTCCAAGCTCGATTCCATCCTGGAATGAGCTCCAGTCGAAATTTCTCAAGAAATTCTTCCCAACACATCGAACCATCTCTATAAAGGCTCAAATCCAAGCTTTCAGGCAACAAGAAAATGAGCCATTCCATCGATGTTATGAGCGTTTCAACGAGTTAGTGGCTTCATGCCCCCATCATGGATTTGATCCATCACAAATCATCTCCTTTATCTATAATGGGTTGAATCTTAATTCTAAACAGCTTGTTGAAACCATGGGAAGTGGTCCATTTGTCGATTTAGATGCCCATGATGCTGATCTTCACATGAGGTATGTGGCCGAGACTACCCAATCCTGGGATACATCCGATCCAAATGCTCAAAATCGAAATCGACAATCTACCACCACTCCATTGACGTCCGGTCTATTCCACGTAGACAAGAATTCTATGACGGACAGTCGATTGGACACCATTGAGAAAGGATTGCGAGACTTATGTGAGGTAGTTGGATCTATCCAAAATCCTATCGTGAAGGTGTGTGCGATTTGTGAGGCGGGACATTCAACTGAGGAATGTCCGACGATACCCGCCTACAAAGTAATGTTGCAGGAGAAAGTTAGTAGTATAGGAGGTTTCAAGGGTAATTTCGCGGCCCCTCACGGGAATTCATACAATCCTTTATGGAAAAATCATCCCAGTTTTAGCTACGGGCAACAACATGCCGCAATGAACCCTCCTTCGCACGTTGCCCCTCCTCCTCAACAACAATTTCAACAAGCTCCACACATGCAAGGACATGTGCAAGCACCACCACCTCACGGAAATTATATCCCGCCACAGCGGAGAACTCTCGAGGATACTGTGAATCAATTCATCGCAAGCCAGACCACAAACAATGCCAAATATGATCGTCTAATTGGCGACATAAATGCGACTCTGTCACAAATACAATCCTCGTTGAGTGTTCAAGAGAAGGGAAAGTTTCCTGCCCAGGGCCAAAGACCTCTCCAAGGTCAAACTAGTGTTAGCTCGACACCCCATGACCATCCTGAGCAATGTAGCGCAATTACCACTCTACGTAGTGGGAGGGTAGTTGACTTGTCACCTCCTCCACGAGACGTACTTAAAGACAAGGAGATTTTGCCCGGCACGAAAGAGGCCGAAGATGTCCCCTTGAATGAGAGTGACAAAAAAGATGCTAGTGAGGCCAAGGTAGTAGTGAAACCACCCTCCGCGGCACCATTTCCTCAAAAGCTAATTACTTCCCATAAAGGAAACCCACGTGATGACGTGCTAGACGTGCTAAAACAAGTTAAGCTGAATTTACCTTTCCTCGATGCCATTAAGCAAATTCCAGCTTATGGAAAAGTCATTAAAGACTTGTTGACGGTAAAGAGAAAGATGAAGGTAAAGAAAAATGTCTTTTTAGAACAGAATGTGAGCTCCATTTTACTCAATGATTTCCCACCTAAATTCAAAGATCCCGATGCACCCACCATTTCCTGCATCATTGGAGAAAACAAAATCGAAAAAGCCTTACTTGATTTGGGAGCAAGTGTCAATATCCTCCCTTACTCCATCTATAGGCAACTTGACTTGGGCGATCTCAAGCCCACAAAGGTCACTCTCCAATTAGCGGATCGAACCGTGAAGATCCCAAGAGGCATAGTCGAGGACGTGATCGTCCAAATTGACACTTTCTACTTCCTAGTAGACTTTGTCATTTGGGACACTGAGCCCTCCTTTAACTGGAGTAACCATGTTCCCATCATCCTTGGGCGCCCTTTCTTAGCTACGGCTAACGCAATCATCAATACTCGGAATGGGCGAATGCAACTCACCTTTGGGAACATGACCTTAGAGACCAACATCTTCCAAGTCACCCAACATACGGAGGAAGAAGATGACCTTCACGCGGTGAGCTTCATAGACGAGATCGTAGGGGAGTACTTTGAGGAACTTGACACGACTCAGAATGTGTCTCTAAAGTGTGTACTCTCTAGGCTCAAGTGCAAGCCTGTCGCTCAAGTAATAATTCGACAAGTCGGGTATCGATCCTCAGGGAAAAAAGGACAACGAGAGTTGTGACAACGGGATAAGACTGAGGAATCCTAACGTTAACTCTAAGAAGAAAATAAAAGATTGATTTGGTTTTTGGGATTCGATTACACTAAATGAAATTATGAAATTATGATGAAAAATGTAGCTAACTAAATTACCTAAATTATGGATGAAGAATGGAATCGAACTTTTTAACTAAATGATGAGAAAATAGGATGGGAATACAATCCCCCAACCCTAGTGTAATGCAGTGACAACGTCAATCATAAATTTATCCGATTAATTCAAACCCGGAATTTAGTACTCCCAAGCATTATGTATACGAGGTTCAAGCCCGCGTCATACCTAATCTGAGGATGAGTAAATCGGTATCGCGGTAATTACGCTCAAATTGTACTTTAAATCATCACGAGTACCCATAGGCAAACGAGATATAAAGATCTACAATTCTTATGAAATTACGCGATACGATCAAAATTAATCATTAAATTCAGCGGATCGACGTTATACACATGCACTAACACATCAGGTTGGGTTCATGCATCCCAACCTTGAAAAAAACCTAGCCGGACATGTTACTTTGACTAATGCATGAAATAATGACGTTGCATGTGTAGGAATTCATGATGAAACTAGCTAGAAACATGTAAATACGTATTATGAATGCGGAAATAAGTTGAATCAAATAGGAAAAACTGAGCATGCAAGAACAATAATAAGAAACAAGAATCTTGAATTAAAACTTGCAAAAACAAACCCTTAATAATTGAATCTTGAAGCAAATAATTCCTTTGATGTTCCTAGATGTTTCTCCTTCTTCTTCCTTATTATAAACTGAGTTAAACTACTCTTAAAGGCTGCTCCTCAGTTGTGACCTACGTTCCCTACAATATTGGAGAGTTTAAAACCTAATAGGAGACTTGGGAACAAATCAGCATAACAAACAAAATTCGCGCATCAGGTACCCCGAACCGATTCGCGTGTACCTACGAACCGGTTCTCCCCACCGAACCGGTTCAGGTTGGGGTTCGCGAATGTGTGCTGGCCTGGAGTTCAACACTTCGAATTTTTTTGACTTTTCTCTTCTTTTCTTGGATTTTTCTTCAACTTCAACTGAGCATAACTTTTCAACCGTAGCTCGGATTTGAGTGTCGTTTCTTCCAGTGTTCTCGTTATTCCGAGATCTTCAACTTTACAGTTGGCTTCGTCTTCCGGATCGGGCTGAAAAATTACCGAATTGCCCTTGAACTTGCCTTCTTAGCTTTTCTTGCACTGTCTTGCTTCCTCTTTTGTACTGCTTGCATAATTAACCTGTAAAACCAATAAGAGAAGCACGAAACAAGAAATACTCGCCACGAAGGTTAGTAGCATAAGTGTGAATCAAATCCATATTTGTTACATCACTCGGGTTCACAAATGTACTGAAATTATGGAAATAAATATACAATATTTATGCCCAATCAAACCCCCCTAACTTAGAACTTTGCGCGTCCCGAGCAATGTAAAAGAATGAGAATATGAGTTAAAGGATCCATCAAAGACTTTATTGGGATAGAGTACCTCTTTCGCGGGCAAGCGATTGCATTTAGCGCATGCAACAAGCCTTTAAACCTCTTGTTTACCCTAGTAGGACGAGTTGTGTCTCGTGAGGGTTTGCAGTGAATATACCCACAAAATTCGACTCAAAGAAAATTCAAAATACGCAAAAATTGAGCAATTCAAACTTTTCCAAAAAATAATCATTATTAAATCATATTTACGAGTCTCAAACCGTAGTGCGTGTGTGCGAAGCCGAAAATATAACAGTCAATTTTTACTGATTGATCATATGTTACTTGTCCGAAAATTCATTTTGATTTCAATTTCTCACGGAATACTCTCTCAAACGAACCTCTCGGATTATGGCTATTCTCTCGGCATGCGTGATATAAAGAGTAAATGTAATTGAAGCAAATTCACGCATGTAATTAGAAAGACGGAAATTTTATGGCGAAAGGATCTCTTCAACGGACTACGATTTTAAAAACGGGAACATTGCCTTATTTCGCGCACTTAGCCTCTTATATTATCTTTTGGTGTCTTAACTCTCCACGCGGTAATCAATTTTCGCAATTTGGACTCGGTTAGGACTTTTTTGGGTTGAAGGTTGCATTGGGTAAAATGAAGGAGGTATGGAAGGTTGGAATTGGAAAAGTCATTCGTGATGTCCATTTGTGCATTTTTTTGGGCTATTGCTCATTTTTTTTTTTTCACTTCTTTTCTTTTCTTGCTATTTTTGTTGAGCATTCTTCTATTTGCAGTTTTCGGACTTAAATTCTGAATTTCTTTCATTTTTCGCAATTCCGGGCTATTTGGGTTTTTCGGATTGTCAAACGAAAAGGATAACTTTTATTGGCTCAATTTGGGTTACAAAAGGGATAATTTTTTTGTTACTTTTTCTGGACAATATTTTTGGGTGACAAACGAGGGCCTACTTCATTGCCCAAAATGCCAATTGCGTTACCATATGCGTTTCGAGATTAATTTAATTTTAGAGACTAATTTAGCACGTTTTTCAAGGCAATATTGCACACATATTTCAAAACCGATCAAAATGAAAGAATTAAGATCCTTGACAACTTATTACGCGCTAAAAAGAACTTTGAGTTAACAATTAACTCGGATTGATTTAAAATCTCGCAAAACGTGATAGGCTCGAATCTCACCGGGTTTGTTAATCTCCACATTTATTCGTTAAGTCGTCAATTTTCGCTCAATTTCCATCTTTTGTCAATTTCGGCTTTGTGTATGTTGGATGTTTACAATTTGAGACTCCAATTCGACTTTTCATGATATTTTTGAAAAATTTGAATTCCAATTTTTATTTATTTTGAACAAAAATATTTTTGGATTTTTCAAAATTTTATGATTTTTTTGGAAATTTTGGGCATTTTGAAGATTTGTGATGTTTTAGAAATACGCACTTGTGACCCCCTCTAACTTAGACTTTTGCATTGTCCTCAAGCAAAAAGGACGAAAATCTAACTCAAGGCGAATGAAAAGTGCGAAAAAATAAAACAAACAAATATGAAAAATGCAACAAGACATTATATGACACTCATGCATGACTCAAAAATACGACAACAATCACCCCATACGCGTCGGGGGTGCGACGACCTCTCATCTCTCCACAAACTCACCCGACCCCACTTACGGGGGTCGATGCTCTCCTTGTCACTCCTGTCCTAGGATTATATTCCAGCAATCGAAACAAGTTGGGACCTCGCCCATAGATAAAGGATAGTCCGGGAGACTCGTCGTGACTAATTGGAAAGGGATCCTCGTGATGCTGACTCAAAGCGTGGTCTACGTGCACTGACTCGGAGGGGACACCTAGGTTTCTTTCAATTTTTAAGATGCATGGGTCGGGCTCTAAGTCGGATGAACCATAACTTTTATCCTCACTCGCCTTCGGGACCTCTAGTGGTATGGGTGGATGGTCACAAAGACGAAATTCATCGATTTTATCTTTCCATTCGATTTCTTCTAGGTGTCTAAATGAATCCAATAGAGTTTGGACTTGGTCGTTAAGGCTCTCATCTAGGCTCTCATCCACCGGACCGAATTCTTTTTCAAATTCTTCCATGCTCATGTCCCCTAGATCTCTCTCTCGAGTAGTGCCTACGTCCTCTCTTACTTGCTCGATCTCTAACTCCACCAGTTTTCTCTCTTCTAACCCCTCTCTCTCTCTTTCAATTGAGGTCACTACACACCTCTCCCCCACTTTTCTCTCATTGTCACAACTATCACTATTACTTGATGAACTAGGGTACACTCCTAGCGGCTCTCTCTTGTGTGACCCCTCATTCTCATGGCTCGATACTAAGCATGACCCTAGGGCATCTCCACAATCATTTTCCTCAAAGTACTCCCCTAAGATTTCATCTACGAAGCTCACCGCGTGAAGGTCATCTTCTTCCCCCGTATGTTGGGCGACATGGAAGATGTTTGTCTCTAAGGTCATGTTACCAAAGGTGAGTTGCATTCGCCCATTTCGAGTATTGATGATTGCGTTAGCCATAGCTAAGAAAGGGTGTCCAAGGATGATGGGGACATGGTTGCTCGAGTTAAAGGAGGGCTCCGTGTCCCAAATGACAAAGTCTACCGGGAAGTAGAAAGTGTCAATTTGGACGATCACGTCCTCGACTATGCCTCTTGGGATCTTCACGGTTCGATCCGCTAATTGGAGAGTGACCTTTGTGGGCTTGAGGTCGCCCAAGTCAAGTTGCCTATAGATGGAATAAGGGAGGATATTGACACTTGCTCCCAAATCAAGTAAGGCTTTTTCGATTCTGTTTTCTCCAATGATGCAAGAAATGGTGGGTGCACCGGGATCTTTGAATTTAGGTGGGAGATCATTGAGTAGAATGGAGCTCAGATTCTGTGCTAGAAAGACATTCTTTTTTACCTTCATCTTTCTTTTTACCGTCAACAAATCTTTGATAACTTTGCCATAAGCTGGAATTTGCTTGATGGCATCAAGAAAGGGTAAATTCAGCTTTACTTGCTTAAGTACTTCTAGCACTTCATCACGTGGATTCCCTTTTTGAGCGGGAATTAGCCTTTGAGGAAACGGTGCCGCGGAGGGTGGTTTCACTACTACCTCGGCCTCACTAGCGTCTTCTTTGTCGCTCTCATTTAAGGAGACATCTTCGGCCTCTTTCGTGCCGGGCGAAATCTCCTTGTCTTTAAGTACGTCTCGTGGGGGAGGTGACAAGTCAACTACCCTCCCACTACGTAGAGTGGTAATTGCGCTACATTGCTCAGGATGGTCATGGGGTGTCGAGCTAACACTAGTTTGACCTTGGAGAGGTCTTTGGCCCTGGGCAGGAAACTTGCCCTTCTCTTGAACACTCAACGAGGATTGTATTTGTGATAGAGTCGCATTTATATCGCCAATTAGACGATCATATTTGGCATTGTTTGCGGTCTGGCTTGCGATGAATTGATTCAAAGTATCCTCGAGAGTTCTCCGCTATGGCGGGATATAATTTTCGTGAGGTGGTGGTGCTTCCACATGTCCTTGCATGTGTGGAGCTTGTTGAAATTGTTGTGGAGGAGGAGGGGCAACATGCTAAGGAGGGTTCATTGCAGCATGTTGTTGCCCGTAGCTAAAACCGGGATGATTTTTCCATGAAGGATTGTATGAATTCCCGTGAGGGGCCGCAAAATTACCCTTGAAACCTCCTATACTACTAACTTGGTCTTGAAGCATTCCTTTGTAGGCGGGTATCGTCGGACATTCCTCAGTTGAATGTCCCGCCTCACAAATCGCACACACCTTCACGATAGGATTTTGGATAGATCCAAATACCTCACATAAATCTCGCAATCCTTTCTCAATGGTGTCCAATCGACTGTCCGTCATAGAATTCTTGTCTACGTGGAATAGACCGGACGTCGACGGAGCGGTGGTAGATTATCGATTTCGATTTTGAGCGTTTGGATCGGATGTATCCCAGGATTGGGTAGTCTTGGCCACATAACTCATGTGAAGATCAGCATCATGGGCATCTAAATCGACAAATGGACCACTTCCCATGGTTTCAACAAGCTGTTTAGAATTAAGATTCAACCCATTATAGATAAAGGAGATGATTTGCGATGGATCAAATCCATGATGGGGGCATGAAGCCACTAACTCGTTGAAACATTCATAACATCGATGGAATGGCTCATTTTCTTGTTGCCTGAAAGCTTGGATTTGAGCCTTTATAGAGATGGTTCGATGTGTTGGGAAGAATTTCTTGAGAAATTTCGACTGGAGCTCATTCCAGGATGGAATCGAGCTTGGAGGTAAAGACCATAACCAGGCTTTAGCTTTATCTTTGAGCGAGAAAGGGAAGAGTTTGAGGCGGTTAACTCTTGTGTGCAGGTTTGATCGTTGAGAGTATCACACACGTCCTCAAATTCCCTAATATGAAGGTATGGCTTTTCAGAATCCATGTCGTGGTAATGTGGTAGCATCTGGATCATCCCATTTTTGAAACGGAACTGCCCGGCATTATAGGGGAGTTTAATGCATCCCGGAGTGACAGTGCGCTCGGGATATAAGAATTCTCTCAATGGGCGGTACGGAGGCTCTTCCTCACCGGTAGATGCATTACTATGCTGCGACATCTCTCTCTCACTTGACGATTCGGCGCTCTCACTGGGTGTGCACGCAGTGTGTCCTACGATGGAGAAGGGAGTGTTACTAGAGATTGACTGCGACGGTGTAGGCGGTGGGATCCAAAACTGTGGGGCATTCGGAGTGTGGGGACTATCAGGATTATACTCACGAGTGGATTTTCGTGAATGCTGGTTGGAGTATTATGGGGTGTGAGAGTGGTTTCAGAATTTTGCATTAAATCTCAGGAGAGAGGATAATTGTGAATCTTTTTGTGCATTTTATTTTTATTTTATTTATTTATTTATTTTTTTTATTTTTGGTCAAAGCTTTGGATTAACTCGATCTAATCCAAAGTCTACCTAGTTCCCCGGCAACGGCGCCAAAAACTTGACACGACTCAGAATGTGTCTCTAAAGTGTGTACTCTCTAGGCTCAAGTGCAAGCCTGTCGTTCAAGTAATAATCCGACAAGTCGGGTATCGATCCTCAGGGAAAAAAGGACAACGAGAGTTGTGATGACGGGATAAGACTGAGGAATCCTAACGTTGACTCTAAGAAGAAAAGAAAAGATTGATTTGGTTTTTGGGATTCGATTACACTAAATGCAATTATGAAATTATGATGAAAAATGCAGCTAACTAAATTACCTAAATTATGGATGAAGAATGGAATCGAGCTTTTTAACTAAATGATGAGAAAATAGGATGGGAATACAATCCCCCAACCCTAGTGTAATGCAGTAACAACGTCAATCATAAATTTATCCGATTAATTCAAACCCGGAATTTAGTACTCCCAAGCATTATGTAAACGAGGTTCAAACCCGTGTCATACCTAATCTGAGGATGAGTAAATCGGTATCGTGGTAATTACGCTCAAATTGTACTCTAAATCATCACGAGTACCCATAGGCAAACGAGATATAAAGATCTACAATTCTTATGAAATTACGCGATACAATCAAAATTAATCATTAAATTCAGCGGGTCGACGTTATACACATGCACTAACACATCAGGTTGGGTTCATGCATCCCAACCTTGAAAAAAACCTAGCCGGACATGTTACTTTGACTAATGCAAGAAATAATGACGTTGCATGTGTAGGAATTCATGATGAAACTATCTAGAAACATGTAAATACGTATTATGAATGCGGAAATAAGTTGAATCAAATAGGAAAAACTGAGCATGCAAGAACAATAATAAGAAACAAGAATCTTGAATTAAAACTTGTAAAAACAAACCCTTAATAATTGAATCTTGAAGAAAATAATTCCTTTGATGTTCCTAGATGTTTCTCCTTCTTCTTCCTTATCAAAAACTGAGTTAAAATACTCCTAAAGGCTGCTCCTCAGTTGTGACCTACGTTCCCTACAATATTGGAGAGTTTAAAACCTAATAGGAGACTTGGGAACAAATCAGCATAACAAACAAAATTCGCGCATCAGGTACTCCGAACCGGTTCGGGTGTACCTTCGAACCGGTTCGCCCCCCCGAACCGGTTCAGGTTGGGGTTCGCGAATGTGTGCTGGCCTGGAGTTCAACACTTAGAATTTTTTGACTTTTCTCTTCTTTTCTTGGATTTTTCTTTAACTTCAACTGAGCATAACTTTTCAACCGTAGCTCGGATTTGAGTGCCTTTTCTTCCAGTGTTCTCGTTGTTCCGAGCTCTTCAACTTTCCTGTTGGCTTTGTCTTCCGGATCGTGCTGAAAAATTACCGAATTGCCCTTGAACTTGCCTTCTTAGCTTTTCTTGCACTGTCTTGCTTCCTCTTTTGTACTGCTTGCATAATTAACCTGTAAAACCAATAAGAGAAGCACGAAACACGAAATACTCTCCACGAAGGTTAGTATCATAAGTGTGAATCAAATTTATATTTTTTACATCACTCGGGTTCACAAATGTACTGAAATTATGGAAATAAATATACAATATTTATGCCCAATCAAACCCCCCTAACTTAGAACTTTGTGCGTCCCGAGCAATGTAAAAGAATGAGAATATGAGTTAAAGGATCCATCAAAGACTTTATTGGGATAGAGTACCTCTTTCGCGGGCAAGCGATTGCATTTAGTGCATGCAACAAGCCTTTAAACCTCTAGTTTACCCTAGTAGGACGAGTTGTGTCTCGTGAGGGTTTGCAGTGAATATACCCACAAAATTCGACTCAAAGAAAATTCAAAATACGCAAAAATTGAGCAATTCAAACTTTTCCAGAAAATAATCATCATTAAATCATATTTACGAGTCTCAAACCGTAGTGCGTGTGTGCGAAGCCGAAAATATAACAGTTAATTTTTACTGATTGATCATTACGTTACTTGTCCGAAAATTCGTTTTGATTTCAATTTCTCACGGAATACTCTCTCAAACGAACCTCTCGGATTATGGCTATTCTCTCGGCATGCGTGATATAAAGAGTAAATGTAATTGAAGCAAATTCACGCATGTAATTAGAAAGACAAAAATTTTATGGCGAAAGGATCTCTTCAACGGACTACGATTTTAAAAATGGGAACATTGCCTTATTTTGCGCACTTAGCCTCTTATATTATCTTTTGGTGTCTTAACTCTCCACACGGTAATCAATTTTCGCAATTTGGACTCGGTTAGGACTTTTTCGGGTTGAAGGTTGCATTGGGTAAAATGAAGGAGGTATGGAAGGTTGGAATTGGAAAAGTCATTCGTGATGTCCATTTGTGCATTTTTTTGGGCTATTGGTCATTTTTTTTTTTTCACTTCTTTTCTTTTCTTGCTATTTTTGTTGAGCATTCTTCTATTTGCAGTTTTCGGACTTAAATTCTGAATTTCTTTCATTTTTCGCAATTCCGGGCTATTTGGGTTTTTCGGATTGTCAAACGAAAAGGATAACTTTTATTGGCTCAATTTGGGTTACAAAAGGGATAATTTTTTTGTTACTTTTTCTGGACAATATTTTTGGGTGACAAACGAGGGCCTACTTCATTGCCCAAAATGCCAATTGCGTTACCATATGCGTTTCGAGATTAATTTAATTTTAGAGACTAATTTGACACGTTTTTCAAGGCAATATTGCACACATTTTTCAAAACCGATCAAAATGAAAGAATTAAGATCCTTGACAACTTATTACGCGCTAAAAAGAACTTTGAGTTAACAATTAACTCGGATTGATTTAAAATCTCGCAAAACGTGATAGGCTCGAATCTCACCGGGTTTGTTAATCTCCACATTTATTCGTTAAGTCGTCAATTTTTGCTCAATTTCCATCTTTTGTCAATTTCGGCTTTGTGTATGTTGGATGTTTACAATTTGAGACTCCAATTCGACTTTTCATGATATTTTTGAAAAATTTGAATTCCAATTTTTATTTATTTTGAACAAAAATATTTTTGGATTTTTCAAAATTTTATGATTTTTTTGGAAATTTTGGGCATTTTGAAGATTTGTGACATTTTAGAAATACGCACTTGTGACCCCCCCTAACTTAGACTTTTGCATTGTCCTCAAGCAAAAAGGACGAAAATCTAACTCAAGGCGAATGAAAAGTGCGGAAAAATAAAACAAACAAATATGAAAAATGCAACAAGACACTATATGACACTCATGCATGACTCAAAAATACGACAACAATCACCCCATATGCGTCGGGGGTGCGACGACCTCTCATCTCTCCACAAACTCACCCGACCCCACTTACGGGGGTCGATGCTCTCCTTGTCACTCCTGTCCTAGGATTATATTCCAGCAATCGAAACAAGTTGGGACCTCGCCCATAGATAAAGGATAGACCGGGAGACTCGTCGTGACTAATTGGAAAGGGATCCTCGTGATGCTGACTCAAAGCGTGGTCTACGTGAACTGACTCGGAGGGGACACCTAGGTTTCTTTCAATTTTTAAGATGCATGGGTCGGGCTCTAAGTCGGATGAACCATAACTTTTATCCTCACTCGCCTTCGGGACCTCTAGTGGTATGGGTGGATGGTCACAAAGAAGAAATTCATCGATTTTATCTTTCCATTCGCTTTCTTCTAGGTGTCTAAATGAATCCAATAGAGTTTGGACTTGGTCGTTAAGGCTCTCATCTAGGCTCTCATCCACCGGACCGAATTCTTTTTCAAATTCTTCCATGCTCATGTCCCCTAGATCTCTCTCTCAAGTAGTGCCTACGTCCTCTCTTACTTGCTCGATCTCTAACTCCACAAGTTTTCTCTCTTCTAACCCCTCTCTCTCTCTTTCAATTGAGGTCACTACACACCTCTCCCCCACTTTTATCTCATTGTCACAACTATCACTATTACTTGATGAACTAGGGTACACTCCTAGCGGCTCTCTCTTGTGTGACCCCTCATTCTCATGGCTCGATACTAAGCATGACCCTAGGGCATCTCCACAATCATTTTCCTCAAAGTACTCCCCTACGATTTCATCTACGAAGCTCACCGCGTGAAGGTCATCTTCTTCCCCCGTATGTTGGGCGACATGGAAGATGTTTGTCTCCAAGGTCTTGTTACCAAAGGTGAGTTGCATTCGCCCATTTCGAGTATTGATGATTGCGTCAGCCGTAGCTAAGAAAGGGTGTCCAAGGATGATGGGGACATGGTTGCTCGAGTTAAAGGAGGGCTTCGTGTCCCAAATGACAAAGTCTACCGGGAAGTAGAAAGTGTCAATTTGGACGATCACATCCTCGACTATGCCTCTTGGGATCTTCACGGTTCGATCCGCTAATTGGAGAGTGACCTTTGTGGGCTTGAGGTCGCCCAAGTCAAGTTGCCTATAGATGGAATAAGGGAGGATATTGACACTTGCTCCCAAATCAAGTAAGGCTTTTTCGATTCTGTTTTCTCCAATGATGCAAGAAATGGTGGGTGCACCGGTATCTTTGAATTTAGGTGGGAGATCATTGAGTAGAATGGAGCTCACATTCTGTGCTAGAAAGACATTCTTTTTTACCTTCATCTTTCTTTTTACCGTCAACAAATCTTTGATAACTTTGCCATAAGCTGGAATTTGCTTGATGGCATCAAGAAAGGGTAAATTCAGCTTTACTTGCTTAAGTACTTCTAGCACTTCATCACGTGGATTCCCTTTTTGAGCGGGAATTAGCCTTTGAGGAAACGGTGCCGCGGAGGGTGGTTTCACTACTACCTCGGCCTCACTAGCGTCTTCTTTGTCGCTCTCATTTAAGGAGACATCTTCGGCCTCTTTCGTGCCGGGCGAAATCTCCTTGTCTTTAAGTACGTCTCGTGGGGGAGGTGACAAGTCAACTACCCTCCCACTACGTAGAGTGGTAATTGCGCTACATTGCTCAGGATGGTCATAGGGTGTCGAGCTAACACTAGTTTGACCTTGGAGAGGTCTTTGGCCCTGGGCAGGAAACTTGCCCTTCTCTTGAACACTCAACGAGGATTGTATTTGTGACAGAGTCGCATTTATATCGCCAATTAGACGATCATATTTTGGCATTGTTTGCGGTCTGGCTTGCGATGAATTGATTCAAAGTATCCTCGAGAGTTCTCCGCAGTGGCGGGATATAATTTCCGTGAGGTGGTGGTGCTTGCACATGTCCTTGCATGTGTGGAGCTTGTTGAAATTGTTGTGGAGGAGGAGGGGCAGCATGCGAAGGAGGGTTCATTGCGGCATGTTGTTGCCCGTAGCTAAAACCGGGATGATTTTTCCATGAAGGATTGTATGAATTCCCGTGTGGGGCCGCGAAATTACCCTTGAAACCTCCTATACTACTAACTTGGTCTTGAAGCATTCCTTTGTAGGCGGGTATCGTCGGACATTCCTCAGTTGAATGTCCCGCC
The DNA here is from genome assembly GCA_949130495.1 of Sambucus nigra. Lineage (NCBI taxonomy): Eukaryota > Viridiplantae > Streptophyta > Magnoliopsida > Dipsacales > Adoxaceae > Sambucus > Sambucus nigra. The sequence goes on along the minus strand of CASBWL010000171.1, from coordinate 1,158,309 downwards.
TCACAAATCGCACACACCTTCACGATAGGATTTTGGATAGATCCAACTACCTCACATAAATCTCGCAATCCTTTCTCAATGGTGTCCAATCGACTGTCCGTCATAGAATTCTTGTCTACGTGGAATAGACCGGACGTCGACGGAGCGGTGGTAGATTATCGATTTCGATTTTGAGCGTTTGGATCGGATGTATCCCAGGATTGGGTAGTCTTGGCCACATACCTCATGTGAAGATCAGCATCATGGGCATCTAAATCGACAAATGGACCACTTCCCATGGTTTCAACAAGCTGTTTAGAATTAAGATTCAACCCATTATAGATAAAGGAGATGATTTGCGATGGATCAAATCCATGATGGGGGCATGAAGCCATTAACTCGTTGAAACATTCATAACATCGATGGAATGGCTCATTTTCTTGTTGCCTGAAAGCTTGGATTTGAGCCTTTATAGAGATGGTTCGATGTGTTGGGAAGAATTTCTTGAGAAATTTCGACTGGAGCTCATTCCAGGATGGAATCGAGCTTGGAGGTAAAGACCATAACCAGGCTTTAGCTTTATCTTTGAGCGAGAAAGGGAAGAGTTTGAGGCGGATTATCTCTTGTGTGCAGGTTTGATCGTTGAGAGTATCACACACGTCCTCAAATTCCCTAATATGAAGGTATGGCTTTTCAGAATCCATGTCGTGGTAATGTGGTAGCATCTGGATCATCCCATTTTTGAAACGGAACTGCCCGGCATTATAGGGGAGTATAATGCATCCCGGAGTGACAGTGCGCTCGGGATATAAGAATTCTCTCAATGGGCGGTACGGAGGCTCTTCCTCACCGGTAGATGCATTACTATGCTGTGACATCTCTCTCTCACTTGACGATTCGGCGCTCTCACTGGGTGTGCACGAAGTGTGTCCTACGAAGAAGAAGGGAGTGTTACTAGAGATTGACTGCGACGGTGTAGGCGGTGGGATCCAAATCTGTGGGGCGTTCGGAGTGTGGGGACTATCAGGATTATACTCACGAGTGGATTTTCGTGAATGCTGGTTGGAGTATTATGGGGTGTGGGAGTGGTTTCAGAATTTTGCATTAAATCTCAGGAGAGAGGATAATTGTGAATCTTTTTGTGCGTTTTATTTTTATTTTATTTATTTATTTATTTATTTTTTTATTTTTGGTCAAAGCTTTGGATTAACTCGATCTAATCCTAAGTCTACCTAGTTCCCCGGCAACGGCGCCAAAAACTTGACACGACTCAGAATGTGTCTCTAAAGTGTGTACTCTCTAGGCTCAAGTGCAAGTCTGTCGTTCAAGTAATAATCCGACAAGTCGGGTATCGATCCTCAGGGAAAAAAGGACAACGAGAGTTGTGACGACGGGATAAGACTGAGGAATCCTAACGTTGACTCTATGAAGAAAAGAAAAGATTGATTTGGTTTTTGGGATTCGATTACACTAAATGCAATTATGAAATTATGATGAAAAATGCAGCTAACTAAATTACCTAAATTATGGATGAAGAATGGAATCGAACTTTTTAACTAAATGATGAGAAAATAGGATGGGAATACAATCCCCCAACCCTAGTGTAATGCAGTGACAACGTCAATCATAAATTTATCCGATTAATTCAAACCCGGAATTTTGTACTCCCAAGCATTATGTATACGAGGTTCAAGCCCGCGTCATACCTAATCCGAGGATGAGTAAATCGGTATCGCGGTAATTACGCTCAAATTGTACTCTAAATCATCACGAGTACCCATAGGTAAACGAGATATAAAGATCTACAATTCTTATGAAATTACGCGATACGATCAAAATTAATCATTAAATTCAGCGGATCGACGTTATACACATGCACTAACACATCAGGTTGGGTCCATGCATCCCAACCTTGAAAAAAACCTAGCCGGACATGTTACTTTGACTAATGCATGAAATAATGACGTTGCATGTGTAGGAATTCATGATGAAACTAGCTAGAAACATGTAAATACGTATTATGAATGCGGAAATAAGTTGAATCAAATAGGAAAAACTGAGCATGCAAGAACAATAATAAGAAACAAGAATCTTGAATTAAAACTTGCAAAAACAAACCCTTACTAATTGAATCTTGAAGCAAATAATTCCTTTGATGTTCCTAGATGTTTCTCCTTCTTCTTCCTTATCAAAAACTGAGTTAAACTACTCCTAAAGGCTGCTCCTCAGTTGTGACCTACGTTCCCTACAATATTGGAGAGTTTAAAACCTAATAGGAGACTTGGGAACAAATCAGCATAACAAACAAAATTCGCGCATCAGGTACCCCAAACCGGTTCGGGTGTACCGACGAACCGGTTCACCCTCCCGAACCGGTTCAGGTTGGGGTTCGCGAATGTGTGCTGGCCTGGAGTTCAACACTTAGAATTTTTCTGACTTTTCTCTTATTTTCTTGGATTTTTCTTCAACTTCAACTGAGAATAACTTTTCAACCGTAGCTCGGATTTGAGTGCCGTTTCTTCCAGTGTTCTCGTTGTTCCGAGATATTCTACTTTCCAGTTGGCTTCGTCTTCTGGATTGGGCTAAAAAATTACCGAATTTCCCTTGAACTTGCCTTCTTAACTTTTCTTGCACTGTCTTGCTTCCTCTTTTGTACTGCTTGCATAATTAACCTGTAAAACCAATAATGGAAGCACGAAACACGAAATACTCGACACGAAGGTTAGTAGCATAAGTGTGAATCAAATCCATATTTGTTACATCACTCGGGTTCACAAATGTACTGAAATTAGGGGAATAAATATACAATATTTATGCCCAATCACCGGTTAGGCCTAAAAATATCCCGAGACCCTAACTAAACTCCCGGGTAAACTTTTCTTACTATCTCGACCCCTTCGAACACATTGGCTCACTTGAAATGACCATACGGGAGACTTATAATTTATTCACTTTTATAATAATAATTTAGTCCCGACACGACACAGCGCGTCCCGACTTAATTTCCATGATTGTCATGTTATTCACTCGTGACATTTTAATAAGTTCAATTCTATATATTAATTTACTCATTAAGTAATATTCAAAGTGTTCCCAATAATTACTAACTCTCGTCACGCTAGTAAATATTTAAAATAAAATTCTGGATTAATATTAAATTAATAACTCAATTAAATTTAATAAATCCCCATATTTTAAAAGCCATAAAAGTACGGGTATTACAATCATCTCCAAACTTCCTTTTTCCTGCTAGACTGTCTCATTTTTATCCTTAGCCTCCCTTATTGACTTTTGAGTTTCCTTCCACATAGTTGACGGCTTACCCTCTAGAGACTTAGAATCTTCCTATTTTCAGGGTTGTCCGTGTCCTCCAACCTTGTGATTGAGGTTTGATAATCATCGCAATATTGCTAGCTACTAGAGTGAATTCCTTAAAAGTTCAATATCTAGTCTCATTGACCATGTCAATCTTATACTCCTTTAGTATCCCTTCAACACATATCTGTAGTAGCCTTAATTCTACTACATCTTCATGGACGTCCAAAGTCCTTTCTCGAAAACTTTTGATGTACTGCATCAATTCTTTACTAAGTTTTCGTATGGATCTTCTGCTATTGATATATGTAGTAGCCTTGATTCTGCTACACATATCTCTAGTCTCATTGCATGTTCATGTGGATCTTCTGCGGTTGATTCATTGCTGACTCTAGGCTGCAGTCTATGTGGATTTTCGATGGTTAACTCATTGCGGATTTCATTGTAATCATTGTAAGAATTATAGTTTAATAAAGGTTTTACCCGAAAGTTTTTTTCCTTGAAATCTGTGAGTTAGCAATTTTATTTGTAATGGATTGACACACACACACACATAACACGTAGTTGCATGTTTAGGGGCTAAATTAATTTGGTTTAAAAATTGACTCGAGTTAAATAAATTTAAATTGGGAATTTGTGAATTTGTTTGAGTCTTTATCACACATAGAATTTACAAATTGGTATCAGAGCAGGTTTCACTAATTTATTGTGAATTCCTATTTTTCCGCAAAATTTGTGTCATATTAATTTTTTTGAAAAATATGATTTTAAAAAAATCTTCGCAATGTTTTCGAATGGAAACTTATATAATCGGTTGCCAATTTTTGACGGGTCTAATTATGCTTATTGGAAAGCCCGCATGAAATCACATTTAAAAGTAAATCGATGAGAGAGTTTGGGTAATTTGTGAAAGAGGATGGAATCCTCCCACTGTCACCGTAAATAATATCACAAATTTAAAATATGTGTCAGACTGGACTGAGGATGAGTTTAGGTGGAGCTCTTTTAATTCATGTGGGTTTAGTGCAATTTTCAGACACGTCACCCCCGATGAGTTCTGACATATTATGATGTGCTCCACGTCTAAAGAAGAGTGGGATGTTTTACAACTCACCCACGAAGGTACTAACGCGGTCAAAGAGTCTAAAATTCAAAATTTAACTACTCAATTTGAAACAATAACCATGCTTGAGACTGAGTGTTTTGATGACTTTTATGCACATTTGTCTGACATTGTCAACACCAGTTTCAATCTTGGTGAGCGTATACCTGATGCACGAGTGGTTAAAAATATTTTAGGATCGCTGCAAAAACTATTTATCCCTAAAGTAACTATTTTGAATATCTTACGTAATTTGAGTCATCTGAAATTAGAAAAGCTGGTAGGAGACCCCCAGACGTATGAAATTAACATGTTCTTGACACTATCAAGCCTAAGGATAAAGGGATAACATTTAAAGCCCAGTCTAAAAAGACAAAAGAAAGTGAGTTTTTGTGAGTCTGACTCTGAGGACGAGTCTGATATTGATATGTCCATGCTTACAAAGAATTTTAAAAAAATTCGCAAGTTTTCAAAACAAAATTCTTCCAATAAAAGATTTTTTGAGAAAAATAAAAATGAGGCCAAAGAGAGCGGTGGGAAAGAGGGTGAGAAAGATGAGTAAGAGAAGTGTTTTGAGTGTGAGGGAAGACGCCATAGAGAATTTGAGTGCCCCACTAGACTAAAGAGAAAAGGGCAAAAAGATTGCCATGCCAGCCACTCTTAGCGATGGTGAGAAAGAGGTGAAAGATTACGGGGATGAGTCATCACATGGGAAGTTTGTTGTTTTTTCTGCTAGTCACGTGAGCACACCCAATTTTTCCCACGACGATGAGGATACTTGTGCACATTAGACCCCTAAGGATGATTTGAGTCTTTCTAGAGAGTCTGACAGTGAGTTCGCTAGTGAGGGTGATAGTGAGCTCCAAACCGCATTTAGAGATTTGTATGACGAGACCCTAAAGACCAAAAAGTTGAACAAATACCTACCTCTTAGGATGAGGGATTTGTAGATAGATTTAGATATTTTGAGGGTGTTTTAAGTGAAAGCAAGTCAACTCGGGAAAGTGAAGATTTCTTTAAGTGAACAGTTGATTGTTTTTTATCGGGAAAAGAGTGATTTGACCAACACGGTATCTTGTGTGATGACACGTGTATCCCAATTTGAGAGTGATCTCGAATGTGCCCGGGAGGTCAAAGTCCCTTTACAAAATGCATCTAAGAAGGTTGTAAAGATGGTTCTTAATCTAATTTTTGGGTAGAGGTGAGAGTTTAGGAATAAGTCATGACGGTGCTTATACTTCACAAGTTGCACCCGAGCCGATTCCCACTTTAGTGTTATATTCACATTGCACTCAACCCAACCCACCTAGGCATCCCGTATCTGATAGAAGAGCGTGCATGAGACATTTTGTGAGAGGTGTACTTAGGCCTTTTTATGTTTGCACACACCGCAAGAAGAGATGGCACCTTAGAGAGTTTTGTTTTAAGTTGGGCCATGTGTCACGTTTTGCTACTGCACGTGTTCACACAACTCACCCACACATAATGCTCCGGATGATTACAAGAGAGAGTTTGCACGCGTTAGGGAGCATGTAAAGATTTTGATCAAGAATTTACATGATTTGATGGAGGTTTTTCATAAGATTTCGCCACCTTTGAAAAACTCTACCCTCACCTAACGGTTGAGGTTTAGACTTGTTTACTAGCATAAGATGATTTTCATGATGATATGTTTGCCTTTTGCTAGTGTGTATGGTCAAGTGGAAAACTGAGCGTCCGTGTAATACACTGATCGTTGTTATCTACTTCCTACCACAATAAAAAAAAACTAAACTTTAATTACACTCTTAAGGTGTATAACGACTAGTCTGGGTATCGAATCTACAGGGAATGTTTGATAGATTTTAATTGATTTATTACTTAAAAAATGAAGTGTAAAAGATGATGATGGGTTGAGAAAGGAAAAGGGAAAAAATAAAGGAGTTAACTAAATCTAATTAAACTAATAAAAAATACGAATTAATCATTACGAATGAGAGATAAGGTTGGAATACAATCCCCTGAACCTTAATACGTTTACCGGAGATAAAAAATAGTTATGAATTAGATAATTGATTAAATCCACTGTTTATTAATCTCAAGCATTATATATATGAGGGTAATAGCCCGCACCATACATAATAGAATAAATCGGTGTCGTTATAGCTACACTCGCGCCAGACTCTTAAGTATCCTAGTTACCTAGGGCAAATGAGATCAAAAGACCTACGACGGTTGTGATCACCACACAACACGATTAAATCATTTATTTAATTCAGGGAACTAATTTTACACCCATGCAAACCACATCGGGTTAGGTTCATGCACCATAACCCCTAACAATCTAGCCTAGCATAGTATAACTATGATTAACTACACAAGAATCCATTAACAAGCATGTGAAAATAAGGAAATAATGATAAAAGTGCTGGACTTTAAGGTTACCAAGATTGAAGAACACAACCATGCAAGAAGAAATCAATGATTGAAGAAAACCCGAAAAAGCTCTTGAATTAAAGGTGCAAAATATGTAAATTCTCCCCGTAGATGTTCCTCCCTGATTAGGAGATTTTAAATGAATGAAATCCGAATGAAAAGGACCCTAATGAAAAAATATATAGGCAACATAAAACTCTTTTGGCTAAAAGATAAGGACAAAATAAAAATTCCGTATCTGGCAATTTTGTCACAGTTAGAAAGCGTGACTAATTTTGTAACGGTTCTGGAGCACGACTAATGACAAAATCGGTTCATTTTTCATTTAATTCAGATTGTTCCGCTTCACAAAGGTTAGACAGTAAGTTCAAGGGTCCGGACCGGTTCGGTTCGGTTCTTTTTTTTCTTGCGATTTTCTATCAACTTCGAATGACCATTACTTCTTCACCGTAGCTCGGATTGACGTGCCATTTTTTCCAATGTTCTTATAATTGAAAGATCTTCAACTTTCCAGTTGGACCCACCTCCGTACTAAGATTAAATATTATGAAAATGACCTTCAACTCCCTAATTCTTAGTTTTTTTTCACTGTTTTGAGTTCTCTCTTGTACTTTCTTCGATGAAATACCTGTAAAACACATGATAAATACACAAAACACGAAATACTTGCCAAAAGGGATTTGTAGCATATATATAAGACAAATACAAGCTATTTACACCGCACGGGATCATAACCATACCGAAATTAAGGGGATAAATGTGAAGAATTTATGCCTAATCAGTGTACCATTTTAATAGTTATGTTTTTCCTTTCTTGATATATTTTTGGAAAAATTCAAAAAGGTTTTCATTTTTTTTAGAAACTTCTGAAAAAGCCAAAAAGATTTTATTTTGATAAAATTTTTGAAAAAGGCAAAAAGAGTTTTGTATTTTGTTTTTGCACCTTATATGAATGGACATTTAGGATGATCGAGTCACAATTTCATTCCATATCCATGTGATGATTAGATAGTGTTTCGATATGCGTCATCATGCCATTTTGTGCTTTAAAATGTTTGGAGTCATTGAGATGTGATTAGTTGTTACTACCTACATGTTTGACTCATAAGTTCCTTTAATGCACACTTGCACAAATTTGTTTGATTATTGTACTTGTTTATCACATATTGGTCGGAGTGTTGTCATATCAATTCTGTCTTTAAAACGAACCATATTCGATGAGACTTGACAATGAAAGTAGTGCATGTAAAAATTATTTATCGTGAGGAATTTAATTGCAACAAATATGATGAGTGAATCACGATAAAGGGCTGCGAGAGTACAAAATTAACTCGTCGTGAAAGTCACCGTTTAAAAGAGCCCGAAAAAATTTAAGGGCAATAAAAAGATAAATATGCCAAAAAGGGGCCACCTCAAAAAAATATTAACGATTATTATATATGAAGGAGTTTGGATGGAAAGAAATGAAAAACGGGTTTGCACGTCCTGACAGCGTCATGAAAAAGCATTTACATAGTTCTAGACGTTATTGGTGTGAGAATCATTCTTGACTTTGATGGGTTGATGGATTGAGTCGATGTCATTTAAATTCAACATTTTTTTACACCTAAGGATGATTTTGAGATTCATTCGTTAGGAGTACACATATTCATCGTGCAAATATGCCATGTTTGATTGTTTTGATTTGCCTATCGAATATGTTCACACCCATTCATTCCGTTTCCATGATTTGGTTGTCTTAATATAAATTCATGGTGTGTGATTTTTGTAAAATTATTTTTGCATTTTGTATGGAAAAATTGATAAATCAAAAATAGTTTGTAGAAGCTTTTTGAGTTACTCTTTGTATGAGCGTAGTTTGATTCATTTTTGTTATGCATATTTGTCTTGACAACTCTATGTTTATTTTAGTTTATTCGTTTCTTTGCCTATTTTGGACAAATAAAAAGGGGGAGAATGAATTATGGGGGAGATTTGATTATTAATTGATTTATTCTTTTATCATTTCGAACTGGATGCGTCACGAAGGTATTTTCTTTATCTCATGTGTATAGGTACAATATTGAAGATCATTATTGAACACTCTAATGAGAAAATATTAAAGATTTGAAGTTGAAGATTTTTGAAGAAAATTTTGTGACCTACATGTTTAGTACTTTTTCAGTTTTGGGTTCATGGGAGGGTATTAGATTTTTATAGGATTTTTAATTTGATTATTTAGATGTTTTTATTTTGTACCGGCATAGACATGGGGGGATATTTGTACGGACATTAATTTTATTGTCCGTTATTAATTGAGTATATCGTATACCGCAACAATCGTCGAAGAATAATTGGAGATCATTCATGCGTCAAGACGGATCCGAATATCAAGTTCTTTAACATTCAAGCCTCCGCAAGTTTAACTTTGGTAAGGTTGTGTTATAAGTCCTTAATGGTTCACATATAATATTGGGATAACTTTTATGAAAAAAATTCTAAGTGTTGGAGCGGAGTTTTTTGACAAAAATATTTTTCTAAGTGTTGAGGCAGACTATTTTTTGACGAAACAAAAGTTATATATTTTTTAATTTTTTGTTCGAGCGACATCCTTATATCGCGTAAAGTCGTTTGAACGACATGTGTCTTTATTCAAGCGACACTGTTATCTTGTTCGAACGACGCGCCGCCTTAGAATTTCTATAAATTAGTTTGTCCAACTTGTTTTTTCACAAGAAAACCTGAGATTACTGTTTTACAAAAACTTCTACTGCAGAAACGTTTGTTTTCTCTTTTAGGGCTTTAATCTTTTTTTTTTTAATTCACAAGATCCCAATAGTTTGGGTGAATTGTTTTGGAACCCAAGAACACATCTAATGTCAAGTTTCTCTTGTAGAGAAGACCTCTACTGCTAATTTAGGTGCTCTTGAGGGGAGTATTGGGATGACGCGACTGCATGTCGATAAGGAGTGATCGTGGGTGTTCGTGGACTGATTCAGACTGCATGTTCATGTGGATCTTCTGCGGTTAATTCATTGCTGACTCTAGGTTGCAGTTTATGTGGGTTTTCTACGATTAACTCATTGCGGATTTCATTGCAATCATTGTAAGTATTATAGTGAAAAAAAAATTGACCCGAAAGGTTTTTTTTCTTGAAATTTGTGAGTTAGAAATTTTATTTGTAATGGTTTGACACACACACACACACACACAAAGACACATACTTAGTTGCATGTTTAGGGGCTAAATTAATTTGGTTTGAAAATTGATTCGAGTTAAATAAGTTTAAATTGGGAATTTACGAATTTGTTCTAACCTTTATCATACATAGCATTTACAGGGGTCTATGAAGAACTAGAACGGGTGAGGCATGACCCGCTTCCACAGACGATGTCTCAAGGTCTTCAAAGTATCAATAGCAGTAATGGGAAAAAACCTTCCACTTATGGTAATCTTGGAGTAATGGCCATGACCTTCTTCCTAAAAATAGAGTGAACAATAACAAATTTCAAAAATAGGAATGATGTTTGAGAGACAGATCTCCTGAGAAAAATGGTTGTTAAAGGGGGTGAAAAGATAAGCACTATGACACTTAGAGAGAAAGCAGGGAGAGAATACTATTTTTGGTGACTTTTGGCAGAGTAATGGTGCGAACTTGAGTTTTTTGTTTGATCTTGACCTTACCAAAGGGTCCCATTTATAAGTATATACTAGGACTGACTTGACATTTTGGGCGGAAAAAATGTGAGGAAACTTAGAGACAAAGTCTGCAATGTACCTTTTGTCCTTATTTGTCAGTTAGGCACCAGTCCCCTCTATTAGATGGCATCTTATACCTACCAAAGTCAAAAAGAAAATATGTAGGCTAGTAGTGCAAAAATATATGATTTGGTAAATATCTTTTCAAACGTAACTTATTGTAGAAAATTTTGTAAAAACTTACGAGTGGCCTTGAGGGCCACACCCCAAAGGTCATTTAAAAAATACTTTTGTGAGGATCCTCTTGGCTACTCATTTATTCAAAGTGTGGGTTTTATGAATTATTGATTCACCCTAAGGGTCTCTCTACTAGTATTCTCCATATCTTAAAGTGTCAAGCGGTTGGACTTTGACCATTCCTAACAAACCTTGTTTCTCAGTCGCCAAACTAAAACTCCCAGGAGATTCCAACTTGACGGCTTGATCAAGCAAGGCTAGCTGTGCAAGAAAATAACATTAGAAACTTATTTGTTTTTAGTAATAATTTGGATATGGGACCACTCGTGATGGACCCCCTAGCCTTAACACATTCCTAGGTAACCATTTGGGGATGGGGCCACTCGTGATGGAATCCATTACCCTAATATATTTTTATGTAATAATTTGGGGATGGGGCGACTCGTGGTGGACCCCTTCCCCCTAATAAATTTTTTGTAGCAATAATTTTAGGATGGGGACGCACGTGGTGTACCCCCTTGCCTTAATACAAGTTTTGGGTAATAACATGGGGATGGGGCCACTTGTGGTTGATCCCCTCACCCTAATAAATTTTCTATAGTTTTAACCTTGGGGAGTCGGGCCACTCATGGTGGACCTCCTCACCCTATGCATATTATCTAGCATTGCTCTTGGGAAGTGGGTCAACCAATGTCAACTTACTTGCCTCTTGTGAATTCTGGTAATTAACTTAGGGAGTGGGGCCACTCGTAGTGGACCCCCTCTCCCTTTATATACTTTTTGGTAACATTAGTTGGGGTGGGGACACTTGTGGGGGACCCCTATCCCAAGTCTTTGCGAGTTATTGACGAGCGAGTGCCTCTCTATATCGCTTTCTATTCTCGAACAAAAAGGGGGATAAATTTTAGCTTGGGGGAGATGTATTAACTTTGGTTGTATTATTTAACACAGGAAAGGATTGCTTTTATTATGTGGTTTAGAAATGTTATATTCTCTTTGCATTTAAATGGTGTGTTAAGTGTGCAGGCATAGAACTGATGCGAAAAAGTTTCACAATGGAGAAGATATTCAAGTGTTTGTATCGATCAAGTGTCTATACTTTTTTTCTTTTGGGGTTGGGAATGAGTCTCAGAGATCTTGATGACCCTTTAGGTTTTTTGATTTTATTTTTGTCTCGAAATATCCAAGGGAGGATATTTATTAGGGTAAATTTCACATCGGGTCATTTGTAACATTTAATGTAAAATTTGTATGTTTGGCTTATTCTGTTTGGAAAAAATTATTTGAGTCAAGTTAGGATTTAAGTTAGTTTATCCTTCAAGATAATGATTCACATTGAAGATTGTAGAGACCAAGCTAAAGAGACTTAAACATCGTTCTGAGTTTCTTATCGATTTTAGTCTTCAAAATCCATGGTATCTCTATGAGGTATGAATGCATATTAAATTAGATTCCTAGATACACTTTAGGTGTTTAGTTTTTAAAATGTTTTATGCAAGGGAGTTTTTGAAAAAGTTTTTAAGATTTTTTTTTTAGTTTTGCTTTGTCGTTCAAATGAGATATGCATTCTCTTTCAAATGAGATTCAAGATAAATCAACCTGCTTGATAGAAAGTTCTCACTCAAAGGTCATTCGATCCTCTTTCAAACGAGATTAGCATTGTCACGCGAATTACTTTGATTTGGTTCGAAAGAAATGGATAATATCATTCGAACAAGTATCTGGTTTTCATTTGAACAACTTATCTCGAGGTGCATGCCGTCATTTTTTATTATTTTTTAATAAATACTAGATTTGGCATATTAGTTTTTATTTGAGGTTTTACAAAAAAGTTTTTCCAAGATCATATCTAAGCGTCTTGTAACCCTAGTTTACACCCTTAGTTTAAGATCCAAGTTTCAAAACAATATGCTTATTTGAGATATCTTGTGTCTTGCATAAAGATGGTTTACTCTTCACTGAGTGATATGCCCAAAATGTACCTGACACCTCGGAGGCACCAACCCTGGCTAGGATGGTGGCCGAGGTAACAAGGACTCCTAATTGGCAACTAGCGATCTCGTCCAACATAAGGTCTGCTATGGCCGACGTTATAAGTACCCCACTATCAGGCAACATATGAGGTCTTCATGGCTCATGGGGTCAGTTATCTAACAGGTCATCCACAACTGGCATCACGTCTACCTCATATATCAATCTCGACTGGGTATCAATCGAGTTCAGTAAGGACTACCAACGATATCGTAATCAACCTCGACTGGGAATCAACCGATGTCCCAACTACCTCAGCATAACCCTGGCCCAGGCCGACATAACTACTCCATTTGTCTTACCTTGGCTTTTCTACACGGCCGAGACCATCACGAATAACATCGGGTAAAGCAGTAGTCAGGCTTCACCAACCTTGTACTCTTCCAGGCCGAGGTTTCACCTATCAAGAATAAGGTCGAACATTTACAAGCATATGCGAGGGTAGGAACACATGGGCGAAATTAGTTGTAACCGAATCAATCCCCTCACGTGGGGGAATATTTCATCATCATTCTCTACATGTGACAGTGAAAGATGTCTTCATGAGATTGGATAGATCAACACACACATGCTCATTGCATGCATGGGGGGTACATTACACCCCACACACACTATATATACTTGCCTTCTCGTACCTTGAGAAGGATCCGAAATTAACAACCCTAGCTAACACTCTATCCAATTACATAGTAAAGAGAGAGAAAGCTTGAGAGATTGTATCTATGGCCGTTAGTGCCTTATTCCGGTGACCTTATTCACTCACTTGCATAGTGGACGTAGGCCTAATTGGCTGAACCACTTATATATTGGTGTTTATCCTCTTCTCCTCATCTATGTCTCTTATATTTAGTATTTACTTAAGCTGCCATTGTTATCATTGATTTGAGCTTACAAACACCTTGAAGGGTGGTGCTATTTCCAGCATAATCATTTTGGCGCCATCTGTGTGAACGAGAAGCTGTATCTTCCTCTTTTTCTGCTTAACCTCACTGGAGACTCTGATGGTGAACCAGGCCTCACCCCTTGTGTGGAGCTGTTTCACTATTGAAAGAGGTCCTTTAAGGTATTAAACTCGTTTCTTCACAAGCTCTTTAGTTTTAACATATGGCACCGGAGTTACCACCACCTCCTCCACTATCTGGTGATGGAGGGCCAAGTTCAAGCCAGGACCACCCCAGTTCAAAATGGCTGAGGTGACTGCAGCATTAAAATCCTTGGCTGCCACGCAACAAGCGACGAAGGAGAAATTTGCACAGCTCAGTCAAAATATGATGAGGCCACTTGGGGTTTCACCGGAGATGATTACTCCCGCGGCTGCTCAGCCCTATCCTAAAGCCAGGGGACCACCCCAGGCACCACGAAAAGACCAACCTACACCTCAATGGAGGAGGGACATTGCTGACCCTAGGCGTTTACATTTGGGGAGGCAATGACACCCTTGCACTGAGGATAAGTATGACGATATGGGGGCAGAAGATGTTCCAAAAGACTATTGGGAACCATATGAGGTTTTTAACAACACGGTATGTCCTATCCATCAAAGCCGAGGTTGTGGGGACAGAAGGGATGGTGGTGCTCAACAGAGAGGATCAGCCTTTGATCGCTTGAGCAGAGGGTTGGCCTTCGAAAGGCTTGGACTAGTAAATGACATGAGGCAGAGGTTATCCAGGTCAAGAAGTGCAGCAGGGTCACAAAGGGGAAATGGGGAACATCAGCCTCATCATGGTCGAGACTGTGGCCAGGAGGTCAACAGCCGATGTTGATAGGCCATGGAATGACTCCATCCAATGCCTTGAAGAGAAGATAGGAGACCTCCTAAAAAGCTGAGACACATTATAAAGAGGTTTCTCAGAGGGCTCCCCATTCGTGGATAAGATAGTGAACTTCCCAACCCCTGCCAAGTTCAAACCACCTATGATGTCTCCCAAGTATGACGGTAGTACTAACCCTGTGCATCATATTGAGATGTACCAGTGCACGATGGACATTTATTTAATCTCGGATGATATAAAGTGCCGGGACTTTAACAGGAGCTGCACACATCTGGTTTACCTCTCTTCTAAAGAACTCAATTGAGAACTTTAAGGGCTTGGATGAACGATTCATTCATAATTTCTGTTTTGGGGTAAGATCTCAAAAGAAGACCACACATCTGTTGTATGTCAAGCAAGGCAAGAACGAGAGCCTAAGAGACTACATTTATAGATTCAACAAAGAGAAATTGGAGGTTGAGGATTATGAAGAGAATATAGCCATGACAGCCCTCATTGGAGGACTCCAGAAGGGGAAGTTGTTATGGAATCTTGCAAAAGACCCTCCCAAGTCTATGGCAGAGCTATTGTCAATTGTAGGAAAGGTCATGAACGTCGAAGAGGCTATGGCTGCGAAGTATGAGAATGAGAATGGAAGTGGGAGCGGGAAGTTCCAAAGAAAGAAAAATGGAAAAAATAGGTCATCCGATGATAAGTTTGCACGTTATACTCCTCTAACTATGAGCTGCAAACACATCCTCAATGAGATCAAGAATGACTGGTATCTGAGATGGACGGAGCAGCTGAAAGCTCCTCCGCATAAGAGGAACAAGTTCTTGTGGTGTGAGTTTCGCTAAGACCACAACCATGTGACAGACAAGTGCTTCACCTTAAAGGATGAGATCGAGAAGATGTTGAAATCGGAAAAGTTGAGAAAGTATGTCGATGGTAAGGCCCCTAAGAGGGGAAGAGAGGAGCCTAAAAAGAAAATAACGAGATGATACCCCAGCAAGAAGATACGATGACTCAGATGGGGATGATGAAGACAATCCAGACCTCCCACTAAAAGACGACAACACCTCGGTGAAGAGGGTTAGAATGATCTCCTTTGGTGTTAACACCATCTGTGGAGGACTTGCTGGGGGTGGCTCTGAAGTAGCTGACCGAAAGCTCATGTGGCAGAGGCTAAGTCAGTGACCAAAGTAGAGGTTGTGAATATGGCATCTTCAGAGGTAAAGCAGAAGAGAAAGAAAGTAGATATGGATACTCTTATAGTTGGTTTCTCCCGACTTGACTTTAAGGGTATCTTAGCTCCGCATGATGACCCTTTAGTAATTACAACAAGAGTTCATGGATGTAAGGTGCAAAGAATCCTCGTAGATGGAGGAAGTTCAGTAGATGTAATGTTCTAGCCCTATTTTAAGATCCTAAGCCTTAGTAGGGAAAGGCTGGTACCCTATCATCATCCGTTGATGGGCTTCAGCGGTGAAAAGGTCCATCCGTTAGGCATGCATGAGATGGACGTACGAATGGGAGATGAGTGGCCTAAGATGTTGACCCGGAAGATCAATTTTTTCATCATGGATGAAAATATCTTCTCGGCCTATAACCTCATTATAGGACAAGTTTCCCTTAAGTAGTTTGAGGCCGTGCCATCGACGGTCCACCAAATGCTAAAATTCTTGACCCTCTATGGGGTAGGGGAAGTGCAGGGTGACCAGACCATAGCACGAGAATGCTACTTCAACTCGACCGAAGAGAGAGAGGCCCATAAGAGGGCAACTACCACATATAACATTGACACAGTTGATCCTAGAGACGAAACCAAATTGAAAGAGTCCGTGAAAGAGGTAGAATCCATCATCCTCAATGAGGAAAAATTGAAAAAAACTGTCCAATTCGACAAGGCCTTAAAACCAGAGATCAAAGAAGAGCTGATGAGATTTTTAAAGAAGAGACAGAGTGTCTTTACTTGGAGCCATGCAAACATGCATGGCATCGACTCGAAGGTTATGTGCTGTAAGCTCAATGTGGCATAAGATGCTAAGCCAATCCAATAAAGACGAAGAGTTTACTTTAGGGAAAAGTACGATGTCATCAGGGAAGAGGTCAGAAAGTTGGAAGAGGCAGAATTTATCAGAGAGGTCATATACCCAGAGTGGTTGTCAAACGCCGTCATTGTGCCCAAAGCCAATAAAAAATGGAGGATGTGCGTAGACTTCACAGACCTGAATAAGTCTTGCCCTAAAGACATTTATCCCTTACCCTGGATTGATCAGATGGTAGATGCCACGACAGGGCATGAGCTTATGCGCTTCATGGACGCGTATTCTAGATATAATCAGATCTTCATGGATGCTAAAGACTCAGAGAAGATAACCTTTATCACAGATAATGGGACCTATTGCTATAAGGTTATGCCCTTCGGCTTGAAGAATGCAGGGGCCACGTATCAACGTCTTGTAAATAAGATGTTTGATGATCAAATTGGTAAGACTATGGAGGTATATGTTGATGAAGAGCTTGAAGTCCTGCACTCACGTGGCAGACCTAGAGATAACCTTCAACACCATGGACTTATACAGGATGAAACTCAATCCCGCAAAATGTGTCTTCGGAGTAGGAGCTGGAAAATTTCTTGGATTAATTAACAATCAGAGAGGAATAGAGGCGAACCCTGAGAAGATCAAGGCTTTTCTTGATATGAAGACACCAAGAAGTATCAAAGATGTTCAGAGGATCACTAGAAGAGTAGCTGCACTCAACAGATTTGTTTCCAGAGCCATGGACAAGTGTCTTCCATTTTTTAAAGTGCTTAGAAAGGCCTTCGAGTGGGATGACGAGTGCGATAAGGCCTTTAAGGAGCTCAAGTCTTACCTCAAATCCCCACTGCTCTTATCTCGGCCCATTCTGGGAGAGAAGTTGTATGTCTATCTAACAGCTTCAGAGTCATCTATAGGCGCAACCATAGTACGGGAAGACGATAGGGTACAGAGGCATATATACTTTAATAGTAAGGCCCTTCAAGGGTCTGAACAAAACTATTGTCGGATGGAGAAGTTGGCCTACGCCTTGATACACGCTTCCAGGAAGATGAAACCCTATTTTCAATCCCATTCTACGATTATCCTCACTGACTCCCCATTAAGGCAAGTCCTCCACAAGCCTGAGAAATTAGGCAGATTGATACGGTGGTCAAGAGGATAATTACGCAGGGAGACCTTTGGCCGACTTTGGCCAAAGATGCTGCAACTTATGTGAAAAGGTGTGACAAGTGCCAAAGATTATCCACTATCCCCCATCAACCTCATCAACCTATGATGTCAATCAGTTCCCCTTGGCCATTCGCAGTATGGGGGATTAACTTGGTGGGTCCGTTGCCAAGAGCTGCGAATAATTTAACAATTTCTAATAGTAGCGATTGATTACTTCTCTAAGTGGGTAGAGGCTGAGCCGATGATCACAATTACAGAGCAAAAGACCTTCCAATTTATCTGTAAGAGCATCATATGCAGACATGGACTTTCGAACACCCTCATCTCAGACAACGGAACCCAGTTCAAGAACTCTTCCTTGGAGAAGTATTGAAAAGAGTTGGGATTAAGCAATTTTTCTCTTCTCCAAGCCGGACTCAGGCAAATGGTCAAATCGAAGTCACGAATAGGACAATCCTCGATGGGATTAAGAAGAGGTTGGAAGAGGATAAGGGAATATGGACTGAAGAGGCTTATGCTGTGTTATGGGCCTACAGAACAATGGCTAAGACACCAATGGGAGAAACACCATTTATGTTAGCACATGGCTCAGAAGCCGTCATACCAACAGAGGTATGACTCCCCACTCACAAAATTCAGACCTATGACCCCGATAAGAATGGGGAAGAGATAAGACTTGACTTATATTTGGTTGAGGAAAGAAGGGAAGACACCGAGATCAGATAGGCAACCTACCAGTAGAGAGCATCAAAGTTCTACAATCAAAGGGTGAAATCAAGACCTATAGCTGTAGGAGACCTAGTGCTGAAGAAGACATTGCAAAAGACAAAATGGCTTCACCCAAATTGGCATGGCCCTTACAAAGTAATCGAGGAGGTTGTACCTGGTACCTACCAGCTAGAAAATCTCAAAGGGGAACCCTTCTCCAATCCATTGAATGCTGATCATCTGAAAAAGTATTACATATGATATTGCAATGGTTTCTATGTAAATATATCATCTTATGAAGAGATTATTAATGAGAAGATCAGTTCCTGTGTCAATTCTTTGTTCATTATGCTTTAGTGGTGAAGTCTATGGGGGTAACATCCTAGTTTGATGACCTCAGACCTTCAATATCATAATTTGGTGACAGGTTCTAAGGTGAAACATAATATTGGATGACCTCGGACCTTAAACATCATTAATTTGGTGAAAATTTACGAGGGTAACATATTAGTTTGACGACCTCAGACCTTCAATATTATAATTTGGTGACAGGGTCTGAGGTGAAACATCATAGTTGGATGACCTCAGACCTTAAACATCATTAATTTGGTAAAAATTTATGAGGGTAACATCTTAGTTTGATGACCTCAGACCTTCAACATCATAATTTAGTGACAGAGTCTGAGGTGAAACATCATAGTTGGATGATCTCAGACCTTAAACATCATTAATTTGGTGAAAACTTATGAGGGTGACATCGACCTCAGACCTTCGACATTATAATTTGGTGACAGGGCCTGAGGTGAAACATCATATTGGGATGACCTCACACCTTAAACATTATTAGTTTAGTGAAAATTTATGAGGGTAACATCTTAGTTGGATAACCTTAGACCATCGACATCATAATTTGGTGACAGGGTCTGAGGTGAAACATCATAGTTGGATGACCTCAGACCTTAAACATCATTAATTTGGTGAAAATTTATGAGGGTAACATCTTAGTTGGATAACCTCAGACCTTCGACATCATAATTTGGTGACAGGGTCTGAGGTGAAACATCATAGTTGGATGACCTCAGACCTGAAACATCATTAATTTAGTGAAAATTTATGATGGTAACATCTTAGTTTGATGACCTTAGACCTTCGACATCATAATTTGGTGACAAGATCTGAGGTGAAACATCATAGTTGGATGACCTCAGACCTTAAACATCATTAATTTGGTGAAAATTTATGAGGGTAACATCATAGTTTGATGACCTCAGACCTTCAACATCATAATTTGGTGACAGGGTATGAGGTGAAACATCATAGTTGGATGACCTCAGACCTTAACATCATTAATTTGGTGAAAATTTATGAGGGTAACATCTGAGTTTGATGACCTCAGACCTTCAACATCATAATTTAGTGGCAGGGTCTGAGGTAAAACATCATAGTTGGATGACCTCAGACCTTAAACATCATTAATTTGGTGAAAATTTATGAGGGTAACATCTTAGTTGGATAACCTCAGACCTTCGACATCATAATTTGGTGATAGGGTCTGAGGTGAAACATCATAGTTGGATGACCTCAGACCTTAAACATCATTAATTTGGTGAAAATTTATGAGGGTAACATCATAGTTTAATGATGAATACACAATTATATGGAGGCTTCAGACCTTAATACAAACACCATTGCATGACATATAAAACCATTCAATGAACATTTATCAAAAGAAGCGAAGCCATCTTTAGAGGATGATATAGCATGAAGTTAAGAATTACAAGTCAAAATGCGCAAGAGAATGTTATCAAAAGTTATGAAATTACAGATTAACAAAAATTACAAAGCTTCACAAATTATGAAGAGTCTGTAGCCATAGGGTTGGTAACCTCGGCCTGATCATTTGGTCCAACATTAGTAACCTCGGCCCCATCGTCTTGGGGGTTGACATCCTCAGTCTCTGTGGCTTCCGACTGGGCAGTCTCTGCAGGGGCAGCACCTCCTTCCTCCTCCACCTCTTGTAGGGCTTGATCAAACTGAGGGTCAGCATAGCCCAGGCCAGTGAAGTCCAAAGCTGCTAAGCTCCCTGACTCCTTCTCTTTCATGGCCGCCCATTTACCAGTGGCCTTAACACCTTTTTGAGGTATTCAATGCCAAAGCTGAAGAATTCGTTAGAGACCTTGTAGTCAGCCAAGATTCTCTCTCAAGCGTCTTCAATTGCACCCTTCACTGCAGCGTCAACCTTTTGTTAGAGGGCATCATCCTTGGCCTTTATAGTAGAGCTGTGGTCCTTCTTAAGTTGGGCAATCTCCTTTTCCATCTGCTTAACCTTAGTCTCAAACCCTTCAAAAGCAGCCTTCAAACGTTTTATCTTAGCGTTCAAAGAAGCCTGCACCTTCTGGGCCTCCTTCCCCTTCTCAATGTGGGGCAGCTTTCTCAGAGTCTAGTCAACAAATTAGTGCATGGTGATAATACCCTGCAAAAAAAAATCAAAGACATGAGTACAGGAGTTAATAAAATTCAAGGCCGAGGTTACACTTGGAGTATAAAAGTTTCTTGTATTACCTGGATTGACCTATGGAGGCAAAACTCGGCCAATAAAGGGGTGTTCAAAGAATGGCAGAAGAGTTTATCAGCATCGGTCATCACAGAGCCAATGGAATCCATGGCCTTCATACTTTGGCCTATGAGGCTATCGTCAATTTTCAACTTCTCCAAACGAGCAACTAGCGCATCATCGGTAGAAATAGGGATGGCGGAATCTCCCTTAGAGGATTTTCTCTTCTTCTGATCCTTAGGAGCAGCCGTAATTGATTTCCTCTTCTTTAAATCATCGGCCTTAGAAGAGGTTGGGGGAGGAGGAGGTGCATTTAGGCCCGCTTTCTTTACCAGCCAGACTAAACTTGGGGCCGATATTACCCAGAGGTCGTATGAGATTCCTTCGGGGAGTTCTGCAAAAAGAAAGGTCTGAGTTAAAATATCAGAGACATAGTAAATTAAGAAGTACAACTTATTGAAAAAATAAAGTAACTTACGAAGCTCAGTTAGGGGGCCCCCCAAGGCTTGTCTCAGAGAGGTAGTAATGGTTCATTAAATGCTCTTACTTGACCAGCTGACCAAGAGACCCCTGATCTTGAAGTTATTTGACCTTTTGAAGGTTAACCTAGCTTAATCCAGGGTCGGCCCTAGCATCCATTGACACCTTTCCCCACCTCAGAGGTGCTCTCGGCCCTAAAGATGAAGAGGTGGCACAGGGACCAAATTTCCATGCCCCTGAGGTGAAGAAGTATTGTGGTTTCCAGTTATGGTTTGCTGTTTGGGTAACCAACAACATCTTCTTATTAGACTTCCTAGCTAGGAAGTGGTAGTAACTCGAATGGTTCCTAGTAGAGGAGGGCACGTAGCACCTTGTGAAGACCTGGACGGGAAGGTCTAAATGATGGACTGCCCTCCACAAAACGATAGCTCCAATCATCACCCTCTAGGCCTTGGGGGATAATTAGGAGGGAGCCAAGTTAATGTGAGATAATATGTCCCTGATGATTGGATGAATGGAGAGACAAAATCCTAACTTAAACATCTGCTCATATAGGAAGATTTCACCATCTTGTCCGCCAAAAGCCCTCTCATCACTCAGAAGTCTCCTAAGTTTGATAGAGGGGCATATGGAATAAAGATGCCTAAAGGTTAAGAGGTTGAATTCATTGACAGAGCTCTCTATCTCTACTGACTCTGAGGTTTCAACATCACTTTTATGGCCATCATCCTCATTCCAAAAAATGTCGGCCTGGGCAAGCATAGGAGCACCACCAGGGAACCTCTTAGCAAACTCAACCTGTAGTAGATGATAGAGGGACAACGTTAATGGGAAGAGGAAAGGAAACACTTGTCCTAACAACTTCAACGTCTGAAGAGGTTCGTAAAGAGGTAGACTCATTGTGGGACGAGTCACGGATCGAAACCTCGGCTTGATCAGGGACCTGATCCTGCCTAATGGAGAAGTCCATGGCCTCTTAAAAAGAATCCACAGACATAGGGTCTGAGGTGGATAACTCAGACTCAGACATTAGAGTAGGTTCCAATGGGACCTCCGCTTTCTCGGCAGACCCGGCTGGCTCAGGGTATATCACCCTCAGAGGGGGTGGAAATATTGGTCTAAGGGGGAAGGCCTCATCCCTACGAGCTTCCTCTTGGGCTCGCTCTATTTGCCTAATCTTTTCTAAGGTCTTCTCTCTAAGAGAAGGGAATTATTCTAAGAGAAGATAAAGAGGTCTGAGCATAGAAGGACCACCTTACACTTATACTAGGGCCAAATACAAACAACTTGACTCATTTTCACTAAGGATCAAACTGAGTTATAAACCAAAAGCAACCAAGAACAATCAAGAGCAACAGTCACCGAAAACTGCAAACAATCATCGGGAAACTCAAATAATCACTGGAAAACCCACAAATCTCATCGGAAAATAAAGAAGCAAGAATAAGAAGGCTAAAAATGATAGGGTAAGGCGGAGACGATACCTGTTGAAATTCGAGATGAAGGATAGGAGGTGTGAAAGCAAGGAAATCCCTGGAAATGCAGCAGCCAAGGCTCTTATAGAGAGAGAGAATTACAGAGATAACCAAGGCGGGAAAAGAAAGAAATGAAGAAAAAAGAGAGAAATGGGATTTAAACCCTTAAATGGGATCACATGCGTCCCAAGGCCCATCATTGCCTTGGGATCCCAAAAGGCAATCAACAATCATTACGCTTGTCAGGCACGCTATCCACTTCAGTAGTTGACACCTGTCAATGAACCCTTGGCACATACAAGAAAAGTAACCTCGAACATACATACCCCATAGTCACCTATTCATATAAGTAACTAAGGGCTAGGGGTGATTGATATGCCCAAAATGTACCTGACACCTCGGAGGAACCAACCTCAGCCAGGATGGTGGTCGAGGTAACAAGGACTCCAAATTGGCGACTAGTGATCTCGTCCAACATAAGGTTGGCTACGACCGACGTTATTAGTACCCCACTATCAGGCAAC
Source organism: Sambucus nigra (assembly GCA_949130495.1). Classification (NCBI taxonomy): domain Eukaryota; kingdom Viridiplantae; phylum Streptophyta; class Magnoliopsida; order Dipsacales; family Adoxaceae; genus Sambucus; species Sambucus nigra. The sequence continues at coordinate 1,134,845 of CASBWL010000171.1, read as the reverse complement.
AAATGAGGTCTTCGTGGCTCATAGGGTCAGTTATCTAACAGGTCTTCCACAGCCAACTCACGTCTACCTCATACATCAACCATGGTTGGGTATCAGCCAAGGTTAATAAGGACTACCAACGACATCGTAATAAACCTCGACTGGGAATCAACCGATGTTCCAACTATCTCTGCATAACCTCGACCCAGGATGACGTTACTACTCCATATGTCTTACCTCGGCTTTTCTACAGGTCCGAGACCATCATGAATAACATCGGGTAAAGTAGTAGTCAGGCTTCACCAACCTCGTACTCTTCCAGGCCCAGGTTGCACCTATCAAGGATAAGGCCGAGCATTTTCAAGCATATGCGAGAGTAGGAACACGTGAGCAAAATCAGTTGTAACCGAATCAATCCCCTCGCGTGGGGGAATATTTCATCATCATTCTCTACATGTGACAGTGATAGATGTCTTCATCAGATTGGCTAAATCAACACGCACGTGCTCATTGCATGCATGGGGGGTACATTACACCCCCCCCACACACACTATATATACTTACCTTCTCCTATCTTGAGAAGGATCTGAAATTAACAACCCTAGCTGAAACTCTGTCCAATTACATAGTAGAGAGAGAGAAAGCTTGAGAGACTGTATCCATAGCCATTAGTGCCTTATTTCGGTGACCTTATTCACTCACTTGCACAGTGGATGTAGGCCTAATTGGCGGAACCACTTATATATTGGTGTTCATCCTCTTCTACTCGTCTTTGTCTCTTATATTTAGTATGTACTTGAGCTTCCATTGTTATCATTGAGTTGAGCTTACAAACACCTTCAAGGGTGGTGCTATTTCCAGCATCATCACTGAGTATTATTTTGAGCGATGTATTAGGTTGGGTGATGACTGGAACCATCCAAGAATCAAGTAAGATCGGTGAGATACCAAAAAGTGGGAGGCGTTTGTGTTATGATTGCCATTAGAAGGAATCCACTGGTTGTTATGAAGAAGGTAACAAGGAGAGTAGAATAACATCAAGACTTGAAGGCATCGTGTCTGTTAATAATTCTAATTTATCCTTGTAATGAGACCTATATAATGGTCAACTTGTGTCTCTGTGCCGTCTGAGATTTTTCCCTTTTTGGATTTCCCCCGTACATGGTCGTGTTGTTGTTTGCTTTATTTTATTCTTGCTATATCACTTAGATGCATGTCTTAGGACAAAATAAAATTGTTTAAGTTTACACAAGGCATAAAGTTGAATTAATTGCGTATTGGTTTAATTTTAATAGGAAAATTAAAATTGGTGGTATTTAATAATCCGTTTAACCCTAGAACTTGGTCTTTCTCAAATTTGTAGCAGATCGGGTTACACACTTTATCGTGTTTGATCCTTGTTTTGTGCGTTTAGGATTTTTAGATGGATTTTAACCAAGATGGAAGTTCAATTACTTGACCTCCTATGTTTGATGGGTCAAATTATCCCTATTGGACGGTGCATATAAGATTTTTCTTAAAAGTTATCGATGAGAATGTTTGGAACTCGGTTGAGCATGGGTGGTCTAATCCTACGAAAACTGGCTTGCCTAAATATTATTCCACTTTGACGAAGTCTAAAAAATATGCCTAAACGTTTAATTCCAATGGATTAAATGCCATTTTTTACGCTCTGAACGAAGAAGAGTTTAGACATATTATGACATACGAGAGCATGAGAGATGTTTGGGAGATTTCGAAATCCACACATGAGGTTAATGATACGGTCATGATTTCTAAGATTCAAAATTTGACAACTAATCTTTGAAAGTTCATGTATCTAATTGTGTTTTATGGGTTTTGTGTGATTGGTTAATACTTATAATTTGTTCTAAATGGTTTATTGGGAACTAGGTGCATAATTATGATTTTTTTAAGATTCTTTCATCTATAAGATATAAACATGGTGCATGCTTTTGACAAACGATGGTGAGAGGAAATGTTTCTAGAAAAGGGGTTGAGCCGATATCCTTTTTTGTATTCGATAGGTATATAAGACCACTTTCAGCTAGATTTAGGCATTGATTCATGTGTTTAAATTCAGAAGATGACCAATAAGAGAATATAAAAACTTCAAGGTACAATGGTTATTTATTCGACATAAGATATGTATACTCCAAAGGAATTTTTCATATGTAATTTCAGCTTTAAAGTGGTATTGAACAATGTACGGATAAATGTAGTTGGTAAAAGAAATTGTGTCTCTTTTGGTTAGAGTTGACAATGGTGAGATTCTACATGGGATGCTAAGGTGGTATTTATGGTTTTGGCTATAAATTATACCCCTGGCTGGTTCATTATAGGCTTTTTTGTGGTTCAGTGCATGTGAAATTGAGGTAGAAATTTGGGATATATCAGTATATATGGATTATATTCGAGGTAATGGTTGAGGGAAATATTCCCAAAAATGGGTATCAAGTAGCACCCAAGCTTATATATGAAGTTTATGAGAGTGAGATATCTCAACGACATCTATCTAAATAAAAAAATTAATGACCAATTAAAAATAATATTTTTACATTTCAACAAAAGGGAAAATAACATCCTTAAAGTCTATATGACAAAATATTTAGTCAAGTTTAATATATAACCAAATTTTATCTCCTTATTAAAACAAGTAATTATAATAATGAGAGAAGATAAAAAATCACATAACACAAGATGTACGAGGAAAATTCCAGTAAAGAGAAAAAAATCATGTCGATAATAATGTCAAATGTATTATTACACTGGAGGGAGAAAAATATCGGGCCGATAAGAACGATAAATGTACTATGTTAGGGTTTTAACAAAATGAAAAAGAGACTTACAATCTCAAAACACACTACTTTCATCCATCCTCTCTCACCATATCTTTCGGATAAAGCATGAACAATAAGAGCATGATATACAACCGCGCCATGTGTTGGTTCGTAACTAATGCCTTCAAATATTTACCAATCTAAAAAACTCATTTGATGTCGAATAAAACCTCATTCCAAGCTAATGGAGCCACGAGTAATGACTGTACTGCACCATGAATGTATGAGGATATCTTAAAGCTTAAAACATGTAGAAAAAGGTAAGGTTTCTCTAATAACTCACAATCATTTTTCAAGCTTTAAAATAAGACTCTACTCAAGAAAAAATATTTTAGAAAATAGTTGTCAAAACTAGATTGAGTAATCTTCTACTAGATTAAAAAATGGAAACAAAATATGAAAAATCCGTAAGAACGCACTGTGTGATAATTGATTAAATAAATTCGCAACTTTCTAATTTGGCACAGTTATATAATTGGAGTCAATATCAACCAAATTAATTCAGACCCTAAACATGCATCTATGTGTGTGCGCGTGTCAACTCATAAATAGATAAAACATGTGACACAAATATTAAGGAAAAAATCTATTTCGGGTAAAACCTTTTAATTCTAGAACTTTGAAGAATCAACAAGACCATTGACTTACATACAATCTTGCTTTCGACCACAAGTGTAACGCACGGTGTCTTCGTCAAACCTCCAAAGCAACGACTAGAAATAACGTCGATTGGAATCTCCCGCAAGAACTCCAGGTGGTCAGCAATGAAGAAGAAAAACGGCTTCTCCACAAGTTGTGAACTTTATAAGGACTCCCTCCACAATAGCACGTGGATGTCGGTTGTAGAGATCTACCCATAAAGAATGAACAAAGACAAAATATGTTCTTCGGTTCCACAAAACAATTCACATAAAAGTAATTGGAATTTTGTGAATTAAAAACAAAATATTTGAACCCTTAAATGAGAGAAGAAAACAATCTGCCCAAGTGATATTATCGAAAAGATTCTTGGCAGTACCAAAACCCAAACAAAACTCTACAAGTTTGGAAAACTCTTCTCTCTCCCAAAAATGTATGCTGACAGCCTTTTTTATAGAAACTGTGAGCCGGTGATAGACATCAGCATTACAGCAGCGTGTCAGCCAAAAAGACAGCTCGCTCGAACGAAAACCCCATCTCGCTCGAATGAGATATGCGTGTCGTTCAAATGACTACGCAGGACATCTCATGTCATTCGAACGAGATGGTGATCTCGTTTGAATGACCTTGGCATCAAAACCGAGGTACGTCTGTTGCCTTAGAAATTTTCTCAAAACTTTTCAAAAATCAATGTTTTCTGAAATAGTAATAAAATCTTTTTATAAAAAATATTTATAAAAACATTTTTATATAAAAGCTTTTTTTTAAACTCCTTTTAAAAATATCCCAACACTCTTAATATGAAATGTATATGAAACTTTAAAACATTATCGTACCAAAGATCATATTGTTGGGCTTGAATGTTGAAGACAACTTGTAATTCGGATTCATCTTTTGTAGATGAAAACTTCTTCAATTCTTCGACGATTGTAACGGTATATGACATAATTAATTGTGACGGACTTATTAAAAATATGTCCTTACAAATCTCCCCATATGTCTATGCCGGTACATGCATAAAAACATCCGAATTATCAAATACAAAAATGCCTATACAAATCTACCCTCCCATGAATCCCAAAACTGAAAAGGTAACATTTGCAAGTTCTTAAATTTTTCTTCAACATCAAAATTCTCAAAGCTTTTCTCATCAGGATGTGCAACATAATGATCTTCAATCTTCATACCTACACACATGAGATAAAGCAAAAACCTTCGTGACGCATCGAGTTTGAAATGATATAAGAGTAAAGCATTAATAAATCAAATCTCCCCCATAATGCAAAAACTCCCCCATAACATGATAATTCTTTCTCCCCCTTTTTATGATGTCCCCAAATAGACAGATAAGAAGAAAAAAATCAAAACATGGAGTGTCACGATAAAATGCATAGCAAATAAGTATCAAACTACGCGCATGCAAAGGTATGTCTCAAAAAATTCATAAACTATTTTTTATTTTTCAAATTTTTCATACAAAAAAAATACTAAAAATCACGCCATGGATTTAAACTCAAACAACCAAGGCATGGAAATGGAATGAATGGGTGTGAACACATTCGATAGGAAAATCAACTCAATCAATCATATGTGCATGATGCATACGTGTACTGCTAACGAATGAACATCAAAGGTATCCTTAGGTGTAAAAATTTATTGAATTTAGATGACATCGTCTTATACAAATCAACAAATCAAAGTCAAAGTGATTTCCACACCAATAACGTCCAAAACTATTTAGCGTTTTGTCAATATTTTCAAGGATGTGCAAACCCGTTATAAAATCTACAACCAAACTCCCTCAAAAATATTTTCTTTTAGTAGTGTTAAACTAAATTCTCAAACTTTGGAGAATTGGTGCAAAAACCTAAATAGCCCATTTTTGGCATGAATTTCTTTTTATTGCCTATAAATTTTTTCGGGATCCTTTTAAACCTCTTTGGACCCCGGATAATAAAATTTCTCAATTTTTTAGGTCCAATTTAAACGGTGGATTAATCGCAAGGGATAAAAAAAAATCTTTCGTAGCCCTTCACCATTTTAAAATAAAGCACACAAACTCACAAACGGCTCTTACATGCACAACTTTCTTATCGAGTTTTATCGCGCTTGGTTCATTTTAAGGACAAGATTGAAGTGAAAACACCCAACCAGCATGTGATAAGACAAGCACAATAATCAAACAAATCCATGCATGTGTGTAATAAAGGAAATCATGAGTCAAACATGTAGGAAGTGACACTTAATTACATCTTAATGACTCCAAACATTATAAAGCACATGGATGAATTGACCTATTATCTCAAAACACTATCAAATAGTCACATGAAAAAAATGGAATGATGTTGTGACTCGGTCATCCTAAGTGTCCATCCATAAACGGTGCAAACCAAATACAAAGATATTTTTGAATTTTTCAAAAATTTTATAAAAATAAACTCTTTTTGTATTTTTCAAAAATAAAAATCTATACAAAAAGTACATGTCACAACGCTAGCAAAAATATATCAAAATGCATAACGAGCGTATGACAAACATGCAAACACAATCATCTATATGATATGGCAAGAGAAGAATCATGTGCAAGCAAACGGGTATCAACTTGTCTAAAATCTAGTGCCTCTAAAAGTGATTTTCTAATCCAAATAGATGTGAAACGTCGTGTGGGGGATTTAGGAACCAAGGGAACACTAGACATAAACTTCCTAGGACATTTTCCAAGATCATAACAAAAACGCCTAAGGTGACCTTTCCTACCACAATATGAACATGTGTAAACGGGTGGAACGACACCTATGGGTTGACCTTTTCTAACATCCTTGAAATTGGTTGACCCTCTAAAACAAATAATGGTTTTGGCTTTAGCATTGGAAGCATGAGAACAAGATGAGCCATTACCATCACTATCAAACCTACTTGAGTCTGTCAAATCATTTTTTAACTTCAAAATTTTTTACTCAAGCAAAGAATTAAAGTCTTCCAAATTAAGGGACGCCTTTTTCAAATTTTCAAAAAATTCCTAAAAGGATGTCTCTCTCCCCCTCAATTAAGGCAAACTTTTCCCTAAGAGTCTCTTTACGTGCCACAAACTCATTGATTAAAATATTTTTATCATCTTTGGCACAAACACAAACCATTGAATTTTTAAGGTCCTCCAATTCCTTTTCTAAAAATAGGACCCTATCATCACTTTCCTTATTGGACAATTCTAAATCAACAAAGTCATGGTCCAAGGAAACAACTTTTCACGATAAAAATCTCTTTGATTTTGAACCGTTTGCAAAAGATCCAACGCGGATTTAAAATGAGAGTTTTCTTTTTCCAAAAAATCAATTCTTTTAGCAAACGTGAAATTCAAACAATTTATATCATCAAAACTCTGACTCATGTCATCAAAGGAGGACATCCGATTAGATAAGTGCTCCATCGAAAAAATTCGATTTTTCACAAAACTGATTTTTCAAAAAAATCAATATCACACAAATTTTGCGAAAAATAGGAATACGCGATAAATTAGCGCAACCCGCTCTGATGCCAATTTGATGATGTGAGAAGTCAAATTGTATAAAAAAAAATCCTTGAAAAATTAGGATCACTCGATAAGTTAGCTCACCCGCTCTGTTACCAATTTGAAAAACCCGTAAGAGAGCACTGTGTGATAATTGATTAAATTAATTCGCAACTTTCTAATTTGGCACATTTATATAATTGGAGTCAATATAAACCAAATTAATTCATCCCCTAAACATGCATCTATGTGTGTGCGCTTGTCAATCAATAAATAGATAAAGCATGTGACACAAATATTGAGGAAAATACCCCTTCCGGGTAAAACCTTTTATTTCTAGAACTTTGAAGAATCTACAAGACCATTGACTTACATACAATCTTGCTTTCGCCCACAAGTGTAACGGACGGTGTCTTCGTCAAATCTCGAAAGAAACGACTAGAAATAACATCGATTGGAATCTCTCACAAGTACTCCAGGTGGTCAGCAATGAAGAAGAAACACGGCTTCTCCACAAGTTGTGAACTTGATAAGGACTCCCTCCACAATAGCATGCAGCTGTCTGTTGCAGAGCTCTCCCCACAAAGAATGAACAAAGAAAAAATATGTTCTTGGGTTCCACAAAACAATTCACATAAAAGTAATTGGGATTTTGTGAATTAAAAACAAAATATTTGAACCCTTAAATAAGATAAGAAAATAATCTGCTCAAGTGATATTATCGAAAAGATTCTTGGCAGTACCAAAACCCAAACAAAACTTTACAAGTTTGGAAAACTCTTATCTCTCCCAAAAACGTATGCTAATAGCCCTTTTTATAGAAACTTTGAATCGGTCAAAGAGATCAGCATTAAAGCAGCGTGTCAGCCAAAAAGACAGCTCGCTCAAACGAAAATCCCATCTCACTCGAACGAGATACGCGTGTCGTTCAGACGACTATGTGCGACATCTCATGCCGTTCGAACGAGATGGTGATCTCGTTTGAACAACCTTGGCGTCGAAACTGAGGTACGTCTGCTGCCTTTGAAATTTTCTCAAAACTTTTCAAAAATCAACGTTTTCTAAAACAGTAATAAAATCTTTTTATAATAAAATATTTATAAAAACATTTATATCTAAAATCTTTTTTTTAAACTCCTTTTAAAAATATACCAACACTCTTAATATGAAATGTATATGAAACTTTAAAACATTATCTTACCAAATATCATATTGTTGGGCTTGAATGTTGAAGACAACTTGTAATTCGGATTCATCTTATGTAGATGAAAACTTCTTCAATTCTTCGATGATTGTAATGGTATACGACATAATTAATTGTGACGGACTTATTAAAAATATGTCCTTACAAAATATATTAAATAACACAATGTGTAAGAAATAATTTTTTTTTCTTGAAATTTAATTGCAAAGTGTTTGCGAAAATGTTTTATCTTTTATTTATTCTCTCTTGGAACAAAAGATAATCCATAATGTTTATGCCTAAAATGTTGAACACAAGGGTGTATCACTTGTGTCTTATGCACACAGTGTCATAGTCACAATATTTGGCTGCACCAACTCTTGATTGTGTTAGAGGCACAAGTTCTAATAATATCTTTTAGAAAGATCCCCCCAAAGTACAATTTCATAATTAACCCACGGGCTATTTGCTGAAGCTAACAAGGTCGCGATCACAACCAAAAAATATTTTTAACAAAATTTCCCTTTGGCTACGACCAGCAAAAAGAACTCTTCACTGAAGGAAAGGCCAACCTCGCTGAATCGAGATAGGGCGCGCCAAAACCCAATGTTTTTCTAGTTTATAAATCTTTGAGTAACCTACAATTTTCTTGTTTTAACCTATTAACCAAGTAAATTTTAAATAAATTACGCATTTTAAAGAATAACTTTGATATAGGAATAATATATTTTATCATGCATTATAAAACCTCAAAGATTGATTTAAAATATTTTTAATTTAGAAATATTATATAACCTAGGGATGAATCTATGTCCTCTAGGCAATATACCTTTTTCCTAAGAGGTTAACTCTAGTAAATGGAATTAATATTTTGGTACGAGTTTGATGAAGATTTTTGGGGACCTATTGAACAAGTCTCAAAGTGTGTTTTAAAAATCAAAATATGGCAATCCAAATAACGCGAGGAACATTAGTATACATATAATCTTACAATTTCATGATTTATTTTAAAAGCATATCGATTCTTTTTTTTAATTTTCAAATTATACATAATAAAATACATTAAATCCACAAAAAACTCAAATCAAATTAGCACCTAATGGAATTTCCTCGTGTCTTGAATATTTTACCACATTCCACGTTTCTTTATTTATTATCCTAGATGGAACAATTAAATAACCACATAAATATGGTGTATTTGTGTGTGATTTTCATCTCCTTACATTAGACATATATACATGAGTTTACAGCATGTATACTCATTCATTTGTGAAAATAAGATAATAAGACTTCACAAGCCACCATGAGACATATTCATCCATACAAAATCATTTAAATTACTCAAATCAATTAGTTTAAACTAGATATTCACTAGATGGAGGCTGCCTTCCAACATTCTAGATGTGGAAAGTTATGGAGAAGGAGTGGTTTGGGTACATCAAATAACGACATAAAGGTTTCAAGAATAATGGGCCTTCTACTCTATATAGAATAGGAATAGACATTTTGAAGAGTGAAGAAAGATAAGTCATACCTCATAATTTATATATTTCTTTATTTTGTTTTTACTTGTAGTTGTAATTTTACTTTTATTTCTTTAGTCTAAAACGCCTTTTAGGATTCCACATTCGAAGTTTAGCTAGGTTTAATTTTTTCACTAATTTTTCCACTTCTTGTATTTCATTTAAATAGTTCAATTCTAATTCTTGCAGACTTTAAATATGATAAAATTGTACCTTTTAATTTCCACTCATTTTACTCTTAAACCTACTTTAATTTTGAATTTGGTAGTCTAATTCTAGTAGTATATGCTATTTTTAACTTCTTTTATTTTATATATATATATATATATATATATATATATATATACTAGTTAGTTTATTAGGCATGTACTAAAAAAAATTCTTCATTGAGTCATCGAACAATTCAACATTTATTGATTTATTCCTTAGTCATTAAAATTGCTTCAACACGGTTCAACCCTTGTTTGGCAGGTTCCCAAATGCATTAACATACTTATAAGTGTCATGAAAGATGGAATATATTTTTTGCCATACATGTTGGGAAGATTAAAAATGCAAACAAGAGATATTGAGGAAACTAAGTGAATAGTATTTTTATCAGAAGAGGGAGAAAAAATACATAATTTTTTTACTTAAATAAGGTGCAATCCCGATCATTAGTTAAAGGGAAATCAACCAAACGCCAAAAAATTATGAGTGAACTACATGATCAATACGAATGAAGATCATAGTGCCAATCAATCTTAAATTTAGTAAAGGCCAAAATATGTCTTTAACATTATCCTCGGCAAGTTAAACACAATTGGTAGGCCAATTTATGTCACTGTTTGATGATGTAGAAGATATGATGCGGGACATGAGGTCAATGATGTAAACTATTACTAAGCGAATGGACACGTTTTTCCCCTAATGTATCAACATATAGCCCTATCCCTTAAAATCCCAACCAATTAATTGCATCACAACCTAATTGTGGAAGGGCAACCCTAGGAAGCCATTTAACCACTCAAATGCATCTACTTGTTCGTGCTAATTTACAAGAATCCTTAGATATCCATCCTAATGTTTAAATGATACCTATTATGAAGGAAATCTAACCCATGAATGTGTAACCTCCTAAAGGATTTTTCATTGACCATGTAGTTGGGAGATAGATAACTGAGACAAATAATTACCCTCCTAGGATGGTTGTCTTTAATGGAATGAGACAAAGGGTTACTCTTTAACTTACTATGAACAAGAATGGTGGAAATGAATAGTTCAACTTAAAAGATCAAGTAACAATTTATATTTGAACCATATTCAAGTAGGATGAGGGTTTCTCCTAAAATTGCAGTGGATAATAATTACTATCGGATAAGAGGAAGCCAGACCATAAGAGAAAATGTTAACCTTTTATTAGAACATGATCCAAATATAGTGAGAATCAATATCATCTAATCATGGATCATAATTATGAAAATGGGTATTAGCAAAATGCAAGGTAAAAGATCAACCCCCAAAATCAAGCAGTACTTAGGGAGTTGAGAAGGAAAAAAATCAACAATAGAATAATTCAATTTTCACTAGTACTAGGACCGCCATGGTATAACCTTTGAGGGAACCTCAACCCGGTGTATCTAGCACTGAAATTATGAATTTTAATAAAATTTGTGAACTTGCTATCCGGGGGTTAAAACTCTAGATTATATAAAACCCTATCCAGAGTGAATAAACACCATCGAAATTCCTAAGAGGTTTAAATTTCTTACTTTTTCCTCATTTGTAGGTGATAGGAGTCATACCAATGTAGATCACACTTCATGATTTACATTATCGGGTTTATGGATATCAAGACTTTCTAAAATTAAGGTTATTCCCAAATGCATTAACTAGATGCAACCTTTACATGATTTACCACTTTTCTAATCATATTACATCTTATAAACAAACGGAAGAGAGGTTTTATGCCTAGTTTTTCAAACTAAAATTGAATCTATATAGTTGATTTTGACATGTTTACTGAAATACGATTAAAAGGTCACTCAATTTTATACTAGGTTCAAAAGTTGAGAAAACGTGTAAGGTTATTGATAGGTCTCAAATATTGTACATTTTCCCCATTTATTCTTTTGCATTCTAGCACTTTTGTCTACGTTATTTCCTACTTTTACCCTTATATATTGGTTAACCTATGTTTTTTATATATATGCCTTGCATGATTTATGTGAGCTTTTGTAGGGACTTGAATGATTAATGGAGAAATTTGTTGAGTTTCGGTAAATTACATCGCAAGATGAAACTTTAAGGGATTTTTAGTCTTTTCATACTTCTTAGTCTCGACATCATAATTTCATGGAATAGTAGATTGTCAATTTAGCTTCGCATGGTCATAAATGACATGTCAAGTTCGAATTATTAAGTTAAAGGATCTTTCCTTCAATGCAATAATTCCCATTTTGAAGCAAAGTTGCCAAAGAAAATAGATCGATCAAATTTATTGTTCGATCGTTGAAAGAGAGTTTGTAATGTATCAAAGAAAATGGGCTATTTTAGGATTCATCTATTGATCGATCAATTTGATCGGTCGATCGACCACTCAGGTTTTTCTAAGGATAGAGATCAATGGGCAATTAACAGAGCAATCGATCGATAAATCAACCTAAATTTTAGATATTTTTGAGATATTGCTTTGTTTTCATTATATTTCCAAATTTCTATATACGTGAAAGTTGGTTTTTATTAGATATTATGTAGTTTTTATTAGTTTGTTACGTTTTAGGTTGGATTTTGGGAGATTCTTATTCTTTCTCTTAGGGTTTTCCATTTCTTTAATGTTTAAGCTACTATTCACCTTCTTCTTTCTCAATTAAATATTTATTTCATTGTTTATTACTTTGTTAACCTATATTCTTGCTTTGTTACTTCTTATTTATTTCTAGCTAAATTAGTTTAGATTGAGATGATTCAACCCACCTATAATCAATTAGTTGTTTTGCTTTGGTGATAGATTAGATTTGTTTAAATGGTTTAGGTGTTCCTAATTTCATGCTTATGATATTTGATGGTGTATATCATGTATGAACCGTATTTATGATCTTATGTGCATAATTTTCGAGTGTTTATTGATGCTAAAATCATAGTAGGCTTTTATGATAATTTAGGGGGTGACAACTCTAGGTTTGATTAATTAATGACATGAGATTTAATATTGATAAACTTATATTCCCATGTAAGAATTTATACTAATTAACTCGAGGTGAGGTATATTATTCTCAATCTGTAGTTTTAATAGTTTTGTTAATCTTAGTTTTAATACATGCCTAGATTAATATTTTGTTAAAACTATCACCTTTTACACTTTTATTCAGAGGTAAGAAATCAATTAATGTCTAGCACCATTCCTTGCGGGCTTGATACCCATACTAGACTCTATACTCTTGTAAAGAGTGTAGTAATAGTTTAGATTTTTGCATGTGACAACCCGAGATCCGAGATAAGGGGTGGCCAGCCCGATACCCAAATGTAACATGAATCATGGATGAATATCATTCTCAGCATCACAAAATATAAACTGAGTATACGGGAAAACCGCCCAATATATCAGAAAACGGGTTGCCAAAAAGTTTAGAAATTTAAAATGCAGTTATGAAATTTGAATTAAAACAACCCCATCTGATAAGCAAGTGGAATTCCACACAAATATATATAATACAGCTAAGATGAAAGTAAACAACAGGGCAAAAAAGGCTGTCTATCCACAACACCATCCAATAAAGTACAACAATTTAAATATCTTACATAATACATCCATTAATCAAATACAAAAGTTTGGGCCACACGCCCGAATAAAAAGACCCGATCATATCTAGACCACAAAGATGAAATCGTCTAATTCAAGATCCTGTAATAACCCGCAAAATCTTACAGCTCGTCGAAAGAAATGGAATGGGAACATCAAGACTGGCATCCTTGCGGGGGAGCACCTGAGCGGACACAATCATATACACGACAAGGAAAGTAAACCGGTCAGGGCCGGGTTCTATATAATCACCAGAAGAAATAAAAAGCATGATAGAAATGAACAGTTATGCATGAATGATAAGGATGATAAATTTTACATTACAGTTTAACTAAATGATGAAATGTCATTACATAAAAGAAAGAAAAGTAATAACTTAAATTTAAAACCTTTCCTAATTTATCAAATTCCCATTTCCTTGTGTATTCGTTACTAGGAATAAAACCATTTATTAACTTCCATTGTTAATTATCTTACCATTTCATCTTTCCATTCCTTAATAGGAATACCATTAATATCAAGTCCACTTCATGGCACATAATTCATTAATCTCATTCTCGTGCTCTTTATGGCACATATCTATGCTCTTTGTGGCATTTATCATACGCTCTTTGTGGCGTTTAACAACCATCAAGTCCCACTTGATTTAAAATATAGTTATATTCATATACATATAATAATTCTAAGACCGCCTGTCCGGGTTTCCCCACTGTGCGCGCCCCTAAATGACCATCATCTTCCAGGGCCTACCATAAGACAACCTGGGATCCTACAACGCAAGACGTCGGGAAGCGATCATGTGCCTGCGGGATAGTCAAGACCACACCCGGAATCTCCTACGCATCGCAGAAAATATATAAATAACAAACGCTCACATGGCCTAGGACTATATCCACCCTGCATTCATTAGCCAGGGGGCATCACCATGCGCACGAACTTCCCTTATGATGTCATTTAGAGATGTGTGTAACAGTAAATTAACATTTACATTTTTAAATCTCATTATCATTTTCAATATTCATTACCAATTTCCATTTCCATTACCCATGTGATTAGTTCTTTTTATTTGAACCTATCATTATTAAACAACTGGGTTCCTTCTATTTGAACCAATCATCATTAACACAATTTGGGTCCATTTTAGTTGAACTTATCATCTTTAGCATTTGGGTTCATTATACGAACCTAGTTCCCCTCAATTATCGTCATTAATATTCCTCAACTTACAAGTCCAGATTAAATCTCCAAATGATCATTATGATCCTACAAGTCCCCAAGGTTCATAAAATCTTGATAGGCCCTTAAGTCACCAAACATGGGCCTACAACCCCTATCCTCCTATTTTGAAGTAACAAAAAGAGTGATGTCTAAACATCACTTTGGAACACCCCCTCCACTAGACTTAACCCCAAGTGAAATCCATTCCACTCTAAGGTGACAACCAGACTCAACTAGGACTCTAAAAGCCAAAGTTTACTTCATTCAAGAAGGTTCCTAAAACCCTATGAAAAGAAAAGATTTAAAAGCACAAGAAAACTTTTGGGAAGAAACAGGGGACCGGTCGACCGGTCCCAAGACCGCGGTCAACCGCGCCTCACATTTGTGCCTTAGAAGAAAAGCAGAACTCTCACTTCGGCAGGGCCGGTCGACCGGTAAGGGGGACCGCGGTCGACCGCGCCTAAATTTTATGCCTTTGAAAGAAAGCAGTGTGCCTTCTCCCGAAGGCCCGATCGACCGGTCTGGTAACCGCGGTCGACCCGTCATTGCAGACCTAGACCCAAAACTCTCCATTCTTCTTCCAACAACCAAATCCCATATCATTTAATGGAACTAATACATCACAAACATGTCTAATTACCATCATTTACAATATCAATCATCCAAATCAATTTCCAAGGGTTAATACCCACAAATCCAACAAAACCCTAATATGGTTAAACACAACAATTCATAACTATCACAACTAATTATTCTCCTTAAATCATATAATAGCAAGTATATAACTTGCCTTGATGTAGAAAATCAGATTTGATTTGGTGGAGGCAACAATCCAAGCTCCAATCTCTCTTTTCTCCAAAGTTCTCTTCCTCTCTCTACACTCTCTAGGGCTCAATTTCGTAAAATGGAAGAATAGAAATGGGGTGGGGAAAATAAAACGGGTCTTAAATCTAAAGAGCCCACTTAAATGTCTAATACGCGATATAATAAATCGCACTGCACTTAAGCTATAACCAGTCAAAAGTGTCTGAAATGCCAAAATACAATATGGCACTTATTTTGACTGTCTCGCACCTACCGAGACTAACTACACCCTCCAATTTATCATTTGAAAATTTATAACTCATTTTAAGTTCCGGTTTCTAATTAAACCAAAATGTCATTTTATATCTTATGACACCATAAATCACCACACGGATATTTTTTACGTACTCATCAGGAAATCATACAACATTTCAGTAAATATTAACCTTTCTCATATTAAATTAATATTTACTCAACATCTATCATTTTATAATTAATTACTACACATAGTAAATAAATATAAAATATGCTATCAAATGTGAGGGTTGTTACATTGCATTTTCGGTGGGAGCCGAAAACAACGATAAAACATAACTTACTTACACGGACGCTTCAGTTCAAATCCCGCAGTTATCAAATGGCATTGTTATCGCGGAGTGTTTCGTTTTAGATTGTAATTTATTTAGTAGTTCATATTTTTTTTCTTTCCATTTATATTCTTTGTTAACTAGTTTTGTAAGATGTCTACATTTGAGTGCCAAGAAATGCTTGAATCCATCATCCTCATATCACTTTGTGGAGTTTGTCATCTTGAGCTTATTGGGATAAAGATGTGTTATTCAAATGTGTTCAGTAATTGTAATGATAATTCTCAAATTCCCCTTAAACCTATGACTTTTAGTGAATACTCACAAAGTCAAAAACTTCATACATCTAAAATGACTTTGGGTGAATATTTTGAAAGTCAAATAATGGATTATGGGAATTTTACGAATGTTCCTTTCGAAAGTGGGCCGCAATATCCTTATAAAAATAATGCTGGTATTTATTACAATAACTTCCAAAATCCTAATAATAATGACTTTAATAGTAGTTCCGAGGATAGTTTTCAAACTTCTCATATCCACCTATGATGTTGCGTGAAGGCTTGTGCGTTATTGAGAATAAAAGGCTTAAAAATTGTTATCGTTAAGAAAATCATTATTGGAAGCATAACTTAGATTAATTATTCAAATCCTGTGATGATTTTTCTTCCAAGACTCTTGAAGTTGAGTAATGTTTTAAACCAAATTGGGAATCGATGCGTACTTTGAAACGAACCATTGTTCACTTGGCCCAAGGCTTAATAGAGAATGAAACTGAGGAAGCATTGAATGTAGTGTCCATTTGCAATGAAATTATTTCATCTTTGGAAAATAAAGAGGAGGTTGAGACTTATGTTTCACCTCAAATAATTTTGGAAGAAAATTTAATTGAAAGTGTATCCTTCTTCTTTGGAATTCAATATTCAAGAGATGACTTGAATTTATTTCTTCTCCATATTTATTCCCCATTACTGAACTGTTACCAGTATTCCGTGAGTCGGCTCAAAACTTTAAAACGTTTAACCCTTTCACTGATTGGGATTACTTACTTGAGTTGCTTTCCATGAAGGCAATCTTGCCTTTATGTGAACCACCTCCCATTTCAATTGCAAAATCTTTGGGAGGAAATTCATTTTTATTGGTTCCCATATGTACTCATCACCCATTCAATAAGAATCCCCCATCATTCCCAAAATCATTTTAATGGTGATGGTTCCTTTTTCCCTCCCAAACCATGCCTTTCATTATTCAAGCAAAATTCTTATTTTTTAGGAGGCATGAACTCAAACGAGGGACCACTCATTATCCCTCAAAGTCAAATCGTATTTAGGGTGGACCCTGAAAAATTTCAACTTCTAGTGTATAGTTAGTTAGAAGTTAGAATTTTAGGTTGTACATATTAGCTTAATGTTTTTTTCTTTTTAGTTATTGTATATTGTAATTACTTATGTTTTTAATATTCTTTTATGGTATTCTTGGTGCTAACATGTTTTTGTAAAATCTTTAAACTTTTACTTACTGGAGATCGCTTCATTTTGGGGAATATCACTATCTCCATCTCTTTAATTTGTGTTCCTGATTCATGTTGAGGAAAATGCAACGTTTAAGTAAGGGGGTGTGGGATGTTCTTCCTATTTATTGAAAGTTTATTTAATTTCATTTTATATTCTTTCCAAGAATGCATTTTTGTAAAAAAATAAAAAATACGTTCTCTAGTTTTTCTCCTTCGTTAGGCATTTTGCATTTGTTTCTAATGATAATTTTTAAATAAATGCCTAACCCGATGGATAATTCAATTATTCATGTTCTCAATTTTAAAATTTATTAGGCTTTAGTCCTCGAATCGTTAATATTATGAAAAACTTCATGAATTAAACTTTAAACCCATGAGAACATGCATTTTTAATATTTAAATGATTTGTGTAGCCATCCCGAGGGGTCCAATGAAAACTTTCCCCCTTTTTCACGTGCACGCGGGAATATGACCTTTATCTGGGCACTTGGCCATCATCGATGTGGGGTAATCTGTTGAGATAAATTTTCCAACCTATTTTGCACAGAACAGGTAAAAGAAACGTTGTTGCCTCGAGAGAAGGGAATTAAGGGCAATACTGATGCTTGCAAAACCAAGTAGTTCAAGTATCTGAGGACTATGTTAAGAAATGGTAAGTTGTTAAGAACCCATACCCCCCTTTTGGTCTCTCTTGGGAATATGTTAATCTTTTTCGGTTATACTTCGTGAAGTGTGTGATCATGATCATAACATATATGGAGAATGGAATTGCTCAACTTGCGTCATGAAAAAGGATGGAGTGAGTTCATCCCTAGGAGTGTTCCCAACATAATAATTTAAAATATAATGTAAGTGTTTTCCCATACACAAGTTGTCATAGAAAAATGAATGTATACATTTGACAAGACACACGAATGCAAGCATATAAAATCCATTTAGAACATATATAATAAAAATAAGGTAACAAATGTGTATATGGGAGGACTCGAGTCTAGGGATTTACCAAGATGCCTGTGTAGCCCAAGGGGCATCAAAGTCCACAAAGTTTGAAAATAACGTAGGGTGGGTTTTGAGCCATGAATCCAAATGGGGGATTTCTCTGATATGTAAGTGTAGAGATAAAGGTGCTTTAAGTATGAGGATGTGTAGTGAGAATCCCTCTTTTGAAATTTATAGGTAAACTCTTTTTTCTTGTTTTTTTTATTTATAAAAATAAAGTAAAGTAAAAATAAGGACATAGGTGCTTTAAGGTATGTAATTTAATGAAATAAAAAACTAAAGTAAAAATAAAGAAACTACTACCAAAAAAATAGAATTTAAAGATAAGGGTGGAGAATTTTATCTCCTTATGAAGACTTAAAGTGAATCTTTATTGTAGATGCGCTGATCTCACAATGAGGTGATTGTGGTATAAGGACATAGGTGAGAACTTACTAAATGGAGTATGAAACGGATGGAAGGAATGTGGGAAATAGGTTTTTTAAGAGGGGAATGAATTTGAGAAGACGTTTTTGAATTGATGAGAGGGATTTTTAGGAGTGATTTTCAAAGTGAGGTCATGGCCTCTATTTATAGGGACAAGGGGTATGCCTATCAGCAGGGTCCTAGACCTGCTTATCGACATTGAACCCCAGACACACTACCTTCCTAGGGATGTCACTCGGCAGTCTGAGATAGATTTTTCAAAATGATCATAAAATGCGAACTATAAGTCATAATCATGCATAGGGTGGACCATTGGAAATGGTATTCAAAGAGATTTAAGAATTAATTAAGCCACTCCCAGGTTCGGGAGTTGATCGAGATCAAACGGGGCCCCAAAGCACCCATTGGTCAGTTGACCGGAAATATTTGTAGCAAAATGGATCATTTGTCCAAATTGTAAGGCTGATTCACACACAGGGCGGGCTGTTATAAAGGTTATTTAGATCCCTTTGAGGTTTCATTTAGATTCATTCGGTTTGAAGAGTTGACAAAGGTCAAACGAGCCCCAAAAGCGCCCGATAACCCTTAAGAGTAAAAAGGGTTATTTATCCATACCATAAAGCTAATTTGGACACAGGTGGAACAGTTCAAAGACCTTCAAAGATTCATTGAGCTTCATTTAAGCGAGAGAGTTGATCGGTGTCAAACGAGGATCAAGAGCACCCGGTGACCTCCAAATTAGTTTTCAGGGTAAAATGAATCGTTCGTCCGTACCGTAAGGCTGATTCATGCACTGTGCAGACCATTGGAAAGGATATTTAGAGCCCTTAAAATATTCATTGAGATTTCACTCAGGCGAGAAAATTGATAAAAGTCAATTTGGGTCCAAGAGCACCCAATAGCCTCCAGACCAGTTTTTGATAGTAAAACCAACTATTTGTCTGAACTCTAAGGATGATTCCTGCAAGGGGTGGACCATTGAAAGGCGATTCTGAGACTTTTGAAGATTAATTAAGCTTTTGCTCAGGCAAGGAAGTTCGCTAGAGTCAAATGGGGCTAGAGAGTGCCCGATGGCCTCTAGGTCGGTACTCAAAGTATGAACTAGGGTTTACGGTGAACGAATGAGTGCTAGGGAGTGGGGTCCAAGTATGGGGTGTCTATAGAGTTCCCCTCGACGGGTAAGATTGGAATAAGTTAAGGCCTTCGAATGATAAACACCACATCGTCGTTAGGAAAGAGGATTTTAGGTCAACGCTATGGACCTAGAGTATGAGGTTAATCGATTCAGAGGGTCGTGGTCAATTTTGAGGATCTAAGGAGATAAAGATGACCAATTTAGCTGGTCAAGGTCGCTTATGAGGACCTAGGGAGATGAGGATGATCGATTTTACGAGTCTATGATGTGTTAATATTAGTTTTAAGGGGCTATGGAGATCAATTCAGCATGTTGAGGCCAATTCTGAGGACCAAAAGTGATTTTGGGGATGACCAATTTAGAGGGTCGAGATCGAGTATGAGGATCTAAAGTTAGGATGATGATTTTGAGGGCCGAGGTTAATTATGAGGACCTAAAGTTGTAACAACCAATTCTTGAGGGTCGGGGTCAATTCTGAGGGCCTTAAGTTGTGATGACCAATTTTTTGGGTCAAGATAAATTTTGAGGACCTACAATTCTAACGACCAATTCCGAGGGTCGTGGTCAATTTTGAGGACCAAAAGTTATAATGACCAATTCTGAGGGACGAGGTCAATTATAAGGACCTAAAGTTGTGACGACCAATTCTGAGGGCCGAGGTCAATTCTATGGAGATAAAGTTATGATGACTAATTTTGATGTCCAAGGTCAATTCTGAGGACCTAAAATTATGACGACCAATTATGAGGACCAAGGTTCAATTTTGAGGACCTAAAATTGGGATGACCAATTTTGAGAGCCGAGGTCAATTTTGAGGACTTAAAGTTATGACGACCAATTCAACAGGTTAAGGTTAGTTGTGATGACCAATTTTATGGGCCATGATTAATTCTAAGGACCTAAAGTTGTGATGACCGATTATGAGGGACGGTGTCGATTCTGTGGACCTAAAGTTGTGCCGACCAATTTCGAGGACCAAAAGTTGTGACGACCCATTTTGAGGGTCGAGGTTAATTCTGAGGACCTAAAAAGACAAAGATCACCGTTCTAAGGTCAGGGGCTGAGGTCAATTCTAAAGATCTAAAGTTGTGACGACCAACTCTGAGGGCCAAGATAAATTTTGAGGACCTAAAGTTGGGATGACTAATTCTTTGGGTCGATTTTAATTATGAGGACCTTAAGTTGTGATGACCAATTCTAAAGGCTGAGGATAATTATGAGGACCTAAAGTTGTGGTGACCAATTCTTAGGCCTGAGGTAAATTCTGAGGACCTAAAGTCGTGATGACAAATTCTGCGTGCCGAGGTCAATTCTGAGGACCTAAAGTCGTGATGATCAATTCTGAGGGCAGGGGGTCAAATATGAGGACTTAAAGGGATGAAGATGATCGATTCTAAGGTTCGATGTCAATTATGAGGACCTAAAGGCTTGACGACCAATTTCATGGGCCGAGATCAATTTTGAGGACCTAAAGAGATGAAGATGATCGCTTCTGAGGGTCGAGGTTAATTTTGAGGACCTAAAGTCATAACGAGAGGAATATCTCTCCTAGGAAAATTTAGATTATTTCGGGGTGCAGGTGCACTTGGGGTTCCATTGGAGATTGTGTTGTCTTGAGACTCCACTTTGGGGATGTTTAGTTTTGGGTATTTTGGCTAGGGAATTGTAGTAGGCTTGGATGCGGGCACGTCATTGGTTATGTTGTATAGTATACTAAGGATAAGTGTGTAAGATTAATCCTTGTAGGGATTTTTAGAGTTTGTAAGGGGTGTAGTGCTCCAAAAATTATTTTCTTGAGGGAAAATAATGTTCCATATTTTTCAAGATTTTCGAGATATGTTCGGGCAATTTTTGGGTTTTTCTTGCATTTTTATACAAAATTTAAAAGTGGCTACAGAGAGGCAAGCTTGGGAGGTGCCAATCGGTAATGGCACTGACTGCTGGGATTATTTGGGAGGAGGAAAAGGCGGTTGCCGATTGGTAGGCCCTTTAACCTTCTATAAAAAGGTGACGACCCCTCCCTATTTCTCACACCTTCTAGTGTTTTAATCTTCTACTTTTTGTCTTTAAAAACTATTCCTAAGTTATTGTTTCTTCAAGGCTTTAAATTGTTGGTTCTTCAAGCGAGGGGTAAAATAATGAATGGCTGGCCATTGATGACTAGGTAAGCCTGGAGTGGCGGTCTATGGTGCTTCTTGCACTGGGAAATGAAAATGTTTTGATTTGTTCGAGCATGTAGCTGATGAGCATATCCTGTTACGCGAACCTTCATACCACTGATCATCTAGGGCGAAGAACCATAGTGGCTACATAAGTATGGTGACCTTTGGTATTCTAATTTATTTCTTTCTTTGTTCTTTATGCTAATTAAGGGTTTCTTTTTTTTCTTCTTTTGCAAACTTACATAGCTCCTTTGAGAATTCAATCTCGGGGGACGACGGGTCTGAAGGAGGTTTATGAGAACCTCCCTATTGCGGTGTGCTAGATGGTTTCATACACCACTTTTGACTATTTAGCTCAGGCATTGGATGAGACACCACATTCTACTGCGGTGTTGTATGCTCTAGGGGAGAGATGGTGGGACATTATCCACACTTTTCATATTAGCTTCGGGATGATGACTATTACTCGTATAGATGTCCAGCAGCTGACGCGGGTAGATTTTAAGGGTTTCCAGATAGTGGTGGATCACACATTTGAGGGTGACACTAGAGACGGTGCAGGCGATGTTAGGGGACGTGGGTAGGATCGTGTTTGGGAATTCTATCAGCATCTCTACTTTGAGGTGGACTCTCTTAAGGAGGAGGGTGGATGTGATCGATGGGAGGCAAGTAAGATAGATGACCCGTTTGTCTATTTTGATTTTGATTGGTGGCTCTTTGGCAGTGACGAGCTGCGACTTCATCCACCTTTGGTTCTTACTGTATCTGAGGACGATTTTTGACGTCCAGTTGTATGATTAGGGGTGCCTAACTTTGGTGACCCTCTATTCATTTTTGGATGCTTTTAGTCAGTGTTGTCGATAGACTTTATGAGGGCCACATACCTTTTGGAGGTCACTTTGAATTTATTTTCCTTTTTATACATTTCATGGCATTCTTCTTTTATTCCTTTTTTGCTGATTCCTATCTTTTATAGACGTGATTCAATGAGGTGATCGGGCATAATGCAAGGATTATGGCCCTAAAAGATGTGGATTTGGGTGACTTCTATCGGATGTTACGGTGGTAGTTGTCTAACCGACGGGTGAATAAGCTTTATCACTTGCGGACGTACGACGAGTCCTAAATGTCTTGACAAGCGACCAGGTTATCTCTTGTCTATTTTGAGTTTATTTTAGCATCTTCATCTCCTGAGTAGATTTTGATTCTATGTTAGGGATTTTAGGTGGCCTTCTACCCCTGGGGGGTGACTCCGTGAGATAAAGTGGTTGCTGGGAATGCATGCGTAGATTCAGTGATTGATTGCGCATGAGTTTGGGTATGTCTAGTATCTTGGGGAGAGGGTGGTGAATAAGATCATGGATGAGGAGGTGGTGGTCCCACCATCAGTGCTCCCATATATATGAGGCAGGTGAGAGAAATGTCAGGTGATGCCCCGGCGGCAGCGATAATTGGCGAGCCCTATGCACTCTACATTAATACAGTGGCGAACTTTAATTATTCGGATTTTTTATGAGTTGGTTGATGTCCTCCTGTATCTATGATGTGGAGAGCATGCTTCCACCCACCACGACTTCGAGTAGGGGTACTAGCATGCCTGTGCGATCAACCCACTGCACTGGTAGTGGCACATCGACTGTGGCGGTGGCAGAGGAGGCTCCTGATCATTCAGGTTACTCCCCCTTTTTATAATTTTCTATTGAGTAATGGGGAGTCACTGAGAATTACTCACCATCCCAATTCATCAGTGTCTGGGTTGACGGGGCTTACGATGTGGCCCTTCGACCTAAGGTATATCCGTCATCTTCTTTTTGTTCTGTTTATTCTTCGTTGCTTCTTTACTGACTAGTTTGTCTTTTACTATTGGTTGTTTTACTTGCAGTATGTTCGTGTGCTAACGAATTGGATGAGGGATATTAAGGACTCAATGGTATCATTATCTGATTATATCAAGAAGTAATCTCCTTCTTGCGTTATGCCACCATCCACCTTAAATGAGGGTTCAAGTTCTAGGAGTGGAGGTTCCACAACTCGTTGTCGGGAAAAACGTTTTTGCAATGGAGGTTAAGGGCTTGAGAGGGATAGTTAAGGATTCGGGTGAAGTACCATTTGTATTTTTCTACTTTCCTTTTCTATTTGTAAAATGTAATCAAGTGAAGCAAAATATATATGAAAAATATGCATTTTCTTTAGGTATTTTCTGGATTTAGTGACTTATCCTATATGCGCTTTCAATTTTCTGTTTATTTTATGTAAGGACATATTTTTCATCATGTCCTTGATACCTAGTTTTCATTAAGTATAGCGTATCCCATTATATCCATCAAGGAATTCATGTTCACACGTTCAAGAAGATGGATCCGAATATCAAGCATATTCAACAAAGTTCTACCACAAGACATAATTTTTGTATGGATTTAGTTTTATGTTACTCAGATTTTTTACTAAGTATTTAGATATTTTTTATAAATTATTTTTTTTACAAAACGAGGTTTTTTTAAACTGAAAGATGTTTTCTGAGTTTATTGTAGGCAGAATTTTAAATAATGTTTAAGTCATTTTAACAACTTGGCACTGTCGTTCAGACGACATGTCAATGTCGTTTGATAGGCTGCTTGTTATATGTATCAAATGAACCCACACCTTATTCTGTTTTTAAAGTCTTTTGATACGTCATTCGAAGGGCTTCTAACGAGATGTCAATCTTCTCCAAATGACCCTAAGAACTCGTTCTAACGACATTCTTCTGCCTCAAATATTTTGTTTGCTTATAAAAACCTGTTTCGTGAAGATTTCTTACTAAGACTATTCATTTACGCAAACTGTAGAACAAATGCAAAATAGTCTTCACTTTTTAGGTCAAGAACACTTTTTAGATTCATCAAAATAATTCCAAATATTTTTGTGAATCTTCTTTGGAACCCAAACAACTTCTTTATCGAAGTTATTCTTGTGGCGAACTTTCACTGCTGAAGAGGAGGACTGCAGGAATTCATTGTAGTATTTCTCCAAAGTGTTGTAAGTTGTGATTTCCAAACTTTAGTGAAATAAAGGTTTTTGCCCTGCGGGGATTTTTTCTTAAATTGTTTGGTTGCATGCTGATATGATTTACTGCTTTTAATCACATAGATACATATTTATGGTTTAATAAAATTAGAATTTGTTTGTAGTATTGATCTCTAATTAAATAAGTTTAATCTCTTGAAATATTGTGAACTTTGAAATTGATATCACATTCGCTTTTGCAAATTGGTATGATAGATTTTAGCTACTTTTTACCCTTTTACATTTTATGCAAAGATAGAGAAAAGTATGGAAATGACAATGAAAGGAAAATGTTTATTATTATTATTATTATTATTTTAGAAAAGGAAATGTAATTAACTTATGGAAAATATTGTTGGGTAAGAATTCATTTTGTGAATGAAAATGATTTTTTGAGGAGAATAAAATAGAGAAAATGAGTAATTGCGAGGAATGATCGGGAGCAATTTTTCAAAATAAAGATTTTTTTTTCTTCTGGAAATTATTTTTGGTAAAAGCGAAAAGATGGAATTTTCAAAAATAAGGGGGGTGCCAATCGGCATACCCCTTGGCCTGCCTATCGGTATGGAGGTTAAGTAAAATCATCTCTAGGCTATGATTGCACTTTCTTGCACATCAATGTACTCCTGTAGGGCTGGGAATTAATCGATTTTCCAGAGTTCTATTTTTTTGCCAATGATTTTGAGTATAAAGGAGAGGTATGGGACGTTCTTTCTCCACCAATACCCACATTTCTCTTCTTGCTTCTCGTTTCTTATTCCCAAATGGCCCTTGCCATGTATGAAGAATTATCCTCTACCTTTATGGTCTTCAGGCCAGGTGCCTATACAATGTGGCTCATGATGCTTCCAACTTGCACCAGGTCTCTTTATGGCGTAATCGAGCCATAGAATGTAACTTTCTAGCAGCGACGGTACAGTTTTGGTACCCTGAGGACCATTTTTTCCATTTTAGTATGGACGAGGTATGTTCTACATATAAAGAATTCTCAACAATGTTAGCAATCAGTCTCAATGTGGTGACGGCTATGCCTGATTTTTCTCGTTCTCCCCGAGCATTTTTGACAGAGTTTCTCTATGTTTCTCCTTTGATAGCTCATCTCTAAGTTACTGTATGGATTATTTCTCTTCAGGAGGTTATGTATTCTGTGTGCCTGAGGTGTTTTGAGGATGCTATTTTTTCCAGAGACTTTTAATAGTGACAGAGGGCTTGACGACATATCCCTAAGTGGATGCGATAACGACATGGATGTTTTACCATAATAATCCTGTGGCGATGGTGCTGGATGTGACCGTGAATGGTATGGATGCTTGGAGGGAGGGTTGTTCTAACTTTTGAGGGGGAACCGATAATTTTGTTTATGTGGCTTGCAGAGAGGTTTCTCTTGGCGACCCTCCTGAGTATCCCTTGATAGGTGTACCTATTTTTTGTTTGACCTTTCTTTAGTTTCGATCCATTTATAAAGATCTGGATCAACTAGTTTAATTATAACAAATCTTGGTATCTTCATTTATTGACCCCATGGTGGTAAGACTTGTATCATATTCTGCATCTTGGAGAGTATCGATATGTACGGTTTGTTTGCCTTCCTTAGACTTCCTTTTATTTCACCTGGAAGCTTTTGTCCCAAGTCAGATTAGAGAAAATTGTACCTCCTCGCATAATGAACTTCTTCTCGATGGAGGAACTGACTAAATCATTACGGATGATGTTGGGATCCTTGTGGTAGTGCCATCATCCGTCTACCCACCCATCACAATCTGTAGGATGGTCCTGACATGTGTCTGGGGACTACCTGATGTGGTTATGAAAGCGGGCAATGGATAAAATCATATAGGAAGAGATCGATCAAATGTGGTTTGTTGCCTTCGACACCGTGGAGGAAGGTTTTGTGGTTTTTTCCAGGCTTGTCTGGGCGTACCACTCCATGGAGAACATACGGAGTGTTAACTAGGAGTGAGAGACTTGGGGACCTCCGGGGATCGAAAATGATGATGAAGTGGGGCCATCAGGAAGTTGAAGGAAATGTTTATGAACGTTGGGTTATTTTTTATGAAGCTAGGGTAATTTTGGGTGTTTTGAAATTTTGGGGTTTAGAATAATTTTGTGTAGTGTTGTAAGGGTTTCTGTTTAAAGACGGTTTAGTCAGTGGAAGGGGGTGGTTTGTTTATCTCCCTTCACTGATACTTCATGTAACCGCGTTGTATTCCTCAATTATATATAAAAAAATATTTTGATAATATTTTGTTGTGCCTCTTGATGAGTTTTGCATTTGACTTATCTACATCGAACGGTCACGACCTAAATCCATGAGCATATCAAATATGGCGTGACCATATCCATAACACAATGTGGTGAGGGGTGCTCTTGGAAGTGGTCACGAACCAAATCCATGACCATTGTGGGTTAGGGATTTGGGCCGTGACCATCTTTGTGCTAAAGTCGTGCCAAAATTCCCTCCATGTTTGGTCACGGTAGGGTCACGAAAAAAATCCGTGACCAAGGTCAGCATACACAACCAATGGGTCACGACTTTGGGCCATGACCATCTCAATGCGTGGGTCACGACTAATCTTGTTGTTTACATTAATTTTTAAAGGGTCATGGTGGTTGGTCAAGGGCCTAGTCCATGACCAGTTTTCTTATAATAAAAACCCCGGCTCTCTCATTTCACTTCTCGTCTCAAACCCTCTCCTCTCTCTCTCTCAATCTCGACAGTCTCTCTCTCTCTCTCTCTCTCTCTCTCTCTCTCTCTCTCTCTCTCTCTCTCTCTCTCTCTCTCTCTCTCTCAATCTCGGTGATTTTGGTGATTTCTCACTCATCCTCAAAGGCATCCCTAATGTTCATTAATTCATTTGGGTATATGGATGTAGATTTAGTATTTATAAAAGTGTTTTGGTAGGACATGTTCATTAATTCATTTTATTAGTGTATTTGTGTGTTAAATCCTAATGTGTGTATATCTGTGTATATGCATGTATATGTGCGTGTATGTATGCATTTCTATGTATATTTTTGTGTTAAGTGTGTATATGTATGTGTATGTGTGTATTTCTGTGTATATGTGTGTGTATTTGTGTGTATATGTGTATACAGTTATTTTTCAAGAATTTGGGATGTATAAATCAATAAACCCTAAACATTGTATTGGGGGTTATTTTTTTAGACAAAATATAGTTCAAAACGCTAGACATTATATTTTTTTTGATAAAAAATAATTAAATGGATTTTTAATAAGTAAAAAAGAATTACGTCTATTGTGTTGTGGGTTATATGAGTGTGTCATCATATTATATTGGGTGTCATATACTCGGGGTGTAGGGGTATGGTATGTGTGTATAGTTATTTTTCAAGAAAAAGGGGATGTATAAATTAACAAACCCTAGACATTGTATTGGGGGGCTATTTTTTTTTTAACAAAATATTATAAAAAACCCTAGATATTATATTTTTTTGACAAAAAATGATTAAATCGATTTTTAATAAGTAAAACAAAATTACGTCTACCGTGTTTTGGTGATATGCGTGTCATCATATTATATTGGGAGTTATATGCTCGGGGTTTAAGGGTATGGTATGTATGTACAATTATTTTTTTAAGAAAATGGATGTTTAAACCAATAAACCCAAGACATTGTGTTGGGGATTATATGCATGTCTTCATATTATATTGGGGGTTATATACTCAGGGTGTAGGGGAATGATATTGAAGAGCTATCCATACATGGGTTTTAGTTTTTGACTTTTCGATTTTAGTAATTGTAGTATACATATAAGGGAGAATTTAAAACGGATCTTAACTAAATGGAAAAAAGATTAAATATTAAAAATATTAAAATAAAAGAACTAGTGGACCCCAATGAGTAAATATGAGAACTAGTGTATCCTAATAGGTAAATATGAAGAACTAGCAGACCCCGAAGTGTAAATGTCCCAAAATTTTAATGACTCGTCTTGTACATACTTGTCAATTTGGCATTTCACCCACTTCCCGTGTTGTTGTTGGCATTTCACATCGATGAGATCCAAAATACAAGGGGTTAAGATAAGGGTAGTGATGTATCAAAATATTAATCAAACTAATATACCCTTATACCTCATATGTTTGAATTAATAGTTATTAATTAATTAGAGCCATTAAGTGTAGGACTCATATTCACGCTATCGTATACTTTTCTCAGGAAAAATGAGGCACAGTGATAATCACTGGCAATAAAGGTGGGAGAGGTTGCAATTGTACCTCACACACAACTCTTTTATTAGTGCGCACCATATAGAGAGTACTCCTATTTATGGGTATGAAAATAAAAAGACCGAACAATTTAACTACCTCCTAAATCGTGGAGTTAATCTCCAACAAGTTTACATGTTCGATCGTATTCTATTTTCCCTACAAGAAAACTGGAATGATGTTATAGAAAATATATTTCACACATATAATCCCAACGTATCCCTGACCTTGTTTACGTTGATGGAGAAGGCTAAAAAAATTGTTTTTTACCAATTAGTCCTGTTCACTAAGTTTGTAGTTCAATAAGTCCTAGCATCTTTTTTTGCTCCATCAGGTCCCATGAAAAAATATTTTTTTTCCAATAGGTCCTATTTGTAAACATATAGTGAATATTCAATATATTTACAAATAGGAACTATTGAGGAAAAAATGTTGTGATAGGACCAATTAGAAAATGTCTCATGTAAATGGGACTTATTTGTCAAGATCCCAAAAAAATCCACCCGTTATGGATGCAACTGCATATAAAGAGTATTGACATAGACCGTGATGTCTCGCGCCATATGCACGTAAAATTGAATCTTGCCAACAAGTTGACCAGTCATTCTTGAAATCTGTCCATCTTCAAGGTGATTGTATAGTATATACGGTTAATTATGGTAAGAGGTTAAAATATGAAGAAGACAATACTGAGGATTCTGATTCGGAAATACCGGTCATGGATAATGCTTCATATTGTGGTGAAGGGGATTCACAACACCCATATTTGATGATTCTGTATGTATTTGTTTTTGCATTAAATATATGATTTTTTTTTATTTTACTGATTATGCTATCTTATAAATATTAAGATAAGAGATGATGATTGTGGGTGTCTAGGAGATAAAAACGGTGACTCTCAGTTTAAAGAGAAGCTCATGGGTATTCTCCAGAGGCCATTCAACCAAGAAGATCTTGATAAGCTATTCTATGAAGTAGACATACACAAGGCAATGGAATGCCATAGAGATTTAAGTGGGAGGATAAATTGTACTCGGCCGATAGATCCAGCAAATCATACCTTGATCACTACGAAGGTGATTTTAATAACACATGCTTATTGAGTATAACCGTAGAAAATGAAGTTTCCCTTTGCAATTATAATCTTATGACTTTTTTGTAGCCTAGGTAAGTGTTTTCCTATCGTAATGATAACTATCCTTTGAAGGATTAAAAAATTTAAATATTGATTTTTAAAGTTTTTTCCTTGATATTCGCAAATTATAATTTTTTGACAAGTTACTTTCTACCTTATTCTGTGAAGTTTTTAACATGTATATTACGACACCTAATATACATGGTACCAAATAGTCTTGATAGTTCTAGTTTATTTTTGTTTATATGAAGACCTATCCGATTAAAAAAATAAAGATTTGGAAGGAACTATACTAACAATGAGAACTGGTTAGTAAATATTTTTACCCCATGTATGGAAATAATTCGTCCATACGTCTATGCGATAATCAGTCAAAAATTCAAACATACATCAATAATCGTATGGACGAATTGTTTCCTATTAGTGATGGCTTTGATTATTTTAGAGAAGTGGTTGTCCTGTACTTGTTTAGATATAGGCCTGAACCTCTTGCAAAAGTCGTGAATGACTTGCGGAGTTTAGAAATGGTGAGCACTGGATTTCTCATCGCAAGAGTCAGGGAAGTTTAAGAACTTCATGGACAATCAGTCAAGTGGTGTACCAAGCATCTTAGACAATGGATTTGTACTCCACCTCATATTCGGGATTCACCATATTATGTATGGCGTTGGAAACTTGGGAAAGTGTCAAAGCTAGTGTAGTGTTTGTCTAAAGTAGCATGGTGTGTGTGTGTGTGTGTGAAATACAATAATATTAGAAAATAGGCACACTTAGGATTGAAAACGTACCGTCGGGAGGGGTGGCCACCCCAACGACATCCAAACGGCATCGCAAGTGGAACACCTCGTGTGTAACTGTTTAGAGCTCATGAGTTTTCTAACTTTTTAGAGATCAAGAGTTTTACAAACATCACATTAATTGGAGAGTGGGAGGGGGGATTATAATACTACGTGCTACGTAAGATGTTACGAGACCCCTGGTTTGAAAAAATGACGATAATTCAAAAAAATCTAGACTTAGGATTAAAAACAGTAAGGACAAATTCCCAATAGAGTCAATTTATTTATAATTGGCTTAATTCCGGACAAAACAGTTTGAGTCTAGGCTCGCTATTGAGTTGTGATCCCACACAACCTACGATGTACCATGTTGAAGAATATGCGGTTAAAGCTTTGAAGATGATAGCATGCCACGTTTCATTCTTTACATTCAGATTATTCTAGGTCACTCAGCTATGGATGATTAGTGATTTATGTGATTTAGAATATTGTTTAAATGATGGATGATTTAAAATGGTTTTTAAATGTTTATAAATATTGGGGATTTAAAATATATTTTGTGAAACTGTATTTTTATTATTTCTGAGTTAAAATATTTTTAGAATTTTGAGGAATTGATTTTAAAATAAAATTGAGTTCTAGTTGTCGTTCAAACGACATCTTATGTTGTTAAAATGGCATGCACAGGTCTTTCAAATGACATGGTAATGTCTTTCGAATGACCCGCCGCCTAGAAATTCATGTTTGATTATAAAACGAGTTCTTCTACTCATAAATACACAGAGAACCTTTGCAAAACGTTTCTGCAATAGTTTGCAAAACATTTCCCTAGGTTTTCCATCATTCGGAGTTTATTCAAGATCAAATCTCATAAATCTAAAGCTTGTGATCTTGAACATGTCTACCAGAGTCGTGCTCTTCATTCAGTTTATCATATTACTTTCGCATGGTGGATTTCGTATGTGTTGTGTACAAAGACGAAGCGGTGAAGTCTATGATACGATTCGATAATGGTTGCTAAGGCTTCATCAGTGGGTACTGAGGTACATGTACCATGGAAGGATTTCTTTGTGGAAATCGTGGAGGATCGGTTGAAGAGAAGAAGAGGTGTCAAGGCTTGTGGGTGATCGAGTCATTGAGTAAGACTAAATTTTTTCTTTGTAATTTTCCATATCATAGTGATTGTCTAGCCTGGACATCCGAGATTTTTTCCCTTAGTGGTTTCCTCGTACATCGACGACTATTGTGATTGATTTATTTACTTTATCTATTTAATCACTTAGATGTATGCTATAGGATTAACATGATAAAATTGTGAAATCAAAATTGGTTTTTCATCGTACTGCTTCAGGTGATGTCCACTAATCCCATCATTGGTCTCACCCCTGTTAGGACAGCCCTTCCATATGATATCCTTATCTCTAGGATATGCTTGGTAGCTATTGTCCCAATTCTAGAGGATGAGCCTTTCATCAGTGATATTTCTGTCATCGATGCTTGCTCTGTCATATGCTTAGAGAGACACTTATGATAGAAGGCTATGACTCTATTTCCATCTGTTGATGCCTCTTCTTCTTGTGCTGGGTGAACTTCTCAGTGCACTAGTTGCACTGATCCTCCGTCGGTCGACACCCATGATAGTACACACATGATTAAACAAAGACAGGAAGGTGATGTTGCTACTATACAGGCACAGCTTGATACTCAGGCTAGGATGATAGATGCCCGTGCTGTTAAAGACTCTCAGATGACAACATATTTTGAGGAGATGCGTAGACGTGAGCAACACCATGGTGCTGGATATTCTAGAGTGAGACATGATACTAATGATGTTGTTGATGATGATGCTGATGGTGAGGATACAACTGTAATTTTTATTTTTTTAGATTCTTTTGATGATGTTATTGTATTTGTGCCAGTGTGTATAATTACTCATGTACTTATTTTGTCACATTTATGATGTACTTTTTATGATACTCTTTGTATATATCTCATATGGATATATTTATCACTGCATTTTCATTGTGGGATATGAATATTTTTTTTTGTAGTCATATTTATTCAATTATGATATTTGACACTCACATCCTTAATACTTGTTTCCTGCTACATTTTTCATATCCACTTTGTCATGATGTTTCACATTACTAATATTAGAGTATCTATCTAGTCATTCCTATCATATTTCTTTACTGTAAGATTTGTTACTCATGTGTTGGTCTGTCCCAGGATTTATCGATTTCAGGCAAAAATGGGGAGATATATGTGATGTAAGTGGAGTATTTTTTTATGCTTTATTGATATATTTTTCATTCCTTCATTATTCACTTAGGTATATGTTTGTTTGTCTCATATGTGTAGATATTTTAAACGATTCAAATTTTAGCTACATCAAATTCAGACAGATTCATGCTTGCCAGAAATACAGATTATTGTTTGTGTCGTACATTTTTTATTTTTGGGATTATGGGATGGGACATAGGTTTTTAGCTTAACGACCTCACTTAGGCATATCATTTTTTGGTTTTGTCCCAGAATAGTCAAAGGGGGAGATTTTTAATGATAAATTTCAAATAGAGTCAATTTGCTTGTAATTGGCTTAATTCTGGACAAAACAGTTTTGACTTTAGGCTAGCTATTGAACTTTGATCCCACAAAGCATACGACATACGAAGTTGAAGAATCTGCGATGAAATCTTTGAATATGATATCATGCCATGTTTCATTATTCACATTCATATTGTTCAAGGTCCCTTAAGTATGGATGTTTAGTAATTTATGTGATTTCGAAACTTGTTTAAATGATGGATGATTTAAAAGGGTTTTTAAATGTTTTTAAATATTGGGAATTTAAAATATATTTTGTGAAAACGTATTTTTATTATTCCTGACTTAATTTTTTTTAAGGAATTTATTTTAATGTAAAATTAAGATTTAGTTGTCATTCAAACGACATGGTGATGTCGTCCGAATGACCCGCCGCATTGAAATTAATGTTTGTTATAAAAAGACTTCTTCTACTCATAAATACACAGACAACCTTTGAAAAATGTTTCTGCAATAGTTTGCAAAAAAGTTCCCAATGTTTTCCATCATCCGGAGCTTATTCAAGATCGAATCTCACAAATCTAAAGCTTGTGATCTTGAACGTGTTTACCCGAGTTGTGCTCTTCATTCAGTTGATCATATTACTTTCGTATGGTGGATTTCGTACATGTTGTGTACGAAGATGAAGCTGTGAAGTCCATGTTGCAATTCAGTGATAGTTGCTGAGGCTACATCGGTGGATACTGAGGTGCACGTGGAGTCGTGTGCTGGGGATAAGTGTTGTGGAAGGATTTCTACGCAGGCACCGTGGAGGAGCGGTTGAAGAAAAAAAGGGGCGTCAAAGCTTTTGGGTGATCGAGTCGTTGAGTAAGACTAAATTCTCTTTTTGTAATTTTTTGTATCATAATGATTGTTTGGCCTTGTCGTCCGAGGTTTTTTCCCTTAGTGGTTTCCTCGTACATCTGTGTCTCATGTGATTGATTTGTTTACTTTATCCGTTTAATCACTTAGTTGCATGTTATAGGATTAACAAGATAAAATTGGTAAATAAAAATTGGTTTTTAACATTATAAGTTTAAGACATAAAATTTGGAAAGTTGGAATATTTTGCATTCACCTATAGATAACTGCTAAATGGCCTTCTCAAAAACATATTGTTCGAGGGAAAAACATAAACACTCCCTAAACGGCCCCGTGAGAGGCGGGAACACCTTGCAGGACACCAATGTAACTCATAGGAATGTATCGCGTGGTCAAACGACCCCCAGTTTTAGAATATGATGATAATTTGAAAATATCAATACTTGGGCTTAAAAACATGCCGTTATAGGGAGAAAATAGAAAACACCCCCCAAACGTCCCTGTGAGTGGTTTAAAGACCTCGCACAGTGCCAATGTAACTCGCAAGAACTGACCGCGTGATCACGAGACCCTCAGTTTTAGAATTTGATTATAATTTAGAAATTTATATACTTAGGCTTAAAAACATGCCATTAGAGGGCAAAAATCCAAAACTCCCCACAAATGGCGTCGTGAAAAGCCCGAACACCTCTCCTAGGAGCAATGTAACTAACTAGAACCGACTACGTGGTCAAGGGAATCTCGACTTGAGGATAGGACTTTAATTTAAAAATATCTAGACTTAGGCTGAAAAACATGTCGTTGGAGAGAGAAACCCCAAAACACCCCCCCAAATGGCCC
Organism: Sambucus nigra; assembly: GCA_949130495.1. NCBI lineage: Eukaryota > Viridiplantae > Streptophyta > Magnoliopsida > Dipsacales > Adoxaceae > Sambucus > Sambucus nigra. The sequence continues at coordinate 1,099,113 of CASBWL010000171.1, read as the reverse complement.
CGTGAGAGGCGAAAACACCTCGCACAGGACCAATATAAGTCGTAGGAACTAGCCGCGTGGTCACAGGAATCCTGATTTGAGAATATGTCGATAATTTGAAAAAATATTTATACTTAGACAAAAAAACATGTCGTTAGAGGGAAAAAACCCAAAACACCCACCAAACAGCCCGGTGAGAGTTGCGAACAACTTGCACGGGGACAATGTAACTCGTAGTAACTGACCGCATGGTCATGGAACCCCCGTTTTGATAATATGATGATAATTTGAAAATATCTATACTTAGGCTTAAAAACATGTCGTTAGAGGGCAAAAACCCAAAACACCCCACGAATGGCCCCCCGAGAGGCACGAACACCCTGCACGGGACCAATGTAACTCGTAGGAACTAACTGCATGGTCACATAACCACCCATATTCTATACTTAGGATTAAAAACATGCGGTAGAGGATGAAAACCCCAAACATCCCAAAAATGGCCCCTTGAGAGGCACAACTGCCTCGCACGGTAACAATGTAACTATCAGGAACTAAACGGTTGGTCACAGGACTCCCGACTTGAGAATATGATGATAATTTGAAATTATCTAGACTTTGGCTAAAAAAGATGCAGTTAGAGTGCGAAAACCCAAAACACCCACCAAACGACCCCGTGAGAGGTGCAAACACCTCAAACCAGAGTAATGTAATTCATAGGAATTGACCGCATGGTAATGGGACCCTAGGTTTGAGAATATGAAAATAATTTGAAATTATCTATAATTAGGCATAAAAACCTATCGTTAGAGGGAGAAGACCCATAACAACCCCCCCCCCCCCCCAAACGGTTCCGTGAGAGGCGTGAACACCTCGAATGGGACCAATGTAACTCATAGGAACTGACCGTGTGGTCATGAGACCACCGATTTGAGAATATGATGATAATTGGAAAATATCTAGAGTTAGTCTTACAAACGTTCCCATAGAGGGTGAAAACCGAAAACACCCCTCAAACGGCCCCGTGAGAGCCGCGAACACCTCGCACGAGAGCAATGTAACTTACAGGAATTGATCGTGTGTTAACGGGACCCCCAGTTTGAGAATAATATGGTAATTTGAAAACATCTAGTCTTGGGCTTAAAAACATGTCATTAGAGGGAGAAAACCCAAAACATCCTCCAAACGACCACGTGAGAGGCACGAACACCTCACACGGGACCTTTGTAACTCGCATAAACCGACTGCATGGTCACGGGACCCCCAATTTGAGATTATAACGAAAATTTGAAAATATTTTGACTAAGGCTTAAAAATATGTCGTTAGTGTGTGAAAACCCAAAACACCCCACAAACGGCCTCGTGAGCTGCGCTAACACCTCGTACGGGACCAATGTAACTCATAGGCACTGATCGCATGGTCACCGGACTCTCAATGTGAGAATACGACGATAATTCTAAAAAATCTAGACTTAGGTTTAAAAACATGTCGTTAGAGGACAAGACCTCCCAAACTCCCCCCAAACGGTCCCATGAGAGGCGGGAACACCTCGCACGGGACCAATGTAACTCACTGGAACTGATCGCATTGTCAAGGGAACCCTGACTTGAGAATATGACGATAATTCAAAACAATCTAGATTTAGGCTTAAAAACAATCCGTTAGAGGGAAGATACCCAAAACACCTACCAAACGGCTCCGTAGGAGGCGGGAACACCTCGCACGGGCCAATAAAACTCGTAAGAATCGATCGCGTGGTCATAGAACCCCCGATTTAAGAATATGATGATAATTTGAAATATCTATACTTAGGCTTAAAACATGCCGTTAGAGGGAGAAAACCCAAAACACCCTCCCCCCCCCCCCCCCCCAAACGGCCCCGTGAGAGGTGTGAACACCTCAAGCGGGACCAATGTAACTCACAGGAATTGACCACATGTTCACAAAGCCTCCAGTTTAAGAATATGATGGTAATTTCAAAATATCTAGACTTGGTCTTAAAAACATGCCATTAGAGGGTGAAAAACCAAAACATCCGCCAAACAGCCCCGTGAGAGGCACGAAACCTCGCATGGGACCAATGTAATTCGCAGGAATTGACCGCATGGTCACGAGACCCCCGATTTTATAATATAATAATAATTTGTAAATATTTAAACTAGGACTTAAAAACATGCAGTGTGAGGGATAAAACTCAAAACACCCCCCAAACGTCCTTGTGAGAGCCGAGAACACCTCGTAGGGGACCAATGTCATTCGTAAGGACTGATCGCCTGGTCATTGGACCACCAGTTTGATAATGTGATGATAATTTGACACTATCTATACTTAGTCTTAAAAATATGGCGTTAGGGGGAAAATCCAAAATCACCCCACAAACAGCCCCGAGAGAGGTGTTAATACCTTACACAAGACCAATGTAACATGCAAAAACTGACCGTGTGGTCACGGGACTCCACGTTTCAGAATATGATAATAATTCAAAAATATCTAGACTTGGGGTTAAAAATATGTTCTTAGTGGGCGAAAACCTCAAACATCCCCCAAACGGCCACGTGAGAGATACGAACACCTCGAACGGGACCATTGTAACTTGTAGGAACTGAACCCGTGGTCACGGTATTTATGGTTGAGAATATGACCATAATTAGAAAATATCTAGACTTAGGCTTAAAAACATGCCATTACAGGGATGGAACCCAAAACACCCCGCAAACAGCCCCGTGAGAGGAGCGAACACCTCGCACAGGACTAATGAAACTCGTAGAAATTGACTGCGTGGTCACGAAACCCTCAGTTTGAGAAACGATAATTTCAAAATATCAAGGCTTAGGCTTAAAAACATGTTGTTAAAGGTCAAAACCCCAAAACACCCCCCAAACGGCCCCATAACAGGCGCGAACACCTCACTCTGGACCAATATAACTCGCAGGAACTGACCACATGGTTTTAGGACTCCTGGTTTGAAAATATGACGATAATTCAAAAATATCTAGACTTAGACTCAAAAACATGCTACTAGAGGGCGAAAACCCAAAACACCCACCAAACGGCCTTGTGAGAGGCCGAAACACCTCTCACGGGACCAGTGTAACTCGTAAGGACTGGTCGCATGGACACGGAACCCTTGATTTTAGAATATGACATTAATTTGAAAATATCTATACTTAGGCTTAAAAACATGTCGTTAGAAGGAGAAAACACAAAACACCCCCAAACGACCCTGTGAGAGGCGCGAACACCTCACACGAGACCAATGTAACTCGCACGAACTGACCACGTGGGCACGGGATTCCCTGTTTGAGAATATGATGATAATTTGAAAATATATAGACTTAGGATTAAAAACATGCCGTCAGAGGCCAAAAACAAAAAATACCCCACAAACAGCCCCTTGAGAGGCGCAAACACCTTGCACGGGATCAATGTAACTCGAAGAAACTAACCGCGTGGTCATGGGACTCTTGGCGTGAGGCTATGATGATAATTCAGAAATATCAACACTTAAGCTAAAAAAATCCCTTAGAGGACGAAAACCCAAAACACCTCCCAAATGGCCCCGTGAGAGGCGGTAAAAGTCGCACGAGAGTAATGTAACTCGAAAGAACAGACCGCGTGGTCGAAAGACCCTCGACTTTATAATATGGAGATATTTTGAAAATATCTAGACTTATGCTTAAAAACATGCTTCTAAAGGGAGAAAGCCCAAAACACACCCGAAACAGCCCCATGAGAGGTGGCAACACCTTGCACGGGACCAATGTAACTCGTAGGAACTGATCGCATGGTCACGGTACCCCCAGTTTGAAAATATGACGATAATTTTAAATATCACTACTTCGGCTTACAAACATGCCATTAGCGGCAGAGAACCTAAAATACTCCAAAAATGGCCCCGTTAGGGGCGAGAACAAATCGCATAGGACCAACGTAACTTGCAGGAACCGACTGCGCGTTCAAGGGACCCCCGATTTGAAGATATGATAATCATTCAAAAATATCTACACTTAGGCCTAAAAACATGTCGTTAAAGGGCGAAAACACGAAACACCACCTAAACGGCCCGTGAGAGGTGGAAATAACTCGCATGGGACCAATGTAACTTGCAAGAACTGACCACATGGTCAAGGTACCCCAGGTTTGAGAATATGATGCTAACTTGAAAATATCTAGACCTGCACTTAAAACATGCTGTTTGCGGGATAAAACCCAAAACACCCCCCAAACGGCCCTGTAAGAGACGGGAACACCTCGTACGGGACCAGTGTAAGTCACATGAATTGACCGCATGGTCAAGGGACCCCCAATTTAAGAATATGATAATAATTTGAAACTATCAAGACTTAGTCTTAAAAACATGTCGTTAGAGGGAGAAAACCCAAAAGACCCTCCAATCGGTCCCGTGAGAGACGCGAACACCTCGCAGGAGACCATTGTAACCCACATAAATTGACCGCGTGAACATGGGACCACCGGTTTGAGAATCTGATGATAATTTATAAACATATAGAGTTGAGCTTAAAAACATATCGTTAGAGGGAAAAACACCCCCCAAGCGACCCCGCGAGAGGCGCAAACACTTTGTATGGTACTAGTGTAATCGCATGAACTAACCAGGAGCTCACGAGACCAAAGTTTGAGAATATGATGATAATTAAAAAATATCTAGACTGATCCTTAAAAACATGCCGTCAGAGGGCAAAAAACCAAAACACCCCCCAAACGGCCCAGTGAGAGGTAGGAACACCTCGCACATGACAAATGTAACTTGTAGGAACTGATTTCCTAGTCACGGGACCCCCAATTTGAGAATATGATGATAATTTGAAAATATATGGATATAGGCTTAAAAACATGTCGTTAGAGGGAGAAAACCCAAAATAACCCCCAAATGGCTCTGTGAGAGGCATGAACACCTCGGAGGGGACTAAAGTAACTCGCAATAACTGATTGCGTTGTAACGGGACCCCCAATTTGAGAATATGATGATAATTTAAAAATATCACTACTTTAGCTTATACACATGCTGTTATAGGGCGAAAATCCAAAATACCCCATAAATGGCCCCATGAGAGGTGCGAAAAAATCGCACAAGACTAATGTAACTCGCAGGAACAACTACATGGTCAAGGGACCCCTCAGTTTGAGAATATGATATTAATTCACAAATATTTACACTTAGGCCTAAAACCATGTTGCTACCAATGTAACTTACAGGAACTGATCATGTGGTCATGGGACTCCCGTTTTGAGAATATGATGATAATTTGAAAATATCTAGACATAGGTTTTAAAACATGACATTAGATGGCGAAAAATAATAACACCCCCCAAACTGCCCAGTGAGACGCGAGAACCAACTTGTACGAGGCCAGTGTAACTCCCAGGAACTGACCACGTGGTGAAGGGATATCCAGTTTGAGAATATGATGAAAATTCAAAAATATCTAGACTTAGGCTTTAAAAGATGCCGTTAGAGGGCAAAAACCCAAAACAGCTCCCAAACGGCCATGTGAAGTCGCAAACACCTCTCACCGGAGTAATATAACTCACAAGAACTTATCTCATGGTCACGGGACTCACAATTTGAGAATATGATGATAATTCAAAAATATCTAGATTTAGGCTTAAAAACATGTCGTTAGAGGACGTAAATCCAAAATACCCCCCAAAGGCCTCGTGAGAGGCCGAAACACCTCGCACGAGGCAAATGTTACTCACAAGAGGTGACCACGTGGTCAAGGGACCCCTGGTTTGAGAATATTATTCTAACATGAAAATACCTAGACTTGGGCTTGAAACATGCCGTGGGCGAGCAAAAACCAAAAACACCCCCCAAACGGCCACGTGACAGGCCGAAACACCTCGCCCGGGACCGGTGTAACTCATAGGAGCTGATCGCATGGTCACTGGACCACCGAATTGAGAATATGATGATAATTTAAAAACATATATTCTTAGGATAAAAAACATGCCATTAGAGGGAAAAAAAGAAAAACACCCCCCAAATGGCTCCGTGTGAGGCGCGAACACCTCGCACGGAACTAGCATAACTCGAAGAAACTGACCACGTGGCCACATAACCCCGGGATTGAGAATATGATGATAATTCATAAATATCTAGACTTAGCCTTAAAAAATTGACATTAGATGGAGAAAACCCCAAACACCCCGCCCCCACCAAACGGCCTAGTGAGAGGTGGGAACACCTCGCACGGGACTAATGTAACTTGTAGGAACTGATTGTGTGGTCACGGGACTCAAGATTTGAGAATATGATGATAATTTGAAAATATCTAGATATAGGCTTAAAAACATGTCATTAGAGGGTGAAAACCTAAAACACCCCCCAAATGGCTCCGTGAGAAGCAAGAACACATCGCACGGGACTAATGTAACTCGAAGAAACTGATCGCGTGGTCACGGGACCCCCAATATGAGAATATAACGATAATTTAGAAATATCACTACTTCGGCTTACACACATGCCGTTAGAGGGCGAAAACCTAAAATACCCCCAAAATGGCCCCATGATAGGCAGGAACAAATCGCACAAGACTAATGTAATTCACAGGAACCGATTCTGTGGTTTGATAATATGATATTAATTCAAAAAGATTTACACTTAGGCCTAAAAAAATGTCATTAAAGGGCGAAAACTTGAAACACACCCCAAACGGCCCCGTGAGAGGTGGGCATAACTCAAACTGGACCAATGTAACTTGCAGGAACTGATCGCGTGGTCACGAGGCTCCCGTTTTGAGATTATGATGATCATTTGAAAATATCTAGACATATGTTTGAAAACATGCTGTTAGAGGAAACCATTAACACCCCCCCAAATAGCCCCGTAGACTCGGGAACCAACTCGCACGGGACCAATATAAGTCGCATAAACTAACAGCATGGTCAAGACATCTCCAGCTTGAGAATATGATGAAAATTCAAAAATATCTAGACTTAGGCTTAAAAAGATGCCGTTAGAGGGCGAAAACCCAGGACACCTCCCAAACGGTCCCGTGAGAGGTGCAAACACCTCGCATAGGAGCAATGTAACTCACAGGAGTTGATCACATGGTCACGGGACTCTCAATTTGAGAATATGATGATAATCCAAAGATATCTAGACTTAGGCTTAAAAACATGTCGTTAGAGGGCGAAAACCCAAAATACCCCCCAAAGGCCCCGTGAGAAGCGGGAACACCTCCCACGAGGCCAATGTGACTCGTAAAAATTGATCACGTGGTCAAGGGACCCCCGATCTGAGAATATGATGCTAACTTTAAAATATCTAGACTTGGTCTTAAAACATATTGTGAGCGGGAAAAAACCAAAAACACCCCCAAACGGCCACATGAGAGGCGGGAACACCCCAGATGGGACCAGTGTAACTCACGGAAGCTGATCGCATGGTCGCAGGACCACCGGCTTGAGAATATGACGATAATTTATAAACATCTATACTCGGGCTTAAAAAGATGTTGTTAGAGGGCAAAAACCAAAAGCATCCCCCAAACAGCCCGCTGAGAGGCGCAAATACCTCGCACGGCACCAGTGTAACTCGCAAGAACTGACAACGTGGTCACAGAACCCCGGGATTGAGAATATAATGATAATTCATAAATATCAGGACTTAGCTTTAAAAACATGCCGTTAGAGGAAGAAAACTCCAAACACCACCCAAACGACCCAATGAGAGGTCGAAAAACCTCGCTCGGGACTAATGTAACTTATAGGAACTGATTGCATGTTCACGGGACCCCCCATTTGAGAATATGATTATAATTTGTAAATATCTAGATATAGGGTTAAAAACATGTCATTAGAGGGTGAAAACTCAAAACACCCCCAAATGGATCTGTGAGAGGCGCAAACACCTCGCATGGGACTAATGTAACTCCCAGGAACTAATCGCATTTTCACGAGACTCAAGATGTGAAAATATGATGATAATTCAAAAATATTAAGACTTATGCTTAAAAACATGTCGTTAGAGGGAGAAAACCCAAAATACCCTCCCAAAGGCCCCGTGAAAGGCAGGAACACCTCGCACGGGACCAATGTAACTCGCAGGAATTAATCGCGTGGTAATGAAACCCCCAATTTGAGAATGAAAATTTGAAAGTTTGAAGACTTAGACTTAAAAACATGTCGTTAGAGGGCGAAAACCCAAAAGACCCCCCCAAACAGCCCCGTGAGAGGTGGGAACACCTCGCACGAGACCATTGTAACTCATTGGAACTGATCGCGTCGTCATGGGACCACCAATTTGAAAATATGATGATAATTTATAAATATCTAGACTTGGGCTTAAAAATATTCCATTAGAGCACAAAACACCCCCCAAACGACCTGTGAGAGGCGAAAACACCTTGCACGGGACTAGTGTAATCGCAGGAACTAACCACGTGGTTATGGGACCCCAGGATTGAAAAATGATGATAATTCAAAAATATCTAGACTTAGGCTTAAAGCATGTCGTTAGATGGAGAAAATAAAAAATACCCCAAAATGGCCCCGGGAGAGGCGGGAACACGCCGCACTGGGCCAATGTAACTCGCACTAACTGAGTGCGTGGTCAAGGGACCTTTGATTTGAGAATATGGTGCCAATGTGGAAATATCTAGACTTGGGCTTAAAACATGCAGTGCATAGGCGAAAACAAAAAAGACCCCCCAAACGGACCCGTGAGAGGCGAGAACACGTCACACAGGACCAATGTACCTCACAGGAACTGATCGCGTGGTAACGGTACCCCCGATTTGAGAATAGGATGATATTTTTAAAATATGTAGACTTAGGCTTAAAAATATGTCGTTAGAGGGAAAAACCCAAAATATCCACCAAACGACCTTATGACAGGTGCGAACACCTCGAGAGGAACCATTGTAACTTGTAGGAACTAAACGCGTGGTCACAGGATCCGTGGTTTGAGAATATGACACTAATTGAAAAATATGCCGATAACGGGAAAAAACACGAAACACATCTGAAACGGCCCCATGAAAGGTGGGAATAACTCACACGGGACCAATGTAACTTGCAGGAACTGATCGCCTAGTCATGAGACTCCCATTTTCAGAATATGACAATAATTTGAAAATATCTAGACATAGGTTTGAAAACATGTCGTTAGAGGGAAAAAACCAATAACACCCCCAAAATAGCCCCGTGAGACGTGAGAACAACCTCACACGGGACCAATGTAACTTATAGGAACTGACCGTGTGGTCAAGGGACATTCGGTTTGAGATTATGATGAAAATTCAAAAATATGTAGATATAGGCTTAAAAACATGTCGTTAGAAGGAGAAAACACAAAACACCCCCAAACGGCTCCGTGAGAGGCGCGAACACATCGTATGGGCCTTATGCAACTCAAAGGAACTGATCGTGTGGTCACGGGACTCAAGATTTGATAATATGATGATAATTCAAAAATATATAGATTTAGGCTTAAAACATGTCGTTAGAGGGCGAAAATCCAAAATCCCCCCAAACCGCCCCGTGAGAGGTGGGAACACCTCGCACGGGACCAATGTAACTCCCAGGAACTGATCGCGTGGTCAAGGGACCCCCGGTTTGACCATATAACACTAACTTGAAAATATCTAGACTTGGGCTTAAAACATGTCGTGCGCGCATAAAAACTAACCCCCCCCTCCCCGAAATGGCCCCGAGAGAGACGGGAACACCTCGCACGGGACCAGTGTAACTCATAGAAACTGATCGTATGGTCATGGGACCTCCGATTTGAGAATACGGTGATAATTTATAAACATCTAGACTTGGGCTTAAAAACATGCCATTAGAGGGTAGAAACTCAAAACACACCCCCAAACGGCACCATAAGGTGCAAACACCTCGCATGGGACGAGTATAATGAACAAGAACTGTCTATGTTGTCACGGGACCCTGAGATTTAGAATATGACTATAATTCATAAAAATCTAAACTTAGCCTTAAAAACATGCTGTTAGAGGGCAAAAACCCCAAACACCCCTAAACGTCCCATTGAAAGGTGGGAAAAACTCGCACAGGACTATTGTAAGTCGTAGGAGCTGATTGCGTGGTCATAGGACCCCCGATTTCAGAATATGATGATAATTTGAAAATATCTAGATATAGTCTTAAAAACATGTCGTTAGAGGGTGAAAACACAAAACACCCCCAAATGGCTCCGTGAGAGGCGCGAACACCTCGTACGGGACTAATGCAACTCGGAGGAACTGATCGCGTGGTTACGGGACTCAAGATTTGAGAATATGATGATAATTCAAAAATATCTAGACTTAGGCTTAAAAACATGTCGTTAGAGGGAGAAAGTCCAAAATCCCCCCAAATCCCCCTGTGAGAGGCGGGAACACCTCGCACGGGGCCAAAGTAACTCGTATGAATTGATCGCGTGGTCAAGGGACCAATAGTTTGAGAATATGATGCTAATTTGGAAATATCTATACTTGGGCTTAAAGCATGCCATTCGAGGGAAAAAACCCAAAACACCCCGTGAGAGGCACAAACACCTTGCATGGGACCAATATAACTTGTAGGAACTGACCACGTGGTCACGGGATCCCCGATTTGAAAATATTATGTTAATTTGAAAATATATAGACGTAGGCTTAAAAACATGTTGTTTGAGGGCGAAAACCCAAAATACCCCCCAACGGCCCTGTGAGAGGCGGGAACACCTCTCACTGGACCAATTTAACTCGTAGGAATGGATCGCAAGGTTACGAGACCCTCGGTATGAAAAATTAACGATAATTTGAAAATATCTAGACTTAGGCTTAAAAACATGCCGTTAGAGGGCGAAAATCCAAAAAACACCCCCCAAACGGCCCCATAAGAGGCATGAATACCTCACACAGGACCAATGTAACTCGCAAGAACAAATAGCGTGGTCAAGGGACACCCGATTCGAGAAATTGAAGATAATTTGAAAATATGTAGACTTGGGCTTAAAATTATGCCATTAGAGGGCGAAAACAAAAACACCCCACAAACGGCCCCGTGAGAGGCTTGAACGCCTCGCATAGATCAATGTAATTCATAGGAATTGACCACGTTATTAATGGACCCCCTATTTGAGAATATGAAGATAATTTGAAAATATCTAAACTTTGGCTTAAAAACATGCCGTTAAGGGAAAAAACCCCAAACACCCCACAAACGGCCCCTTGAAGGGCTCGAACAACTCGTATGAGATCAATGTAACTAGCAGAAATAGACCGCGTGGTCACGAAACTCCTGACTTAAAAATACAGTGATAATTCAAAAATATCTAGACTTAGGCTAAAAAAATGCCCTTAGAGGGAGAAAACCCAAAACAACCCCCAAATGGATCTTTGAGAGGCGTGAACACTTCACACGAGAGTAATGTAACTTGTAGGAACTAACATCGTGGTTAGATTAGGATGATAATTCAAGAATATCTTGATTTATGGTTAAAAATATGCGGTTAAAGGGCGAAAACCCAAAACACGCTTGAAACGGCATCGTAAGAGGAGGGAACACCCCGCATGGGACTAATGTAACTCGTAGGACCTGATCGCATGGTAAAGGACCCCCAATTGGAGAATACGATTATAATTTGGAAATATTAGTACTTTGACTTAAAAACATGCCGTTAGAGGGCGAAAGCCTAAAATACACTCCAAACGGCCCCGTGCGAGGTGAAAACAAATCGCACAAGACCTATGTAACTCACCAGAACCGACCGCGTGTTCAAGGGACCACCGGATTTAGAATATGATGATAATTAAAAAATATCTAGACTTAGGCATAAAAATTCCGTTAAAGGGCGAAAATCCAAAACAAGCCATTAGAAGGCGAAAACACAAAACACACCCCAAACGGCCCCGTGAGAGGCCCAAACACCTCGCACCGGAGCAATATAACTCGCATGAATAGATCGCGTGGTCATGGGACTCTTGATTTGAGAATATGATGACAATTCAAAAATATCTATACTTAGACTTAAAAACATGTTGTTAGAGGGTGAAAACCCCAAATGCCACCCAAATGGCCCCGTGAGAGGCGAGAACACCTCCCACGGGGCCAATGTAACTCGTAAAAACTGATTGTGTGGCCATAGGACCCCTGGTTTGAGAATATGATGCTAACTTGCAAATATCTAGACTTGGGCTTAAACATGTCGTGCGGGGGGGGGGGGGGGGGGGAAACCCCATAAAAGGCTCTGTGAGAGGCGCGAACACATCGCATAGGACCAATGTAACTCATAAGAATTGACTGCATTGTCATGGCACCCCCGGTGTGAGAATTAGATGATAGTTTGAAAATATCTAGACGTAGGATTAAAAACATGCCGTTAGAGGGAAAAAATCCAAGACCACCACCAAACGGCTCCGTGAAAGGCGCGATTAACTCGAACAGGACCAATATAATTTGTAGGGATTGACCGTGAACATGACGAATATTTTAAAATATCTAGACATGGGATTAAAAACATGCCATTAGAGGGAGAAACATAAACACCCCCCAAACGGCCCCGTGAGTGGCGCTAACACCATGCACGAGACCAGTATAACTGGCAGGAACTGATCGCGTGGTCATGGGACCCCGATTAGAGAATATAATGATAATTCAAAAATATCTAGACTTAACCTTTAAAACGTGCCTTTAGAAGGCGAAAACCCAAAACACGCCCTGTGGCAATCCCCGATCCTCGCGGCGGGAGAGGATCCCTTTGGCCCCGCGTGTCCCTCTCGGGAGCGCTTTGGCCGGTGTCGTTGATAAGGTGAAAAATGTAGAGAGATGAAGTCTCCAGTCTATTTTACTCAAAATAGACAAAAGAAAAGGGAGCCATCCCGAAGGACACCATCGAAAGACACACTGATACATACAAAACCAAAATGATTTGAAAAGGGTCCGGAGGCTAAGTTACGAAATGGGAAGGTGTTAGGAACCCATTCCGCCCTTACACTCTCTCATGGGTTGTTGCTATTTTCCTTTATTTCCCAATGGTATGTGTGCATACGTATACGTAGTGGAGATAGGAATTATTGACTTATATCATCGAAGAGATAAAGCGAGTCATCCTTAGGAATGTTCCTAAAAAATAATATTAGAAAATAGGATTTATGCGATTATCCTTGCGTTGATCGTTATAACGGAATGATAACGCACATGGAATAATACGCCACTAAGAACAAATATATGTATATATAAATATATAGAATTTAAGAGAATTAAGTTTAAAGAATATATAGAAAATAGAAAATGAGAGAAAAGTAGGAATATGACTCGAGTCACGGGTTTTATCCCGAGACGCCTACGTAGCCTATAGAGGCATCAAAGTCCACGTAGTTCGCATGCAAAATGAGGGGTGGGATTTATCCCATAAATCCAATCGGGGACTTCTCTTATGTGTGTGTGTAAAAAAAAGTGTTTTAGTTGTGAGAAAAGTGTGAGAATTCCCGTTTGGAATTTATGAGCAAAACCTCTTTTTCTTGTTTTTTAGGGTTTTATTTATATGAAAATAAGAGATGTGCAATAATACTAAATAAAAAGTATATTAAGAAATGTGAGATGAGAGAATAAAAGTACTGAGTAATAAAACAAATTAATGCGAATTTAGGAGAATTTAAAGAGAGAGTTGAGAAAGTTGGACCTTTTTGAAGCTCTTGAGCTTGATCTTAGATGTTGGGGAGTAGCCCTTGCACTTGGGTGATGATGGAGGATACTTAATTCACCAAATTTGAGGAAAGATGTGATGAAAGGTGAGGGTTGGAAAGGTATTTGGATGTGGAAATCACGCTGACTTCTAGAGGGGTTCTCTGAGCTTGCTGAGAGTAATGGATCTCTAATTTTTCTCCTTTTTTCAAATGAGGTTAGTACCTCCTTTTTATACGCTTAGGGCATTGCCGATCATCATAGCCCTATTCCTACCAATCGACAGGTGTGTTTAGGCACATTGCCGATAGGCAGGGTTTGGAACCTGCCATTTAGCAGTCTCTTTTAGGTTCCTTTGGAAAATCGGTCGTAGAGCATAAACTGTTAATATGAATCATGCACGAGGCAAACCATTGGAAATTTAATTCATAGACCTTCAAAAGTATTTGGACTTCTCCCGTGTCCGAGAGCTGACTTTGGGTCAAATGTGACTCGAAAGCGTTCATCGGTCCTTTGAATGGGGAATCGTCGGACGCAAACGGATCGTTCGTCCGCATGGTAAGTCATAATCGCGGACGAGGTAGACTATTGGAAAGGTGAGGAGATGTACTTTGACATTCCAAAGAGTTTGACTTGTTTCAGGGAGTTGACTTTGGTCAACTGGGGCCTAGAAGCATTCGGTGACCTTTCAGAGTAAAATGGATCGTTAGTCCGCATGGTAAGTCAGAATTGTGAACGGGGTAGACCGTTGGAAAGGGGTTTCAGTGCCCTTCGAAGATTCAGTCAGTCTCGGTCGATCAAAAGAGTTGACTTTGGTCAAATGTATCCTGGGAGCATCCGGTGACCTCCTGATCAAGTTTTGGGGGAAAATGGGTTATTCGTCTGCACCATAAGTTAGAATTACGCACGGGACAGACCATTAGAAAGGGGTTTTAGTTCCCTTAGAAGATTCATTCATTCTCATTCGAGCTGAAGAGTTTGACTTTTGGTCAAACGGAGCCTGGGAGTGCCCAATGGCCTTTAGGTTAGTATCCGAGGTATGACTTGGGTTTGTAATGATGAAGGGAGGTGATAGGGACCTAAGGGTAGGTTAGGGGTTATTAGAATGGGGTGTCTACATAGACCCTTGACTAGTCAGTTTGGAACAAACGATAGTCGTCGAATAGACACCACATGATGCCCTTGAAAGAGGATGACCGAAGGGTTGAGGTCGATTCTGAGGACCTAAGGATGAGGATGGACGATTCTATGGGTTAAAACAAATTCTAAGGGCTTGGAGATGAGGGTGACCGATTCTGCGGGCCAAAGCCAATTATGAGGGCTAAAAGGGGAATGTTGGGGATGGTCTTAAAGGAAAGATTTAGGTCAATTTCGAGGACCTACAGTAATGATGGGGGTGACCAATTCTGCGGGTTGAAACCAATTCTAAGGGCTTAAGTTGTGATGACTGATTCTACGGGTCAAAGCCAATTATACGGGCTTGAGATGGGGATGACCAGTTTTGCTGGTCGAAGCCAATTCTACGGGCTTAAGGTGAGATTACCAATTCTACGGATCAAAGCCAATTCTGTGGGCTTAAGGTGAGAAGACAAATTCTGTGGGTCGAAGCCAATTCTGCGGGCTTAAGGTGAGATGACCAATTTTGCGGGTCGAAGCCAATTCTGCGAGTTTAAGGTGAGATGACCAATTTTGCGAGTCGAAGCCAATTCTGCGGGCTTGAGGTAAGATGACCAATTTTGTGGGCTTATGATGAGATGACCCATTTTGCGGGTCGAAGCCAATTCCATGGGCTTATGTTGAGATGACCAATTCTAGGGGTTGAAGCAAGTTCTGTGGGCTTAAATTGAGGTGACCAATTCTGTGGGTCGAAGCCAATTCTGCGGGCTTAAGGCGAGAAGACCTTGGGGAATTCTACCAGGGAAATTACCTCATGATTTTGATTTGAACTGGGGAGATGATTGCTGGGGAAATCCTTGTGTGTCTTCTGGAGATTTTATCGGGGGAACAACCAATTTGATGCTGGGGAAGTGATTAGGTAGTCCAGGGTTTGGACGCATTTCTTAGGGAAAATTGATACCTTTGGGGAATAGGCGATGATCCTGAAGTTTTGGAAGTTGTCGGGGAGAGATACGTTTGTCTTTTGAGAGTTCCACTGGGGAAATAGGGGTTCTGCCTGAGGAAGTGAAAAATTTTCTTGGTGAAAGTGCTCTAAATCCATTCTGGGATTTTTAGGAATTTTCTGAGGATTTTTTAGGGTTTTCTGGTATTTCTTGGGAGTTTCTGTACGGAAATTTTAAGGGGGGTGCCAGTTGGCACGGTGTGGAGGGTGCCATTCGGCTGTGGTATGAACTTTTGGACTGTCTCGAGAAGGCGAAGGTGAGTGCCGATCGATAGGTGGGGGTGCAGTGACGATCGGCATGACCCTTGGAATCCTATAAAAAGGGGCGGGTTCCCCTCATTTTTCACAGCTTCCTGCCTTCTTTCTTTATGCAATTTTCTTCTGCAAATCGTTCTAGAATTCAATAATATAAAAATGGCCCCTATTGTGAGCACTGCAGTACACAGGGAGTGGTTGGTTGTTGACGAATGGGCAAATGTGGAGTGGAGGGCCAAGGCACCTCTTTCTTTGGGGAGTGATAACTCTTTTGACGCATTCGAGCTGATTGCGAATGAGCGGACTTCGCTGCGAGAGCCATCGCGTCATCGCTCTTTGAGGGTGGTGAACCCTGGCGGTTATGTAAGTGAAATGACTTTTGGTATTCTTTGGTGGTTTTCCTTTTTTTTCTTGGATTTTGACAAGGTTTTTCTCTTTTGGCAGTCTGATGTTTATTTGTCGACTATGCGTGCCCGCGGGACGATGGGGCTTAAGGATGTCTGGGAGCATCTTCCACCTGTGGTGCGTTGGGTAGTATCATTAGTAAGCTTTGGGAGGTTGGCATCTGTGCTGGATGAGACTCCTCGTTCGACGGCGGTCTTATGCACTTTGGGGGAGAGGTGGTGGGACACTACCCACACTTTCCATTTTGGTTTCGGGGAGATGACTGTGACTCCCATAGATGTGCGGTAACTGTTGGGGCTAGATTGCGATGGATAGGAGATAGAGGTGGATCTCTCTTTGCGGGTGAGGCCGGAGGCGGTGCGAGAGGCGCTTGACGATGTGGGGAGGATAGTGTCTGGGAACTCCATTCGTCTGTCCTTATTGAGGGATGTCTCGTTGGGCAGGGTGATTGATGTGGAGGACGGGATGTAGGTGAGACAGATAGCCGAGTTGTTCATTTTGCTGGTGCTGGGGGGATTTTTGGTGGCATCGAGGGGCGACGTTGTCCACTTATGGTTTTTTCCATACCTGAGGATGTTTTTAAACATCCCTCTCTATGATTGGGGGAGCCTGACTTTAGCGACCCTTTATTTTTCTCTGGATGCATTCAGTCGGTGCTGCCGAGAGTCTTTGACTGGAGGCGCATATCTTCTTGATGTATTCTTTAATTTGCGCATTTTCCTTTTATGCATTTGCATTTCCTTTATGCGTCTCTTTTTTATTATGGAATTTTTTCTTTTGCAGACGTGGTTCTATGAGGTGATTGGGTGTAATACCCAGCTGATCGCTCTGAAGGATGATACTGTTGGGGACTTTTTTCGGTTGTATAGGTGGTGAAAGGACAATCGGTAATAGAGTAGGTCTCTTTCTCTGTAGGCTGTGCGTCAGGTCTTTAATGGCCTAACCAATTATAGGGTAAGACTTTTTCTCTTCTTCAGTCCTGATCTTGTGTGTTCTGACTTTGTATTTGACTCATATCTGCTGGGAATTTTTCAGGTGACCTTTTACCCTTGGGGGATGACTATTTTATACACGGGGTTGACTAGAGTGAATGCGCAGATGAGGCACTTATTGGCGCATGATTTTGGCCACTCTTGGTATCTCGGGGAGAGGGTGGTTCGTCATATTGCTGAGGAGGAGGTGGTGGTGCCACCTGCGAGGCCCCCTATGTCTATGAGGAGGGAGTGACTGCTGCCAAAGGATGCAAGGATCACGACGATAATTGGTGAGTTCTACCTGCTGTACACCGATACGGCTGTTCCGTATGATTATATGGACTTTGTGACGAGTTGGCTGATGGCTTCCAGCATATATGATGCATTGCCCTTCCCTCCTGCGGGTTCGAGTCAGCCAGTGGAGTCCTCCCACAGCAGTGGCGGTCCTTCGACATCTGCGACGACGATAACTTCGTAGGTCCCCTTTGTCAGGTTGCATACCCCTTCATATAACACCCGACAGGCTAATGGACGGATGTTACCTATGCTGCATCGTCCTCATGCGATGGACCCGGAGGAGTTGGGCTTGACAGAGGAGGTTCTTCGTCCTATGGTATATCTTTCTGTTCTTCTATTGGTTTTTTTATTTATTTTCTGCTTGATACTAATTTTGCCTTTTCTTGCAGCAGGTCTGGGTGTCCACTACATGGTTTAGGGATATCGAGACTAGATATCTTCGGTGACTTCCCATATTCGGGATGCGGTTCCTATTCCTCTTGCTTGGTGTCGTATGCCTCATTCGAGGAGGAGTCTGGTTCAGGTAGCGGTGGTGCGTCATCTCGCCATAGGGGAAAGAGAGCGCGTCGCAGGGATGGAAGCTCTTAGGAGAGAGAGGGGAAAGGGTAAGTGAGAGAGAGAGAATGGGGGTTCGGGTTGAGTCTCATTTTTTTTCTTTTATTTATTTAAAGTAAAATTGATGTAACACAGAAACATATCTATGCAATGCAGTGGAATTTTTTTATTATCTTCTGTTAATGATGAATCAATGAATGAATGAATGAATGCACATGCGCTTTTTAGTTTGCTGCTGAGACCGTAAAAAGAAATATTTTTGGTATTTTGAAGGAAAATTTTATCAATAATGAGGATTTATATAATGACGAAAAGGGGATTTTTGCAATTCTGTGGAGAATATCAATTTATTTTTATTGAGTTTTTTGAATTTTGGCAAAAGAAGAAAAAGGAAAATATCCAAAAGTAGGGGGTTGCCGATCGACAAGCACCTTGTCCTGCATATCGACAGGTCAGTCCATTCCCATTAATTCAAAGCTTTGATTGGTACCCTCTTCAGCCTTTGGTACCTTGTGGGGCAGATTTCCCTCCGATTTCTGCTGGGATTATGTCTTTTGTGAGGGTTTTCAAGTATAAAGAGGTGTGTGGATGGATCTTTCCTTCTCACACTTTCACATCCTGACTTTCTTATTCTCTGAGATGGCTCTCCCTGGTAGTGTTGAGTTTGCCAACTACCTCGAGACTTTGGAGGCAATGTGCTCCTATAACGACGACTATGATGTTTTCAATATGCGTCGAGTTTCTTTATGACGTAATCGGCCCATAGAGTGGAACATGCTGCTGGCAGCTGTCGAGTTTTGGTATCCCAAGGATCATATCTTTCACTTCGGGTTGGATGAGATTTATCCTACCTACGAGGAATTTTCTTCCATACTGGGGATAAATCCTAGCATTGTTGTGTCTCTACCTGAGTTTTCCCGCTCTCCCAGGGATTTCTTGGCCAGGTTTCTTCGTATTTTTCCCTCGGTGACCAGATCACTGGTGGCTGGAGGTATGATTTCCCTTCTGGTGGCATTACAGCCCGTGAATTTGTAGGAGGTTAGTGATGCTGGATATGTCAGAGCTGTCGTTATCGGCTTGGTTTCGAAATCGCTGCTGGTGATCGGGGAACTGCTGGTGGACCCATAACTTGTAGTTATTACTTCATGGATGTCCTACCATCGCAATCCTGCGGCGATGATACTAGCGGAGACTCTAAATGGCCTGGATGCCTGGCGAGAAGGTCATTCTGACTTTCTGAGGGGTAGCCCTGTGATGTTGTTCATGTGGTTGTCTAAAAGATTTTTCCTGGTGACTCCTCCGGAATACCCTTTATCGGTTGTACCCAACTTCTTTTCACGTTATTTCATCAGTGTGGGTATGTATATTAAGAACTGGGAGAACTGGTTCGTGGATCATAGGGCTCTAAATCTGAACTGGTCAGTGCCTTGGTAGGGACAGCAGCTGCCTATTCTAGAACTGATAGAATACCCGTACATTCGGCTCGTTGGTCTCAGACATACCTATTTTTATTTCCCTTGGCAGCTTCTGCGCCAATTTGGCTGTGAGAAGATCGTGCCACCTCAGACACTAGACTTCTTTCCGGTAGAAGATTTGATAGAAGGTCTGCGCATGCAGCTTGGCTCTTTGTGGGAGAGTCGGCATCCGTCCACCCATCCTTCTCAGTCTGTTGGGAGGGTTTGGCACATCCTTGGGGATTATATGAAGTGGTTGTGGAGAAGAGTAGTCAGCAAGATGTTGGTAGTGGAGACTGGACAAAGGTGGCTTGTCTTATCCGATACCATGGAGGGAGGTGTTGTAGTTTTTCCGAGGATGGTTCAAGCTTATCGTTCCATGGAGCGTCTGCGGCACTCTATTCAGGCAGGAGAATCTTGGGGACCCCAGGATATAAATGATGATGGAGCGAGCTCCTCTGGTAGCTGTGGTAGGATTCTTGGATTGTTTGTTTTTGTAATGGGGAATAAATTTGGGAATTTTATTTGGCTTTTTAGAAGGTAGGGGAAGGGAGTTATCCGTTCCTTTTCTTATGTAATTGCATTGTAATCTCTTATTAGTGAAATAAACAAGTTTTTGGTCATTCAACTGTGCCTTTTGATGAATTTTATATTTTGAATTATCTATACCGATCACTAAGGCATGCATAATCCTTTTGGTCAAGTATATGTTAGAATGAACTGTCGTTCTCGGAGATAAGAAAAGAATAGTTTTTTGTGAAGAAGAAAGGTTCGTGCTCATGTAAGATGTATGAGCTGCCTACATACCTCTGGGGGTTTTTGAAATTTTTTAATTTTTTTTAGAATGATTTTTAGAGAGGTTCAGGCCCACGTAGTTTTGGGTAGAGGGAAATGAAGAGTTTTTTTTTTATTTTAGAATAGAAGGGAGATAAGAAGAGTCGTAGCGCGCCGAGATTTCGAACTAGGGGTAAAATTTCTTAAGACGGTCCAAGTTGACTGGACGAGCCATCTCTTCTCCATCTAAGTCGGTGAGTATGGCGGCACCGCCGGACAAGATCTTCTTCATAATGTATGGGACGCTCTAATTGGGCTTGAATTTCCCTCTGGGTCCCAGCTCTACTATTTCTTTGAGGGCTAAATCCCCTTCTTAGACACTGCGGTCCTTGACTCTCTTATTGAATGAACGCGTTATTCGGCGATGGTACCCTTGTATGTGATACAACGCCTTCAGCCTCTTTTTATCCAGGAGTGATAGCTCATCGAGGCGATTTTGATGCCAGTCTTCCTCACTGACCTTGCTTTCAAGCATGATGACGAGGGTACTTCTAGCTCCACAGGTAGGACTGCTTCCATGCCATAGACTAGAGAGTAAGGGGTATCCCCAGTAGAGGTTCGGATTGAGGTTCGGTAGCCCCAGAGGGCGTATAGGATTCTGTCAGCCCAATCTCGAGAGCTTTCGGTCATCTTTCTGATGATATCTTTGAGGTTCTTTTTGGCGGCTTCAATTGTAAAATTGGTTTGAGGTTGGTAGGGAGAAGATTTGTGTCTCTGGATCCCATTCCCGTTGACCACTTTTGTGACTTCTGCCTCGAAATGCAACCCTTATTTGACACTAGCTCGTCTGGGACCCCATATCGACAGATGATGTTTTTCTTGATGAATTTGGCCACTTTCTTAGCATTCATAACTACATATGACTCAGCTTCGACCCATTTGGTGAAGTAATCAATCGCAACCAGGATGAACTCATGTCCGTTAGAGGCATTAGGTGTAACCTTTCCTATAATGTCGATGGCCCAGGTGGAGAATGGCCAGGGAGAAGTCATGTTGTATAATTCACGTGGAGCCAGGTGTTAAAGGTTGGAGAACTATTGGCATTTGAAGCATCTCCGGACATAAGCGGTGCAATCCTGGATCATGGTGGTCCAGTACTATCCTTGTCATATGATATTCTTAGCAAGCATGTGACCGTTCAAGTGGGGTCCAGATTTCCCGTTGTGGATTCTTTGCATTACCTCTTCAATGTCAGCCCCTGCGATGCAGTGTAGATGGGTTCCATCGAAGTTTCTCTTAAATAGTGCTTTGTGACAGATGATGTACTGGGCGACGAGTCTTCGGAGGGTTTCCCGATCTTTCTTGTTGGAACTCTCGGGATACCTACCATGCTTGAGGAGGTGCCAAATATCATAATACCAATAATTGGCTAGCTCGGGATCTTCTTTAGTGATGAGCCCAATGTGGTAGCAGTGGGTTGGTTTATCTTGCTTTTAGACCAAGAAGGGGGCCGTTTTTATTCCTTAGGGCATGTCGACCATGGAGGCTAGGGTAGCAAGGGCGTCATCTAGGTTATTGTTTGCTCGAGGTAGGTAATGGAAGGTGATGTCTTAGAATTGGGAGGCTAGTTCTTCTAAGTGGGCATGGAAGGGTTGGAGTTTCTCGTCTTTGACTTTCCATTTTCTGAGCACTTAACCAATGATGAGGGTAGAATCCTCATAGACATCTAGGCATTGGATACCTTTCTTGAGAGCAACTTTGAGGCCTACCGTACATTCCTCATATTCACTCATGTTGTTGGTGTAGGGCAAATCCAATTTGATGGCGATGGGAGTGTCGGAGTCATCTGGGGCGATCAAAATTATTCCAATGCAATATCCCTTTTTGTTGGTCGCACCAACAAAGAACATTTTCCATAGAAGGTCATCTTGAGCAGCGATAAGGATGTTTTCATCTGGGAATTCAGAGATCCAGACATCATCTTCTTCCATGGGGTAGTCAGTGAGGTAGTCGGAGATGGCTTTTCTTTTCATGGCCTTCTGTGTGACATACACGATATCAAACTCGGCTAAGAGCATCAACCATCGGGCCATTCGACTGAATAAGGTGGGTTTCTCAAGTAGGTACTTGATGGGGTCCATTCGGGATACAAGTTTAATAGAGAAGGCGAGCATGTAGTGTCACAACTTTTGGGTGACCCAAACAAGCACGACGCATGCTTTTTCTAAATCAGTGTAATTGACTTCATAACTGGCCAGTTTGCGAATGGCATAATATATGGCTCTTTCTTTGCGGGAATCTTTAAGGTACTGAACTAGCAAAGCCCTAGTTGCAGTGTCGGTTATGGTTAGGTATAGGGGCAAGGGGAGACCAGGCTGTGGTGGCATGAGTACCGGAGGTTGAGTCAGGTATTATTTGATTTGGTCGAAGGCTTCTTGGCAGGCCTCATTCCAACCTTTGATTGAATCCTTTCGGAGGAGTTTGAAAATAAGTTCGCAGATAGAGGTTAGTTGGCTGATGAATAGGCTGATGTATTGTAATTTCCCAAGGAAGCCTCGGACTTCTTTCTCCGTTCGGGGAGGCAGCATCTCAAGTATGGCTTTTAGCTTGGCAGGATCTGCTTCTATCCCTTTCTCACTGACCATGAATCCTAAAAGTTTTCCCTTTGTAACACCAAAGACACATTTTTATGGATTGAGTCTCATCTGATATCGTTGCAATCATTCGAAGAACTTTCAGAGAGCGGGAACATGAACTTCTCTAGTTTTGGATTTGATAATCATATCATCCACATAGACCTCGACTTCTTTGTGAATCAGATCATGCAGGATGGTTGTGGCAGCCCTTAGGTAGGTAGCCCCGGCATTCTTGAGACCAAATGGCATAACGGTGTAGCAAAAGGTTCCCCATGGGATGATGAACGTGATTTTTTCCACACACCAGGAAAGTACTTTTTCCAGTTTTTCAAGACAAAGATCGAAAGAGATGCCAAAAATGCTGAAATCGTCCATGAACACTTCAAGTCCTCTCTCGACCATGTCGCTAAATAGGCTCAACATGCACCTTTGAAAGGTCGCGGGTGCATTACACAAGTCAAATGGCATACGTTTGTAGGCAAACATACCAAAAGGGCAAGTGAAGGTTGTTTTCTCCTGGTCAAGTACAACTACCTCAATTTGGTTATATCCAAAATAATCATCAAGGAGGCAATAGTAAGGGTGGCCCGCTACTCTCTCAAGCATCTGATCAATAAATGGTAAGGAGAAATGATCTTTCCTCATTCCCCGCATTGAGTTTTCGGTAATCAATGCAAACGCGCCACCGGGTGGTGGTACGTTGGGGAACTAGCTCTCCCTTAGCATTCTCAATCACTTTCATGCCCGACTTATTCAGGACAAATTGAATAGGGCTCACCCACTTGCTATCTGAGATTGGGTAGATAATGTCGGCATCCAATAGCTTAATTATTTTAGTCCTCACCACTTCTTTCATATTAGGATTTAGTCTTCTTTGCATTTATCTTGAGGGCTTGATATCCTCTTCGAGATGGATCTTGTGGGTGAAAATCAAAGGACTTATCCCTTTCAAATCATCAATGCACCAACCAAAAGCACTTTGGTGCTTCCACAGAATCTTTAGCAATTTACCCTCCTGCTCTCTGTCTAGGCCAGAGGAGACAACAACAGGAAATGTCTCATCCTCTCCTAGGTATGCATATTTAATATGGGAGGGGAGTTTCTTCAATTTGAGGGTTGGAAATTTTTCATTGGAGGGAACCATGCGTGTATACCTCGGTGGTAATTCCTCGAATCTAGAAACCCAACTTACATCTCTCACATCCTCATCCGACGCTTTCTCATCAAATAACACTCTCAACTCCTCAACCTCCCTCTCGAATGCGATGTACGTCCCCTCACTCTCATGGTTCGACACTAAATAGGACCCTAAGGAATCTCCATAATAATTTTCCTCAAAATACTCCTCTACGATCTCGTCTATTAGGTTCACCGCGTGTAAATCATCTTCTTCCCCCGTCTGTTGGGCGATATGGAAGATGTTAGTCTCTAAAGTCATGTTCCCAAAAGTGAGTTGCATTCTCCCATTTTGAGTATTGATGATTGCGTTAGCCGTAGCTAAGAATGCGCGCCCAAGAATGATGGGAACATAGTTGCTCGAGGTGAAGGAGGGCTCCATGTCCCAAATGACAAAGTCTACCGGGAAGTAGAAAATGTCAACTTGGACGATCACGTCCTCAACTATGCCTCGTGGGATCTTCACGGTTCGATCCCCTAATTGGAGAGTGACCTTTGTGGGCTGGAGGTCGCCCAAATCAAGTTGCCTATAGATGGCGTAAGGGAGGATATTGACACTTGCTCCCAAATCAAGTAAGGCTTTCTCAATTTTATTTTCTCCAATAATGCAGGAAATGGTGGGTGCCCTGGGATCTTTGAACTTGGGCGGGAGATCATTTAGTAGGATGGAACTCACGTTCTATGCTAGGAAGACATTTTTCTTTACCTTCATCCTCCTCTTTACCGTCAACAAGTCTTTGATGACTTTTGCATAAGCTGGAATTTGCTTAATGGCATCGAGGAAAGGTAAATTCAGCTTTACATGCTTTAGCACGTCTAGCACTTCATCACGTGGATCTCCTCTATGGTAAGGAATCAATATTTGAGGAAACGGTGTCGTGGTGGGTGGTTTCACTACTACCTCGGGCTCACTAGTGTCCTCTTTATCACTATCCTTCAAGGGGACATCTTCGGCCTCTTTAGTGCCAGGAGAAATCTCCTTGTCTTTGGTTACGTCATGTGGGGGAGGTGATAAATCAACGACTCTCCCACTATGAAGAGTGATCATAGCTTGACATTGCTCCTGATGTTCTGTCGAGGTGGAGCTAACACTAGTTTGACCTTGGGGCGGTCTTTGGCCTTGGGCAGGAAACTTGCCCTTCTCTTGGATACTCAGCGATGATTGCAACTGTGAAATGTTCGCATTCATGTCGTTCATCATGCGCTCATTCCTAGCATTAGTTGCAATTTGGGTATTGATAAAGTGGTTGATCATATCCTCGAGACTTCGTCGCGATGGAGGGATGTATGCTCCTTGAGGTGGTGGTGCTTGCACATGTCCTTGCATGTGTGAATCTTGTTGGAAATGCGGTGGTAAAGGAGGGGAAACATGTGAATTAGGATTCATCGCAGCATGTTGTTGCCCATATCTAAAACCAGGGTGGTTTTTCCATGAAGGGTTGTAAGAATTCCCATACGGGGCACCGAAATTACCCTTAAATCCTCCTATGCCACTGACTTTCTCTTGAAGCATCACTTTGTAGGCGGGTATAGTCGGGCATTCCTCAGTTGAATGACCCGCCTCACAAATTGCACACACCTTCTCAACAGGGTTTGGGATGGATCCAGTTGGTCCTCTTCCACATTCCTCACGTAGGTCTCGCAGTCCTTTCTCAAGCATATCGGATCGACTGTCCGCTATAGAATTCCTTTCTACATGAAATAGGCCGGACGCCGATGGAATGGTGGTCACTTGACGATTTTGATTTTGAGCATTAGGGTCAGATGTATCCCAGGATTGGGTAGTCTCGTCGACATACCTCAGGTGAAGCTCAGCATCGTGGGCGTCTAAGTCGACAAACGGACCACTACCCATGGTCTCAACGAGTTGCTTGGAGTTAATCTTCAGTCCATTATGGATAAAGGAAATGATTTGCGTTTCATCAAAACCATGATGGGGACACAAGGCAATTTACTCATTGAAACGCTCGTAGCATCGTTCGAATGACTCATTTTCTAATTGTCATAATGTTTGAATTTGAGCCTTGATGGAATTCGTTCGATGTGGAGGAAATCACTTCTTGAGAAATTTGGATTGTAGCTCGTTCCATGATGAAATCGAGTTTGAAGGTAAAGACCATACCCAGGTCTTAGCCTTATCCTTTAGCGATAATGGAAAGAGTTTGAGGCGGAGCACATCTTTTGTGCAAGTTTGATCACTGAGAGTCTCGCACGCCTCCTCAAATTTCATAATGTGGGCATATGGATTTTTTGAATCCATTCCATGGTAAGTGGGAAGTATCTGGATCATCCCATTCCTAGAGAGAAATTGCCCATCATTATACGGGAGTAAAATGCATCTCAGAGTGACAGTGCGCTCGGGATATAAAACGTCTCTCGAAGAGAGATACGGGGCCTCTCCCTCTTCAGCGGCTGCACTACTGTGTTGTGACATGTTTCTCTCTCTCAAAGATTCGGTATCCTCACTTGGTATACTAGGAGTGTGCTCGAAAGTGTGTCCTAAGAAGGAAAATGGGGTGTTATTTGAGATTGAGTGTGACGGTGTGGGAGGTGGACCCCAGAACTGTGGAGCGTTAGGAGTGTGTGGGCCATCAGGGTCGTACTCAACAATCGAGTTTTCGTGAATGTGGGTTGGAGTATTATGGGGAGTTGGAGTGAGTTCAGAATTTTACATTAACAGCTTATGATAGATGATGATGAATCTTTTTGTGCTTTTTAAATTTTTTTCTGTTTTTGGATTTTTGGTCAAAGTTTTAGATTGACTCGATCTAATCCTAAGTCTACCTAATTCCCCGGCAACGGTGCCAAAAACTTGATGCAACTCAGAAAGTGTCTCTAATGTGAGTTCTCTTCTAGGCTCAAGTGCAAGCCTATCGCGTTAGTAATAAACCCGGTAAGTCGGGATCATATCCATAGGGAAATAGGATAATGAAATTGTAACGACGTTGGACAGATGAATGAATCCTAACTCTGACTCTAAAGAAAAAGGAAACGATGATTTGTTTTGAGAACTGACGACACTAAATGCAATTTTTGAAAATATTTATTTAATGCACTAAAGTATGAATGGGATGGAGTTACTCTAAATTACTGATGATAATTGACTTCAAACTGTAAACTATATGATGAAAGAATAGGACGGGAATACAATCCCCCAACCCTAGTGTATTGATGTTATAAAACTAATCGTAAATTTAAATGATTAATTAGACCCAGAATTTAGTACTCCTAAGCATTACGTATATGAGTTTCAAGCCCGCATCATACTTAATCTGAGGATGAGTAAATCGGTATTTCTATAGTTACACTCGAATTGTATTCTAAAGCATCCCGGTTACCCGAAAGAAAACGAGATCTAAAGATCTATAATTTTCGTGTTTCTATGCAATACGATCGTAATCAATCACTAAATTCAGAGGATTAATGTTATACAGATGCAACTATCACATCAGGTTGGGTTCATGTATCCCGACCTTAGAGAATCTATCCTAACATGCTGAAACTAATGAAAACAATTTTTGAATTGCAGAAAACCATGATTAAACTAAGGAAAATTTGTAGAATGATGTAGAAGGGAATTGTACTGAAGAAAATTAACTCCTAATCTTACCAAAGAAGTAAAAGCATCAAATAAGAACACTTGTAATCACAGAAATCTGAATAATTTTCTCTCTTGGAATTAAAATTGTAATTTACCTTCAAAATTAGGGTTTTACAGAAAGAATTGGAAAATTATATTAATTCTTCATAATAGAAACGATAATAACTTGGGTTTATATACCCTACAAAATTCTAAGAGTTTTAGCTGCACTAGGACTCTCCATTAGAGAAAGATAAAAAATTCAAATCTCGACAGTCGGATCGGTTTGCCTAGAATCCGAACCGATTCTTTTATTTCTTGGACAGATCGGTCCGAGGCTGATCGGTTATTTTATTTTTCTTCAGTTGTGATCCGTCTTCGGTCCGAGGTTCTCTGGAATGTGGCACTGCGGACCGGTCCGGTCCTCATGCAGATCGGTCTGCCTTTGACTTTTTTTCTCCAACTTTGACTGCTCATAACTTCCACACCGAAACTCCGATTGAGGTGCCATTTC
Organism: Sambucus nigra; assembly: GCA_949130495.1. NCBI lineage: Eukaryota > Viridiplantae > Streptophyta > Magnoliopsida > Dipsacales > Adoxaceae > Sambucus > Sambucus nigra. The sequence goes on along the minus strand of CASBWL010000171.1, from coordinate 1,070,762 downwards.
TTTTTATGTACTCGTAATTGAAGGCTCTTCAACTTTTCTTTAGATGCCTCATCGGAATTCGGGGTAAAAATTACACTTTTCCCTTTTGACTTTTCCTTCTTTTTTTCTTGATTCTTCCGCTTTTTTCTTTCGTTATTGACATTAAATACCGGCAAAATTAGTACAAAATACCAGAAACTCAATTTACTCGTTAGGATAAGTCAGTAGCAAGATTACGAGATAAAATCAACTCGATTATGTTGTTCGAGGTGATAAAAGTAACTAAATTAAAGCGATAACTTTGGAAGAATTTATGCCTAATCAAGTTCAACTCGAAATCCTGATAGGAGCATATCATTTTAATCGTGTTGTATCTCAAGGATTGGATTTTTGGTACTTGCACTCTCGGCATTGTCGTCATCGCCCAAAATGGTGATGACTCGTCTGTTAGCGAAGAACTTCAATTTCTGATGGAGTGAGGAAGACACACCCTTGATATTATGGAGCGAACGTCGTTCAAGCAACTGGTTGAAACAAGCTGGGATGTCAATAACTTGAAATTCAATGACCGGGTTTATAAGGCCAGCCCCTATTACAAGTTTTATGGATCCCATCACCTCCCGACGGTATTATTGTAGGCACGTACAGCAGTGGAGGTTGGAGTGAGGTCACTTTCCTTTAGCCCTAAGCATTTGAAGGTTCTTAATGGGTAGACATTCAAATTGGATCCATTATCGACAAGAGAGAGTGGTATAATTTTCCCGATAACTTCGACAGAGATGTTGAGTGCATGATTGTGGTTTTGCCCAATTTTAGGGATTTCTTCTTCGGAGAAGGATAACATTCGGGAATGCATGGGCCTGAACTGGCGCTACTACCGGAGCCTGAGGCGGTGCCTGCTGCACTACTGCTAGGGTGGCATTTACCGCTTGGGCTATAATGGCGACAACCTCTGCGGCATTCATGGTGCCTTGAACTGGTGCAGGCTGGGGCTCGGGATGAGCATCCCTGGGAACTCGTTGTGTACGTCGTGGAGGCATCTGAAATGAGAATAAAATCTTATAAGTTCGCAGTTATTATCTCAAAATAGCTGAAGAGCTAAACATACACAAAAGAATACAACAATCCTAAAATATAGGGCTCTATATCAAAGAAAGCTCAGCGAAAACATAACAAGTCGTACAGATCCTAAGGACACTAGAACCTGATGCTCTGATACCACCTGTGACCCCGACTAATTAAATACCGGGTAGCTACTCCTTTATTCAAATTAATTCAAAATGTCAAGTTGGTTCAGTTCGTAGCATCACTGTCGAAAAACGATTTTATCAATTACTAGCCACCTATATTTAAAAAGTGAGTTGTCAATTTTAATTGAATTCGATTTACATACAACCAAAATAATTTATGAATTACTAATACCACAACCACATCACAGTCACAATAGAATAACGATGTAATAAACTGAATCTGGAGGAATACACCACACCACAATCCGAATACTGAAATAAGCAAATACAAAGCCTGAATCATTAATTTAATTACAACCCAAAATATGAAATAAACTAAGTAAATAAGATGTCTCTGGAAGGAAAGGGGTGACATGCCCTACATATGAACGAATCTGAAGTAGAGTTAGGATAGAAAGTGGAGGCGTCTACTATCGAGGTCCTGTAACTTCCACAGCAGCTACTACAAGTCACTGGAATGGAATCCCTACACTTGGTGTCCTTGTGGCTGGGCACCTACAAAGTTTTTTACAAAAATAGATTTGAAAGCAAACGGGTCAGAGCCCGATTGTGAAAACAGTTTAAAATACAACAAGTGTTTAATATAATTAAACAGTGAATATAAAGTACATGATAGTTCGTGCACTCACATGAGTTCCTCACCTCTCAACTAATTGTGCACTCCTATCGTTTACTCGTACCCGTTCTAGTTATTCCCATAACTAACTAGTCCAATACACAATCTAACATTTCTATACGATTCACGATTTAAGTCCCGACATCATAATTTAAACAGAGAGTTTTACTTTTCTTCTTAGTTTCCCCATATTAGTAATGCTAACTACTAGAGATTTTCCATTTTTAATTATACTAAAATGTTGTTATGATTCACACTTACATTTATACATGACAGTTCATTGAAATTAACAGTATATTATTCTCATCATAAATATATAATGTTGGCACCCCAAGGCTAAGCTGACATTCACACATACTCTGCTATCCAATCCCGGTACATCACGTACATAAGGACCACGTATTCCGAATCTCTCAGGAATCGTACTCAAATAAACAACAATCACACATAATGGAGGCGAACACAGTTCACATCACATGGGTCACGCACATACCTACGCTCCCATGATCAGCAGACTTATTAACTTCTCAATAAGTCCTTCTCTGACCTATGTCCTCGAGGTACCAATCTAAATCCCCCCGTAGGCACACAAAGATTAGATGGCCCTGATCGAACGCCGACCTCCCGTGATAGCAAGTATGGTAGGTATGTTATACACCGATACATATATATGCTAATAATTCACACATCTTAGATATTTTATAATAGTGATAGAGGTATATTTCTCAATTCTATACCGTCATTAAACGTTGCACGATTACAGTTCCCGAATAGTATACATTAAAAGTTATCGACCCTCCTCACGTCATAACATTAGGTACTTATATCCTAACCCATAAATATCATCCGGTATACTACAAAATTCTAAGTCTTAATCCTCGACGTACTCCCAATCTCACAACTATATCCACTAATCAACAAGGGAAGGATTTCACTCAATTATATAAGTCTACTGGAGGTTCGAAATAAAAATCAGGCCTAAAAGGACATTCTGTCAACTCGTTCGAACGAGTGTCGTTCGAACGAATAGCTTCAAACGAACTACCAACTCGTTGAAGGATGATGTCATCTCGTTAGAAGCTCGTTCGAACGAGGTCGTTCGAACGACCTGGACAAGTCTTCTAACGAGATGGCAGACTGCGCGCAGAAATCCCCCAATTCATTTTTTCTTCCTTTTTCTATTCTCTAAATTCATCCTAAGATCATCCCAATATCATTTGAATGTTCTTAAACTACTCTAAGTCCTCTTAGGTCGCTTCTTAACATATTCTTGGGGTCAAATTCTCCAAATCAACATGCAATTATCATAAATCCCCAAAATTTACCACAATCCCTATGAACATTAACCCAAATTGTGTCCAATTACTCATCATAAATCCATTTTTAAATCACCATAGTTATGTTTTTTAATACTAAATTCGTCCATAGTCATTCTACATGCAATCCCTAACCCAACTTTAGAGTTTCTATATCAATTTCATTAGGTTTTCCTCAAAACTTTCAAGACAAAACAATTCCTACACTAAACATGGAAGAAATATTCAATGCACTTAAAAATATCAAATCACTTGCCTTAGATTCGTTCTTCAGATTGTTGTCGGTGTTCGAAGGTTGATTCTCTCCTTGTTCCGATCACAAATCTCTTCCAAAATGATGGTGGTGGGTGTTTTTGGTTTGGAACCCTATGGTAACTCCTCTCTAACTCCTGTAGCCCACTTCTAATGCTTTTGGATGGTAATGGCCTTAGTGGCTTCCTAAATAATATAAAATTAACTCCTAAAATTCGTGGGTTTTAATCCCCTAATTTTTAAAATTACCAAAATACCCTTCTAGGTTGCCGGTTTGGCCAAAAAATGCCCCGGAACCAAAACTAAACCCCCGGCTAGTGTTTTCTGACTATTTCGACCCTTCCGGACACGTTGGCACACTCAAAATGATCATTCGGTTGATAAAAATATAATTCACTTTTTTTAATCTAATTAAATTCATTCCTGACGCGACTGACACGCGCGTCCCAACTTAATTTTCCCAATTATCGTATTTCAGCCTCGCGATAACTTTAATATTTTCAATACTCATGAAATATTCAATTTTAACATCATAATCAAATACCAACTCGCATCTCGGTAGTATTTATATCCGGTTTAATTTCCAATTAATTATCATTTAATTTAATTAACCCCTTAAATAAAAATCAATAAAATTACGAGGTATTACACTTCATACATGTCTTCCCATTCTATGAGGATATGTAAGGGTGAAGGGACCAGGCGTACTTATAACTTCAGAGTATCAAGTAACTCGGTCATACTGCATATATTGTTATTCTGCCTGAATAATCCTGCCATGATTTGGACAACATCATCTAGGATGACTTCATCGGTTGGTACCACCCAATTTTTTGACTCTCGGGCCCATTTTTGAGCTTCCAAGAACAGCGTACTGAACCTATGGTAGTCAATGATCACCTATGAGGGAAATTTCAGCCCAAACTCTAGGAGTTGGTTTAACGCTTTTGATAATTCCATACATCCATTTTCGGAATGGGTATAGACAACGATTCATGCTCTGGTAAGGAGTGATAGTGCCTGATCAGAAAGGCTAACAGGGTGTAGGAGGAAATATGAGTAAGTTTGAAGAGGTTTGGGAGAGTGTATGGATGTCATTTGAGTTGAGGGATCAAATTCTAGGTTCATTTCTAGGAAGATAGAATTGGTATGATTTGGGAATGGGTTGTGAGTAGTGTTTGGCTTAGGATTGGCTGGTGGGGCAATGGTACCCCGGTCAATTAGACATTGGATTATGTTTCGAAGGTGAAAGCATTGGTCGGTGGTATGGCCAGCAGTTTGGTGAAAGGCACAATGGGCATCTATCTTGAAGTTTCTCGAAAGTAGGTTTGTCAATGTACGAGGCTCCAAGGGTTTGATAAGGTTTCGGCTTAACAGATCTTGATAAACTTTGGAGAGGGGAGAATGGAGCTCGGTGTATTCCTTTCGGACTGGGACAGGGCGGCTTTCTGGTGCCCACAAAGTGGTTGGTTGAGAGATGTTGTTGATGGTTGAGACTGCAGCATTGGCAGGTTTGTCATATTTTCTGGGGGTGAACTGTCCAGACACTTTCTTTGGTTCAATTTCTATTTTAGCAAGACCTTCCTCGATTTCTACTCCTACTTATCTGAGAGATCGGAAGTGGGGATAGTATTGTCCTCCCATGGTCGCTCGAACATGGGGCAAGAAGTTCTCCTTCACTATGTTGACTTGTTCTTCCTCGGATGGCCGATTGGTCATAGTGGCTGCCTTTTCCCTCCATCGGGTTATGAAGTTAGTGACTAATTCCCCAGAGTTCTATTTGAGCAGCTATAAATCAAGGTGAGTGACCTCAAGCTCTTCGTTATATTTGTACTGCGACATGAACTCTCGGGCTAAATCCTCCCAGCTATGCATTTTGGACTCCTTGAGAGACAAAAACCATCGGAAAATGTTATCCTTAAAAGTTTGGTGAAATAATTAGACCATCACTTCTTCAGAATACCCTAGGAGAGTCATGGAACGGTCATAACTATGAAGATGAACAAATGGTGGTCCACTTCCTCCGAATTTCTCGATATTTGACATCTTGAACTTCTCGGGTAACCTTGCCTTAGGATAAGGAGATATGTGGGTGTAGTCCATGTAATTTCTAGAGATTCGGACTTAGTCGAACTTCTTAGTTAACATCTTGAGATCTTATTTAACCTTGTTCAATTCTTCCCCTTTTGGATCAACGGTCAAAGGAAAGTTAGCCCCAGGCTGGTCAAGGTTTGGCATAGGAAGCTGGGCAGGCGGTAGCCCATTAACAGGAGCGAACGTGGAGCGTGCTGATATTATTCAGGAACCCAGATAGGATAGGGTGGACCCATAGCATTAGGGAATAAGTCCTCGAGCTATTGAGGAACATGAACTTGGTTTCGTTACATCTCTCAAACTTCAGTCTGAAGGTTGTCAATCTTGGACACGAGCTGAGCTAAGACTACCGTCAAATCTAGTTGCGCAACTGGCACTTGATCTGTGTTCTCCATGGAAAGTGAATGGATACCGGACTCGAAAGAAGTATCAGGGGAATGGATGGAGATCTGGGGTGATTTGAGTGAAGACTGAAGCCAATAAGGAGCCAAGCCAAGGGCGTGCAATCGACCTGAGAACGCGCAAAATGGGATTTATTTTGAGAAAAAAAGGAAAATATTTTTGACATTTTTTGTTTCTCTTTTGAGATCGAATGGCAAAATATTTTTGGATTTTTGATAAAGAAGAGAGAAATGTTTTTGGATTTTTGATAAAGAAAGGAAACAATGTTTTTGGATTTTTGATAAAGAAGGAAAAATGTTTTTGAAAGATGGGTCTCAGCATGATTATTATTATTATGTTCTCACTTGCATTAAATTATCCTAAATGCCAAATGAAATGCCGGACGGGACCTGGCCCTGGAAAAGTTTGGTTTATAACAAATGCAAAGAAATGGCTGGACTTGTAACCAGCCTCACGGGCACGTCCCGTTTTAAAAATGCACAAAAATTTGGACGACAGGCCGACTCGAAATTTTCGCAGAGTTTTGGGTTAAAACCGACAATCTAACATGTGTGTACTAGGCTTGATACCTATATACGGGTATGCAGTTGGTTGGGTGAATCGAAAAGCGTTCCCCCCTTCGACGTGGCTTCCACGATATACGTCTTGCTTTTAAGGGCAATCGATACGTGTGGACAAGCCATTTGATATACTTGAGTGTACGTGAATTGCCTCACTATATACCTCGTGGGGTCGGTACGTGTGGGAGCGAATTCAATATACTCGGCGTACGTGAACGAGTTCCCTGCCATATACCTTCCGTCATGACTTCATTCAAGCATTATGATGAAGGGAAACCGTTAGATATACGTTGAAGGTACTTGGCCGATGATAGGTGAGAGTCATATCACTTAGGCTAACTGCGCCCTGTCGGACCAGCGCCCATCATGAAGTGACCCTCCAGTTATTGGACAAAATTTGGTCAATCACAATGCTCTTTGGTGATATTGTTTGAATCATGCATGATTCTCTTATTAGTATCTTATGATGAGAGTATCTTTCTTGATTATGCCCAATGGGGAGCAATGTATGAGCACCAATGGTATACCAAGTATGGGTGATGCGTGCAACATGGGGATATATGTGATCCTAGGTGCACGTGGTGTGAAGTGTACATAGAGAATATTCTACAAGTGTGTGAATAGAAGCAAAAACATGAGGTACACAAGAGTAGTAAAAGGGGAACATACAAAATAGGGGAATTTATAAGAATATAAAACACCCATATATATAGAGTGTAGCCCTCAAAATGAAAAAAGTCCCCAGCGGAGTCGCCACTGTGTCCATCCCCGATCCTCGCGGTGGGAGAGAATTCCTTTGGTCCCGCGCGTCCCTCTCGGGAGCACTTCGGCCAGTGTCGTTGATGAGGTGAAAAATGTAAAAAGATGGAGTCTCCAGTATATTTTACTCAAAATAGATAAAAGAAAAGGGATCAATCCCGAAGGACATCATAAAAAGACATACTGATACATACGAAACTAAAATGATTCGAAAAGGGTCCGGAGGCTAAGTTACGAAATGGGAAGGTGTTAGGAACCCATTCCGCCCTTATGGTCTCTCATGGGTTGTTGCTATTTTCCTTTATTTCCCCGTGGTATATGTGCATATGTATACGTAATTTAGATAGGAATCATCGACTTATATCATGGAAGAGATAAAGCGAGTCATCTGTAGGAATGTTCCTAAAAAATAAAATTAGAAAATAGGATTTACGCGATTATCCTCGCGTTGATCGTAATAATGGAACGATAATGCACATGGAATAATACACCACTAAGAACAAATATATGCATATATAAATATATAGAATTTAAGAGAATTGAGTTTAAAGAATATAGAGAAAATAGAAAATGGAAGAAAAGTAGGAATAGGACTCAAGTCACGGGTTTTACCCCGAGACGCCTACGTAGCCTATAGAGGCATCAAAGTCCACATAGTTCGCATGCAAAATTGAGGGGTGGGATTTATCCCATAAATCCAATCGGGGACTTCTCTTATATGTGTGTGTGTGTGTGTGTGTAAAAAAAAAGTTTTTCTAGTTGTGAGAAAAGTGTGAGAATTCCCGTTTGAAATTTATGAGAAAACCCTCTTTTTCTTATTTTTTTTGGGTTTTATTTATATGAAAATAAGAGATGTGCAATAATACTAAATAAAAAGTATATTAAGATATGTGAGATGAGAGATGAGAGAATAAAAGCGCTAGGTAATAATGCGGAATTTAAAGGAATTTAAAGAGAGAGTTGAGAAAGTTGGACCTTGTTGAAGCTCTTGAGATTGATCTTGGATGTTGGGGAGCAGCCCTTGCACTTGGGTGATGATGGATGATACTTAATTCACCAAATTTGAGGAAAGAGGTGATGAAAGGTGAAGGTTGGAAAGGGATTTGGATGTGGAAATCACGCTGACTTCGAGAGGGGTTCTCTGAGCTTGCTGAGAGTAATGGATCTCTGATTTTTCTCCTTTTTTCAAATGAGGTTAGGCCCTCCTTTTTATAGGCCCAGGGCATTGCCGATCAGCATAGCTCTGGTCCTGCCAATCGGCAAGTGTGTTTAGGTACACTACCAATAGACATGGTTTGGAACCTACTGTTTGGCAGTGTCTTTCAAGTTCCTTCGGAAAATCGGTCGTAGAGCGCAAACTGTTGGTCTGAATCATGCACGGAGCAAACCGTTGGAAAGGTAATTCAGAGAACTTTGAAAGTATTTGAACTGTTCCTAGGTCCGAGAGTTGACTTTGGGTCAAATCTGGCTCAAAAGCGTTCATCAGTCCTTTAGACGGGGAATTATCGGACGCAAACGGATCGTTCATCCGCATGGTAAGTCATAATCGCACACAGGGAGAACCGTTGGAAAGGTGTGGAGATGTACTTCAACATTCCAAAGAGTTTGACTTGGTTCGAGGAATTGATTTTCGTCAATTGGGGCCTGGAAGCATTCGGTGACCTTTCGAAGTAAAATGGACCGTTTGTTCGCATGATAGGTCAAAATCGTGCACGGAGCAAACCGTTGGAAAGGGGCTTCAGTGCCCTTTGAAGATTCATTCAGTCTTGGTCGAGCTGAAGAGTTAACTTTGGTCAAACGAAGCCTGGGAGCGTCCGGTGACCTCCTGATCGAGTTTTGAGGGAAAATGGGTCATTCGTCTGCATCGTAAGTTAGAATTGTGCACAGGACGGACCATTGAAAAAGGGTTTTAGTGCCCTTTGAAGATTCATTCAGTCTCGTTCGAGCTGAAGAGTTTGACTTTTGGTCAAACGGAGCCTAGGAGTGCCCAATGGCCTTTAGGTCAGTACCCGGGGTATGACTTGGGTTTGTACTGATGAAGGGACGTGTTAGGGACCTAAGGGGAGGTTAGGGGGTATTAGAATGGGGTGTATACATGATCCAATTGGCCCCATGAGAGGCGGGAACATCTCGTACGGGACCAATGTAACTCATAAGAACTGTCTGCATGGTCAAGGGACCCCCAGTTTGAGAATACAATGCTAATTTAAAAATATCTAGACTTAGGCTTACAAATATGCCGTTAGAGCGTGAAAACCCAAAACACCACCCAAACGACCCCGTAAAAGGTACGAACACCTCGCATGGGACCATTGTAACTCACTAGAACTGACCACGTGGTAACGGGAACTCCGATTTGAGAATATGAAAATAATTTTAAAACATATAGACATTGGCAAAACATTCTGTTAGAGGGCGAAAACTCAAAACACCCCCCAAACGGGCCCATGAGAGGGGAAAACACCTCGCATGGTAGTAATGTTACTCGCGAGAACTGACCGCGTGGTCACGAAACTCCTAACTTGAAAATATAATGATAATTCAAAAATATCTAGACTTAGGGTGAAAAAATGCCGTTAGAGAGCGAAAACCCAAAAAATCCCCCAAACGGCCTTGTGAAAGGCCAACACCTTGAGAGGGAGTAATGCAACTCGCATGAACTAACAACGTGGTCAGGGGACCCCCACTTGAGAATATAATGATAATTTGAAAATAGCTAGAATTAGGCTTAAAAAGATGCCGATAGAGGGAGAAAACCTAAAATAACCCCTAAACAACCCCGTGAGAGGCGATGACACCTCGCAAGGGACCAATGTAACTCGTAGGGACTGATCATGTTATCATGGGACCCTCGATTTGAGAATATCACGATAATTTTAAAATATCTATATTTAGGCTTAAAAACATCACATTAGAGGGGAAAGAATCCCAAACACCCCCAAACGGTCTCGTGAGAGACACGAGCTCCTCCCACGGGACCAATGTAATTCATTGGAACTGTCGTATGGTCATGGGACACACGATTTGAGAATATGATGTTAATTTGAAAATATCTTGACTTAGGCTTAAAAACATACTGTTAGAGTGTGAAAACCCAATACAACGCCTAAACTACCCCGTGAGAGGCAGAAACACCTCGCACAGGACCAATGTAACTCATATGAACTGATCACATGGTCAAGGGATTCCCGGTTTGAGAATATAATGATAGTATAAAAATATCAAGACTTTGGCTTAAAACATGTCGTTAGATATAGAAAACCCGAAATACCAGCAAAACGGCCCCGTGAGAGGTGTGGACACCGTGCATGGGACCAATATAACTCCCAGGAACTGACCGCATGGTCAAGGGACCCTTGGTTTGGGAATATAATGCTAATTTGAAAATATATAGCCTTGGGATAAAAACATGCCATGCGAGGGAGAAACCCTATAACACCAGACAAATGGCCTCGTGAGAGGTGAAAACACATATCCCGAGACCAATGTAACTCACAAGAACAAATTGTGTCGTTATGGGATCCCCGGTTCAGAAATATGATGATATTTTAAAAATATCTAGACTTAGGCTTTAAAACATGTCTTTAAAGAGAAAAACTCCAAGACACCCCTCAAACGACCCTGTGATAGGTGAGAACACCTCGATCATGACCAATGTAACTTGGAGGAACTGATCACGTGATCATGGGACTCCCGGTTAGATAATATGATGATAATTTGAAAATATCTAGACTTAGGCTTAAAAACATGTCGTTAGAGGGCGAAAACCCAAAACACCCCCTAAACGATCATGTGAGATGAGAACACCTCGCACACGACCAATGAAACTCGTAGGAACTGACCGTGTGTCACGGGACAACTGATTTTATAATATGATGAAAATATGCAAGTATATAGACTTGGGCTTAAAAACATGCCATTAGAGGAAGAAAACCCAAAACAACCCCCAAACAGCACTATATGAGGCGCGAATAGCTCGCACGGGACCATCTTAACTCTCAGGAACTGACCACGTGTTCACGGGACCCCCGATTTAAGAATATAATGATAATTCAAAAATATCTAGACTTAGGCTTAAAAACATACTTGTTAGAAGGTGAAAACCCAAAGCACCCCCAAATGGCCCTGTGAAAGGCAGGAACACCTCGCACGGAACTAAGGTAACTCGTAGGAACTGATCACCTGGTCACGAGACACTCGGTTTGAGAATATGACAATAATTTTAAAATATCTTTACTTTGGCTTAAAAACATGCCGTTAGAGGGCGAAAACCCAAAACACGCCCCAAACGCACTGAAAGGCACGAACACCTCGCATGGTACCAATGTATCTCGCAGGAACTGATTGCGTGGTCACGGGACCCCTGGTTTGAGAATATGATGATAATTTGAAAATAACTTGATTGAGGCTTAAAACATATGCCATTAAAGGGCAAAACCCCCAAACACCCCCCAAACGGCCCCATAAGAGATGGGAACACCTCGCACGGGACCAATGTAACTCGTAGGTACTAATCGCGTGGTAAAGAGACCTACAGTTTGAGAACATAACGCTAATTTGAAAATATCGAGACATGGGTTAAAACATGTCGTACGAGGGAAAAAACCCAAAACACTCCCCAAACGGCCCTGCGAGAGGTGGGAACACCTCGTAGGGGACCAATGTAACTCGTAGGAACTGACCGCGTAGTCATGGGACCCCCGATTTTAAAATATGACAATAATTTGAGAATATCTCGACTTAAGATTAAAAACATGTCGTTAGAGGGTGAAAACCCAAAACATCGCCCAATCGGTCGTGTGAAAGGAGCACCTCGAACAGGGCGAATGTAACTCGTAGATATTGACCATGTGGTTACATGACTCCCGATTTGAGAATATGATGATAAATTGAAAATATCTTATTAGGCTTAAAAACAAACCGTTAGAGGGTGAAAACCCAAAATACCGCACAAATGGCCCTCTAAGAGTTACGAACACCTCGCACGGGAGCATTGTAACTCACAGGAAAAGATCGCGTGGTCATGGGACTCCCATCTTGAGAATATGATGACAATTCAAAAATACATAGACGTAGGTTGAAAAACATGCCGTTAGAGGGAGAAAAGAAAAAATACCCCCCAAACGGCCCCGTGAGAGGTAAAAACACCTTGCACGGAATGAATGTAACTCGCAGGAACTGGTCGCGTGGTCCCGGGACCCCCAATTTGTGAATAAGATGATAATTTGAAAATATCTAGACTTAGGACTAAAAACATGCCGTTAGAGGGTGAAAACCCAAGACACCCCCCAAACGGACTTGTGAGAGGCGAGAACACCTCACATAAAACCAAGGTAACTAGTAGGAGTCACTAGACCCCCGGTTTGAGAATATGATGATAATTTGAAAATATCAATATTTAGGATTGAAAACATGCCGTTAGAGGGAAAAAACCCAAAATACCTCCCAAAACGGTCCTGTGAGAGCCGCGAACACCTCGTACGGGACAATGCAACTCTCAATAATCGATCGTGTGGTCACGGGACTCCCGATTTTATAATATGATGATAATTTCAAAATATGTAGACTTAGGCTTAAAAACATGCCGTTAGAGGGCAAAAACCCAAAGCATACTCCCAAATGGCCCCGTGAGAGGTGCGAACACCTCACATAGGATCAATGTAACTCGCAAGAATTGGCTGCGTGATTATAGGAGCCCTGATTTGAGAATATGACAATAATTTGAAAATATCTAGACGTAGGCTTGAAAACATACCATTAGAGGGCGAAAATCCAAAACACCAACCAAACAACCCCGTGATAGGTGCGAACACCTCGAACGGGACCAATGAAACTCGCAAGAACTTACAGCGTGGTCAGGGGGCCCACGGTTTCAGAACATGGCACTAATTTGAAAATATCTAGACTTGGGATTAAAACCTGCCATTCGAGGGTGAAAACCCAAAACACCCCATAAACGGCCTTGTGAGAGACGCAAACACATCGTACGAAAGCAACGTAACTCGCAGGAAAAGATCGTGTGGTAACGGGACTCCCAGCTTGAGAATATGATGATAATTCGAAAATATCTAGACTTAGGCTAAAAAATATTCCGTTAGAGGGAAAAAACCCAAAACACCCCTAGACAGCACCGTGAGAGGCGGGAGCACCTTGTATGGGACTAATGTAACTCGCAGGAACTGGTAATGTGGTCTCGGGACCCTCAATTTGAGAATATGATGATAATTTCAAGATATATAGACTTAGGACTAAAAATATATCGTTCGAGGGTGAAAACCTCAAACACCCACCAAATGGCCCCGTGAGAGACGAGACTACCAAGAACGAAACCAAAGTAACTCAGAGCAACTGATCGCCCGGTCACGAGATCCCCAGTTTGAGAATATGACGATAATTTGAAAATATCTATAGTTAGGCTTAAAAAATGCCGTTAGAGGCAAAAAACCCAAAACACCACCCAAACGTCCCTATGAGAGGTAGGAATGTAACTCGCAGGAACTGACCACAAGGTCAAAGGACCTCAATTTGAGAGTATGATGATAATTTGAAAATATCTAGACTTAGGCTTAAAATCATGAAGTTAGAGGGAGAAAACCGAAAATATCCCCCAAACAACCCCGTGATAGGAGCGAACACCTCGAACGGGACCAATGAAACTCGCAGGAATTGGTCACGTGATTATGGTAGCCCCGATTTAAGAATATTATAATAATTAGAAAATATCTAGACTTAGTCTTAAAAACAATCCCTTAGAGGGCGAAAATCTAAAACACCCACCAATTGACCTCGTGATATGTGCGAATTGCTCGAACAAGACCAATGCAACTCGCAGGAACTAACCGCGTGGTCACGGGACCTGCGATTTGAGAACATGACGTTAATTTGAAAATATCTAGACTTAGGTTTAAAACATGCCATACGAGGGAAAAAACCAAAAACACCGCCTAAACGGTCCAGTGAGAGGTTAGAACACCTCACACGGAACGAAAACAACTCGTAGGAACTGATCACCTGGTCACGAGACCCTTGGTTTGAGAATATGATGAAAATTTGAAAATATCTATACTTAGACTTAAAAACATGCCGTTAGAGGGCGAAAATTGAAAACACCTCCAAAACGGCCCCGTGAGAGGCATAGACACCTCGCACGGGACCAATGTAACTCGTAGGAACTAATTGCGTGGTTACGGGACCCCCGATTTGAGAATATGACAATAATTTGAAAATATCTAGACTTAGGCTTAAAAACATGCCATTAGAGGGAGAAAACCGAAAATACCCTTCAAACGGCCTCGCAAGAGGTGCAAACCCCTTGCATGAGAGTAATGTAACTCGCAGGAACTCGCCGTGTGGTCATAGGACCCCCAATTTGAGAATATGATGACAAATTGAAAATATCAAGCTTAGGCTTAAAAATATGTTGATGGAGGGAAAAACACAAAACACTCCCTAAACGGCCCCGCGAGAGGAGGGAACACCTCGCACGGGACCATTGTATCTCGAAGGAACTGATCGTATGGTAATGGGACCCCAGGTTTGATAATATAATGATAATTTGAAGATATCTACACTTTGGCTTAAAAACTTGTCGTTAGAGTACAAAAACCCAAAACACACCCCAAACGACCTGGAGAGGCGGGATAAAATCGTATGGTACCAATGTAACTCCCAGGAACTGACTATGTGATCACGACCCGATTTTAGAATAAGATGATAATTTGAAAATATCTAGAGTTTGGATTTAAAACATGTCGTTGAATGGCAAAAACACAAAACACCCCAAAATGGAACTGGGATAGGCGGGAACACCTCACACGTGACCAATGTAACTCGTAGGAATTGACCAAGTGGTCAAGGGACCCCGGGTTTAGGAATATGACACTAATTTGAAAATATCTAAACATGGGCTTAAAACATTCCGTGCGGTGATGAAAACCCAAAACACCACCAAACGGCCCCATTAGAGGAGGGAACACTTTTCATGGGAGCAATGTAACATGTAGGAATTGACCTTGTGGTCACGGGACTCCCAATTTATGAATATGATGATAATTTGAAAATATGAAGACTTAGGCTTAAAAACTTATCGTTAGTGGCGAAAAAACCAAAACACTCTAGAAACGGCCCCGTGAGAGGCGCGAACACCTCACACGCAACAAATGTAACTCGCGGGAACTGATCGTGTGTTCACGGGACTCCTGATTTAAGAATATGATGATAATTTGAAAATATCTAGACTTATTCTTAAAAACATGCCATTAGAGGAAAACCCCAAAACACCCCCCAAACGGCCCCGTGAGAGGTAGGAACATCTCGCATGGGAACAATGTAACTCTATCGAACTACCCGCGTGGTGAAAGGACCCCTACTTTGAGAATATGATACTAATTTACAAATATGTAAACTTGGGCTTAAAACATGACGTTCGAGGGAGAAAACCCAAAACACCCCCAAATGGCCCCGTGAGAGGCAAAAACTCGTCATACGGGGCCAATGTAACTCACAGGAACTGATAGCGTGGCCACTGGACCCCTGGTTTTAGAATATGATGATAATTTGAAAATATCTAAACTTGGGCTTAAAAACATGCAATTAGAGGGCGAAAACCCAGAACACGCTCCAAACGACCCAGTGAGAGGTGCGAACACCTCCCATGGGACAAATGTGACTTACAAGAATAGACCGCATGGTCACAGGACCCCCGATTTGAGAATATGACAATATTTTAAAATATCTAGAGTTGGGATTAAAAACATGTCATTAAAGGGAAAAACCCCAAAACATCGCGCGAACAACTCGCACGGGACCAATGTAACTCGCAGGAACGGACCGCGTGGTTACAGGACTTCTGTTATGAAAATATGATGATAATTCAAAAATACCTAGACTTAGGCTTAAAAGCATGCCTTTAGAGGGAGAAAACCCAAAACACCCCCCCAAAGTATCCTATGAGCGGCGCAAACACATTGTACGTGACCAATGTAACTCCCAGGCACTGACTGGTTATGGGACCCCCGGTTTGAGAATATGATGATATTGTGAAAATATCTCAACATAGGCTTAAAAACATGTCGTTAGAGGGCGAAGACCCAAAACACCCATTGAACGCCCCCTGAGAGGCGAGAACACCTCTCACGAGACCAATGTACTCACAAGAACTGATCTTATGGTCAAGGGACCCCGGTATGAGAATATGAAGATAAGTTGAAAATATCTGAACTTGGGCTTAAAACCATGCTTTAGAGGATGAATACCTAATACACTCATGTGAAAGGCACGAACACCACGCACGGGACCAATGTAACTACTCGAACTGACAACGTGGACATGGGACTCCGGCTTTGAGAATATGATTATAATTTGAAAATATCTAGACTTGGGTTAAAAACATCTTGTTAGATGGTGAAAACCCAAAACACCCCCCAAACGTCCACGTGAGAGACGCGAACACCTCAAACGGGACCAATGTAACTCATAGGAATTGACCGCATGGTCACGGGACTCTCGATTTTTGAATATGATGACAATTCAAAAATATCTACACTTAGGCTTAAAAATAAGTCGTTTGATGGCGAAAACACCAAACGGACCTCAAACAACCCCGTGAGTGGCGCAAACACCACGTACGGGGCCGTGTAGCTAACAGGAACTGACTACAGGATCACGGGACCTCCGGTTTGAGTATATGATGATAATTTTAAAATATCTACGTTTAGGCCTAAAAACATGTCGTTCGAGGGCGTAAGCCAAAAAAACCCTAATAAAGGCCCCGTGGGAGGGGCAAACAACTCGCACCGGACCAATGGAACTCGTCGAAACTATCCGCGTGGTCAAGGGACTACCGATTTGAGAATTTTATGATAAGTTGAAAATATCCAGACATGGGCTTAAAAACATGTTGTTAGAGGACGAAAGCCTAAAACACCCCCAAAATAACCCCATGAGAGGCGCGAACACCGCACACGGGACCAATGTAACTCGCAGAAACTTATCGCATGGCCACTGGACTCCAGGTTTGAGAATATGATGATAATTTGAAAATATCAAGACTTAGGCTTAAAAACATGTTGTTAGAGAGATAAACCCCAAAATAAACTCAAACGGCCTTATGAGAGGCGCGAACACCTCGCAAGGGACCAATGTAACTCATAGGAACTGACAGCGTAGTCACGGGACTCTCGATTTAAGCGTATGATGATAATTTAAAAATATCTCAACTTAGGCTTAAAAATCTGCCATTAGTGGGTGAAAACCCAAAACACCCCCCAAACAACCCCGTGAGAGGTGGGAACACCTCACCCGAAACTAATGTAAATCGCCGGAACTGATCACTTGGTCAAGGGATCCCCGATTTGAGAATATAATGATAATTTGAACATATCTAGGACTTGGGCTTAAAAACATGCCGATAGAGTGCTAAAACCAAAAGCACCCCACAAACGGCCCTGTGAGAGGTATGAAGACCTCCCATGGGGGGATGTAACTCACGGGAACTGACCGCGTGGTCAGAGGATCCTCGACTTGAGAATATGATGATAATTCAAAATTATCTAGACTTAGGCTAAAAAACATCTCGTTAGAGGGCGAACACCAAAAACATCCCCCAAACAGCCCCGTGATAGTTGCCAACACCTCGCTCGGGGCGAATGTAACTTGAAGGAATTGACCGCGTGGTCACATGACCCACAAATATGATAATAATTTGAAAGTATCAAGACTTGGGATTAAACACATGCCGTTAAAGGGTGAAAACCCAAAACACCCCTCAAAAGACCCGGTGAGAGGCACAAACTCCTTGCACGGGACCAATGTAACTCGCAGGAACTGACCACGTGGTCACGGGACCGTCGGTTTGAGAATATAATGATAATTCAAAAATAAATTGACTTAGGCTTAAAAACATGTCGTTTGAGGGTGAAAATCCAAAATATCCCCCAAATGTCCCTACGAGAGGCGAGAATACCTCGCATGGAACCAATGTAACTCGTAGGAATGGATCGCAAGGTGGTCTTTCAGAAAATGATGATTATTTGAAAATATCTAGATTTAGGCTTAAAAACATGTCGTGAGAGGGTGAAAATCCGACACCCCCCAAATGGCCTCGTGAGAGGTGTGGACACCTTTCACAGGACCAATGTAACTCGCAGGAGCTAACCGCGTGGTCAAGGGAAACTCGATTTTAGAAATTTAAGATAACTTGAAAATATCTGGACTTGGGCTTAAAAACATTCCATTAGAGGAAAAAAACCATAAACGGCCCCATGAGAGGCTTGAACACCTCACACAAACCAATGTAACTCGTAGGAACTGACCGCGTGGTCAAGGGACCCTCGATTTGAGAATATAAGGTAATTTGAAAATATCTAGACTTAGGCTTAAGAACATGTCGTTAAGGGAAAAAAACCAAAACACCCCATAAACGGCCCCTTGGGAGGCGCTAACACCTCGTACGGGATCAATGTAACTCACAGGAACTGATCGCGTGGTCACGAAACTCCCGACTTGAGAATATGGTGATAATTCAAAAATATCTAGACTTAGGCTAAAAAAATGTCGTTAGAGGCAGCAAACGGCCTTGTGAGTGGCGCGAACACTTCTCATGAGAGTAATCAACTCGCAGGAACAAACCACGTGGTTAAGGGAGCCCCGACTTGAGAATACGACGATAATTTGAAAATATCTTGACTTACGCTTAAAAACATGCGGTTAGAGGGAGAAAACCCAAAACACACTCGAAATGGAACTGTGAGAGACGAGAACAACCTGGACGAGACCAATGTAACTCGTAGGAACTGATTGCATGGTCACGGGACCCTCAATTTGAGAATATGACTATAATTTGAAAATTTTAGTACTTGGACTTAAAATATGTCGTTAGAGGGAGAAAACCCAAAAAACACACCAAACGGCCCCGTGAAAGGCAAAAAAAAATTGCACAATACCTATGTAACTCGCAGGAACCAATCCCGTGGTCAAGGGACCCCCGAATTGAGAATATGACGATAATTCAAAACTATCTAGACTTAGGCATAAAAACATGCCATTAAAGGGAAAAAATCCAAAACACCCCCCAAACGACCCGTGAGAGTTGGGAATACCTCTCATGGGACCAATGAAACTCGCAAGAACTGATCGCATGATAACAGGACTCCCATTTTGAGAATATGATGATAATTTGAAATTATCTAGACTTGAGCTTAACACATGTCATGCACAGGTGAAAACCAAAAACACACACCTAAACGGCCCTGTGAGAGGCGAGAACACTCGCATAGGACCAGTGTAACTCATAAGAATTGACTGCATGGTCACGGGACCTTCAGTGTGAGAATATGATGATAATTTGAAAATATCTAGACAAAGGCTTAAAAACATGTCGTTAGAGGGTGAATGTCCAAGACACCCCCAAACGGCCCCGTGAATGAAGCGAACAACTCGAACGGGACCAAGATAATTCGTAGGAATTAACCGCGTGGTGACGGGACCACCGGTTAGAGAATATGACGATAATTTGAAAATATCTAGACTTAGCCTTAAAAACATGCTGTTAGAGGGCGAAACCCAAAACGGGCCCCCAATCAGCCCGGTGAGAGGTGGGAACACCTTGTACGGGACCGATGTAACTCATAGGACCTGTTGCGTGGTCAATGGACCCCCAGTTTGAGAATATGATGCTAATTTTTAAAATATATAGACTTTGGCTTAGAAACATGCCGTTAGAGGGTGAAAACCCAAAACACCCTCCAAACGTCCCAGTAAGAGGCACACACACCTCGCATGGGACCAATGCAACTCGCTAGAACTGACCACGCGATCATGGGACCCCCAATTTGAGAATATGACATTAATTTGAAAATATCTAGATTTAGGCTTTAAAATATGTCGTTTGAGGGTGAAAACCCAAAACACCCCCCAAATAGCCCCGTGAGAGGCGGTAACACCTCGCACAGGACCAATGTAACTCATAGGAACTGATCGTGTTGTCACGGGACCCTCGATTTGAGAATACAATGATAAGTTGAAAATGTCTATAATTAGGCTTAAAAACATCACATTAGAGGGAAAAAATCTCAAACACCCCCCAAACGGTCCCGTGAGAGGCGTAAACACCTCACAAGGGACCATTGTAACTTGATGGAACTGCCACATGGTCACGGGATCCCCGTTTTTAGAATATGCTGTTAATTTGAATATATCTTAACTTAGGCTTAAAAAACCCAATACAACCCCTAAACGGCCTCGTGAGAGGCGAAAACACCTTGCACGAGACCAATGTAACTCATAGGAACTAATCACGTGCTCATGGGACTCCCAATTTGAGAGTATGATGATAATTCAAAAAAATCTAGACTTAGGCTTAAAAACATGTCGTTAGTGGGTGCCTCCCCCCCCCCCCCCCAAATAGCCCCGTGCGAAGTGGGAAAACCTCTCCCGAGACAAATGTAACTCGCAGGAACTAACCGCATGGTCAAGGGAACCCTAATTTGAGAATATGGCGATAATTTTAAAATATCTAGATTTGGGCTTAAAAACATGACGATAGAGGGCAAAAATAAGAAAGCCCCCCACAAATGGACTTGTGAGACGAGCGAACACCTCGCATGATGGACTCCCGACTTTAGAATACGATGATAATTTGAAACTATCAAGACTTAAGGTGAAAAACATGTCATTAGAGGGTAAAAAACCCAAAACACCCCCCAAACGGACCCGTGAGAGGCGGGAACACCTCGCACGGGACAAATGTACCTCGCAGGAACTGGCCACATGGTCATGGGACCCCCAATTTTATAATATGTGATAATTTGAAAATCTTTAGACTTGGGCATAAAACATGTCGTGCGAGGGCAAAAACCTAAAGCACCCCCCAAACGGCCTCGTGAGAGGCGGAAACACCTCGCACGGGACCAATGTAACTCGCCGGAAGTGATCGTGGGGTCAAAGGACTCCCAGTTTGGGAATATGACGATAATTTGAAAATATCTAGATTTAGGCTTAAAAACATGTCGTTAGAGGGAGAAAATCCAAAACACCTCCCAAAGACCCAGGATTGGGGAGAACACCTCGATTGGGACCAATGCAACTCGCATGAACTGATCAAATGGCCACGAGATGCCCGATTAGAGAATATGATGATAATTTGAAAATATCTAGACCTAGGCCTAAAAATATGTCGTTAGAGGGTTAACCCCCCTCCCCCCAAACGACCATATGAGAGGCGAACACCCCGCCCGGGACCAATGTAAGTCGTAGATACTGACCGCATGTCACGGGACCTCTGATTTAAGAATATGACAATAATTTAAAAACATCTAGACTTGGGCTTAAAAACACGCCGTTAGAGGGAGAAAACCCAAAACATCCCTAAAACAACACCGTACGAGGTGCGAACAGCTTGTAAAGGGCCAGCGTAACTCTCAGGAACTGGCCACGTGGTCACGGGACCCCCAATTTGAGAATATAATGATAATTCAAAGATATCTAGACTTTGGTTTAAAAACATACTGTAAGAGGGAGAAAACCCAAAACACCTTTAAACGGTCCTGTGAGAGGCAAGAACACCTCGCACGGAACCAAGGTTATTCGCATGGAACTGATCACTTGGTCACGAGACCCCCAGTTTGAGAATATGATCATAATTTTAAAATATCTATACTTAGGCTTAAAAACATGCCGTTAGAGGGCGAAAACTAAAAACATGCCCTAAACGCCCCATGAGAGGCGCGAATACCTCGCATGGGATCAATGTAGCTCGCAGGAACTGACCACGTGGTCATGGGACCTCCGTTTGAGAATATGATGATAATTTCAAAATTAGACTTAGGCTTCAATACATGCCGTTGAAAGGTAAAAAAAACAAACACCACTGAAATTACCCCATGAGAGATGGGAACACCTCGCACGGGACCAATGAACTCGATGGTACTGGCCACGTGGTCAAGGGACCCGTGATTTGAGAACATAACGCTAATTTGAAAATATCTAGACTTGGCCTTAAAATAAGCCGTGAGAGGGGAAAACCCAAAATACTCCCCAAACGGCCCTATGAGAGGTGGGAACACCTCGCAGGGGACCAATGTAACTCGTAGGAACTGATGCGTGGTCACGGGACCCACAGTTTTAGAATATGGTGATAATTTATAAACATCTCGACTTAGGATTAAAAATATGTCATTAGAGGGCAAAAATAAAAAAACATCGCCCAATTGGCCTCGCAAAAGGCCCAAACACCTCATACGGGAAAAATGTAACCCGCAGGAACTGATTGTCTGGTCATGGGACTCCCGATTTTAGAATATGATAATAATTTGAAAATATCAAGATTAGGCTTAAAAACAAACCGTTAGAGGGTGAAAAGCCAAAACACCCCATAAACGGCCTTATGAGAGACAAGAACACCTTGCATGGGACCGATATAACTCTCAAGAACTGGTTGCGTGGTCCCTGGACCCACGATTTTAGAATATGATGATAATTTCAAGATATCTAGACTTAGGACTAAAAGCGTACCATTAGGGTGAGAACCCAAAATAGCCCTCTAAGAGGCGAGAACACCTCGCACATAACCAGGTTAACTCATAGGAACTGATCGCCTAGTCACGAGATCCCCGATTTGAGAATATGAGGATAGTTTTGAATGTCTATACTTAGGCTTAAAAAATGCCATTAGAGGGCAAAAATCCAAAAACCCTCCAAATAACCCCGTGATAGGCGCGAACACATCGAACGGGACCAATGCAACTTGTAGGAACTGGTCACGTGATCATGGGAGCCCCAGTTTAAGAATATGAAAATAATTAGAAAATACATCGACTTAGGCTCAAAAATAAGCCGTTAGAGGGCTAAAATCTAAAACACCCACCAAACGACCCCGTGATAGGTGAGAACACCTCGAACGAGACCAATGTAACTCGCAGGAAAAGACTGCGTGGTCACGGGACCTGTGGTTTGAGAGCATCACACTAGTTTAAAAATATCTAGACTTGGGATTAAAACATGCCATGCGAGGGCGAAAACCCAAAACATCCCCAAAATGGCCTCGTGAGAGGCAGGAACACCTCACACAAACCAATGTAACTCGTAGGAATTGATTGTCAGATCAGGAAACCCATGGTTTGAGAATATGATGATAATTTTAAAATATCTATTCTTAGACTTAAAAACATTCCGTTAGAGGGTGAAAATCAAAAACACCCCCCAAACGGCCCTATGAGAGGCGCGAACACCTCGCACGAAACCAATGTAACTCACGGGAACTGATCCCTTATTCACGGGACGCTCGATTTGAGAATATGACAATAATTTAAAAATATCTAGACTTAGGCTTAAAAACACGCCGTTAGAGGGCGAAAATCCAAACAACCCTAAAAACGGCCCCATAAGAGGCGCGAACCCCTTACACGAGAGCAATGTAACTCGTAGGAACTGTCCGTGTGGTCAAAGGAACCCCGACTTAAGAATACAAATATAATTTGAAACTATCAAGACTTAGGCTGAAAAACATGTCGTTAGAGGACGAAAATCCAAAACACTCCCCAAACGGCCCCGTGAGAGGCGGGAACACCTCGCACGGGATAAATGTAACTCGCAGGAACTGGCCACAAGGTCATGGGATGCCCAATTTTATAATATGTGACAATTTGAAAATCTTTAGACTTGGGCATAAAACATGTCGTGCAAGGGCAGTAACCTAAAGCACCCCCCAAAGGGCCTCGTGAGAGACGGAAACACCTCACACGGGACCAATGTAAGTCGCAGGAAATGATCATGGGGTCATAGGACCCCCAAATCGGGAATATGATGATAATTTGAAAATATCTAAACTTAGGCTTAAAAACATGTCGTTAGAGGGAGAAAGTCAAAAACACCTCCCAAACAACCCCATGATAGGGGAGAACACCTCGATCGGGACCAATGCAACTCGCGGGAACTAATCACATGGTCACGAGATGCCCGATTAGAGAATATGACAACAATTTGAAATTATCTAGACCTAGGCTTAAAAACATGCCATTAAAGGGCTATCCCCCCCCCCCCCAAACGACCATATGAGAGGCGAACACCCCGCACAGGACCAGTGTAAGTCGTAGATACTGATCTCGTGTCATGGGACCTATGATTTAAGAATATGACGATAATTTGCAAATATCTAGACTTGGTCTTAAAAACACGTCGTTAGAGGGAGAAAACCTTAAACATCCCCAAAACAGCACCATACGAGGCGCGAACAGCTTGCAGGTGGCCAGCGTAACTCTCAGGAACTGACCACGTGGTCACGGGACCCCCAATTTGAGAATATAATTATAATTCAAAAATATCTAGAATTAGGATTAAAACATATTGTTAGAGGGAGAAAACCCAAAACACCCCCAAACGGTCCTGTGAGAGGAAAGAACACCTCGCACGGAACAATGGTAACTCTCATGGAACTGATCATCTGTTCACGAGACCCCCGATTTGAGAATATGGCGATGATTTTAAATAATCTATGCTTAGGCTTAAAAACATGACGTTAGAGGGAAAAAAACAAAAAATATGCCCCAAACGGCCCTATGAGAGGCGCGAATACCTCGCATGGGACCAATGTAACTAGCAGAAACTGGCCATGTGGTCACGGGACCCTGTTTGAGAATATGATGATAATTTGAAAATAATACTTAGGCTGAAAAACATAGCGTTAGAGGGCAAAAAGCCCAAACACCCCCGAAACGGCCCCTTGAGAGGTGGGAACACCTCGTACGGGACCAATGTAACTCGCTGGTACTGATCGCGTGGTTAAGGGACCTGAGGTTTGAGAACATAACACTAATTTGAAAATATATAGACTTGGGATTAAAATAAGAGATGCGAGGGAAAAACCCAAAATACTCCCCAAACGGCCCTACGAGAGGTGGGAACACCTTGCAGGGGATCAATGTAACTCGTAGGAACTGACTGCGTTGTCACGGGACCAACGGTTTTAGAATATGTCGATAATTTGTAAGTATCTCTATTTAGGATTAAAAATATGTCAATAGAGGGAAAAAATTCAAAACATCGCCCAATTGGCCTCATGAAAGGCGCAAACACCTCGAACGGGACAAATGTAACTCGTAGGAACTGATTGTCTAGCCATGGGACTCTCGATTTTAGAATATGATGATAATTTGAAAATATCAAGATTAGACTTAAAAATAAACCATTAGAGGGTGAAAATCCAAAACACCCCACAAACAGCCTTATGAGAGGCGGGAACACCTTGCACGGGACCAATATAACTCGCAGGAATGGGTTGTGTGGTCCTTGGACCCACGATTTGAGAATATGATGATAATTTCAAGATATCTAGACTTAGGACTAAAAGTGTGTCGTTAGGGTGAAAACCCAAAATACCACCCAAATAGCCCTCTAAGAGGCGAGAACACCTCGCACATAACTAGGGTAACTCGTAGGAACTGATCGCCTGGTCACGAGACCAACGGTTTGAGAATATGAGGATAGTTTTAAATATCTATATTTAGGCTTAAAAAATGCCATTAGAGGGCGAAAATCCAACCCCCCCCCCCCCCCCCAAAGAACCCCGTGATAGGCGCCAACACATCGAACAGGACCAATGTAACTTGTAGGAACTTGTCGCGTGATCACGAGAGCCCCAATTTAAGAATATGATAATAATTAGAAAATACCTCGACTTAGGCTTAAAAATAAGCCGTTTGAGGGTTAAATCTAAAACCCCCAACACCTCGAATGAGACCAATGTAAATTGCAGGAACAGACTGCGTGGTCATGGGACCTGTGGTTTGAGAGCATGACGTTAATTTGAAAATATCTAAACTTGGGATTAAAACATCCCATGCGAGGGTGAAAACCCAAAACATCCCCAAAATGGCCCCGTGCGAGGCAGGAACACCTCGCACAAACCAATGTAACTCATAGGAATTGATTACCGGGTCACGAGACCCATAGTTTGAGAATATGATGATTATTTTAAAATATCTATTCTTAGACTTAAAAACATTCCGTTAGAGGGTGAAATCAAAAACACCCCCCAAACGGCCCTATAAGAGGCGCGAACACCACGCACGAAACCAATGTAACTCATGGGAACTGATCCCTTGTTCACGGGACTCCCGGTTTGAGAATATGACAACAATTTAAAAATATCTAGACTTGGGCTTAAAAACAGGCCGTGAAAGGGCGAAAATCCAAAACACCCTAAAAATGGCCCCATAAGAGGCGCGAACCCCTTACACGAGAGCAATGTAACTCGTAGGAACTGTCCGTGTGGTCAAAGGAATCCCGACTTAAGAATACGAAGATAGTTTGAAACTATCAAGTCTTAGGCTGAAAAACATGTCATTAGAGGACGAAAATCCAAAACACTCCCCAAACGGCCCCGTGAGAGGCGGGAACACCTCGCACGGGATAAATGTAACTCGCAGGAACTGGCCACATGGTCATGGGATGCCTAATTTTATAATATGTGATAATTTTAAAATCTTTAGACTTGGGCATAAAACATGTCTTGCGAGGGCAATAACCTAAAGCACCCCCTAAAGGGCCTCGTGAGAGGCTGAAACACCTCGCACGGGACCAATGTAACTCGCAGGAAGTGATCATGGGGTCATAGGACCTGCAGTTCGGGAATATGACGATAATTTGAAAATATCTAGATTTAGGCTTAAAAACATGTCGTTAGAGGGATAAAATAAAAAACAAGTGACAACCCGCTCACCAAAATAAGGGGTGGCCAGCCCAATACTCCAATATAACAGGAATCAAAGATGGAATCATTCTCAGCATCACAATAAAATATAGAGTATCCAGGATAACCACCCAATTGTTTCAGAAAACGGGTTGCCAAAATTTTGTTTTAAAGTTAAAGAAAGAATTTAAACAACCCAATACTAAAAAGAGAAGGTGGAACCCCCAAGATTATATTACAATAGCTACAAGTAAACAAGAAGAGAACCGAAAATGCTTTCGGTCCACAGACTCTACGACAATATTAAATGAATTCCATTGAGTACATAATACATTACATTAAACAATTACAAAGGCTTTGGCCTCACGCCCGAATAAAAGACTTGATCTTAACTAGAGTGCAAAAAATGAAAACGGCTATACTGAATAACCCGTAATACCCACAAATTATCAAGGCTTGTCAACATCACTGGAGTAGGAAAGTCCAAAACAGGCGTCCTTGCGGCGAAGCACCTGAGCAATACAAGATGCATGCACGACAAGAAATATGAACGGGTTAGGGCCCGGTCTTATATGATTACCAGATGAATAAAGATTATGACAGTTATGAAATGATACTCAGGAGTAAATAATGAGAATCTAACTACACCAATTCATGCATAAGCTAAGACAATTTGCTAAATCATGAATCTAATTTAATTACGCAGGAGAAAGAATAATTGGCATTTATATTAAAAGTTTACATCAAAACCTTATTCCATTTTACAGTCCTTTCCTTAATAGGAAAATATAGTAAAACTTTTAAGCTCTTTATAGCTTTTATCTCAATTACATGCCCTTCCTGGCATTCCATTCCTTAGCAGGAATATTATCATCAACAAATGCTCTTTGTGGCATTTCAATTGTGCTCTTTTTGGCACTCCATCATGCTCTTTATGGCATAACTCATACATCAAGTACCACTTGTTTATGAATAGTTATATTTATATACATATAACGATTCTAAGACCGCCCCTCCGAGTTTCCCCACAGGGCGCGCCCGTAAATGACCATCATCTTCCAGGGCCTATCTATACAAGACAACCTGGGCACCTATAATGCAAAACGTCGGGAAGCGACCATATGCCTGCGGGAGAGTCAAGACCACACCCGGAATCCCCTCACCAGCGCAGAAAACATAACATATCGCTCATATGGCCTATGGACTATATCCACCCTGCATTCATTAGCCATGGGTCATCACCAAGCGCACGAACTTCCCTTATGATGTCATTTAGAGAGATGTGTTTAAGTCAATTAGCATTTACCATATTCATGATTAAGTAAATTATCATTTGCCATCATTATTACCATTTCCATTTCATTTTCATTCCATATACATGTTTCATTTTATCCGAAACCATAATTATTTACATTCTTGTAAATATGTCAAGTTATACCCGGAAACATACTTAATACACCTTATCGTTGTAACCTCGATGAATAAATAACTTTCAATTTATTCTCCCAAGATTCATTTGTGGTGTTATTGTAAACCATCAAGACTAACATAGCTCCGTTGAGCTTCTAAAGTCTCCCAAATATAACACTACAACTCCTAGTTTCATAATAATCAACTAGAAGAAAAGAATTCCCTAACATCAATTGGCATATGCCCGAAAAAGTCCCCACATAACGCATTTCTAATCTAGAATGGTTACCTCTCTCATCTTGGACTCTAAAACTCTAAATTTACTTCATTCACGGAGGTTCCTAGTCCCTATCGAAGAGAATAAATCTAGGAAACAAAATAAGATTTAAGGATGAAAAACAGGGGACCGGTCGACCGCGTCTCCAAATTTTTGCCTAAAAAGAAAAGAAGAAAGCTCAGATGGGAGGGGCCGGTCGACCGGTCAGGGAACCGCGATCGACCGCGCTCAATGTTTATGCCTTTGTGGGAAAGCAGTAAGCCCTCCCTCGAAGGCCCGGTCGACCGGTCGACCGGTCCTGGGACCGCGGTCGACCAGTCATAGCAGACCTAGGGTTCTTCCTCCTTCCAAAATTAAACCCAAGTGAAAATTTCACTTTTCCCAAATCCCAAATCTCTTCCATTTTGAACACAACCAACAACCTTTATCTACCCAAATATTTTCCTACATGATTTATAACCATTATAATTCAAAATTTTATCATCAAAACTAAGATTAGGGTTTAAATCCCATAAATTTCATTTTTGATCCATCAATGCAAATACACAATTATCATACAAATTATTCATCTTAAATCATATAGTATCAAGTAGAAAACTTGCCTTGAAGTTGAAATCTCAGGTTTCTTTGTGTAGTAGCAACAATCCATCTTCAATCTTCATTTTCTCTCTCTTTTTTCTCCACTTTTCTCTTCTTCTCTCTTTCTCTCCTTTTCTTTCTAAGGTTAAGACCTAAAATGAGGAAATTAGGGGATTTAGAAGATTAAAAATCGGGGTTAATACCAGTCTCCCAACTTTAGTGGTTAATACCAGATTAAAATGACTCCCAAATACGCGTTTAAGTTAAAACCAGTCAAAAGTGCCCGGAACCCAAAAATACAATATGGCACTTATTTTGATTGTCTCGCACATTCTGAGACTAACCACGCCCTCTAAAATGGCATCCGGTAATTTTATAAACCATTTTAAGTTCCGATTTGAATTAAACCATAATGTCATTTAAAACACACGACACTATAAAACATACAACCGAATAATATTTACTTTCTCATACAGTAAATGTGCAATAACCCAGTAAATATTAATCTTCAACTCGTTAAATTAATATTTACTCCAGTTCCAACATTTTATATAATTACCTCATGCGATAAATTAATATAAAATTAGCCTCCTAAAGCGAGGGTTGTTACATACTCCCCCCCTTATGAGGGAATTTTTCCCTCAAAATTCGGGCATACCCTATACGCATAAAGGGTATACTAACTTAAACTATCATTCTATCACCCTTAACAAACCCTCGTTATTATGTCACCCCAAAATGGATTCAGACTAAGATCGTCATTATCGATCTCAGTCTACAATCTTTGTGCTCTGGCATAGCACACAGCGTTCCTCCCAAACTATTAATTCTAACTTCCTACAGCGGAAGATGATAACCACGCGACTCGACATAAATAGTCTTACATCTTGAATCGCGTTACATCCCACCTCAGGGGTATTCACGCCAACGCTAAATGGCTTAATCCCAATCACGCCTACATGAAATGCTCCGAGACCACTCCAAGTCCAAGGAACATATTGTCCGCTGGTTCCATCCAACGAGTATGTGAATATCTCCATCGGCCACACTAGGCCACTCGCGGTGCCATGGCATAGGAAAGATCCCTGAGGCTATTCAAAAAGTCTAATGGTTGTAAGCTAATTTTCATCCATAAACATTCTACTCCCATCCGTCCATTTAGCCTAAGGCGGACACTCAATACATGCCTTTCTACATTAAGTTAACTTCCTCCATTCGCCCATCCACTTTAGGGTGGTAAGATATACTCAATCTCCACACGGTTCCGATTTCCTTCATGGAAACTTTACTAGACCTTCAACATGAATATCTAGTCTTGATCCACCACGAGTGATGGGAACTCCATACGGTTCTACCCTTCCTCCATATAGAGCGAGCGTACTCTTCTACATATAGTCCACCTATAAAGGCCGAAAAAACAACGTTTTGTTCGAGCGATCAACAATTTTCTCAAATAGGATCACGACCAGTTCGGTGCCGACACTTCAACGAAGACATCTATGAATATTCCCTTCTTCGTTCCACCACTAGTCTCTTTACTCTAGTAGGTGAAATGGTCCATCACGTACATAAATACTCTTACTACATAGCCTTCCGAGTCATGCCCGTTCTATTTGGCTTTCCATGCCTTCACTAATTTCCTATTGGTTTGCTACTTAACGTATCTACTACCCCAGTCGCATTCCCTTAGCGAAAGGAAATTTCCAATCGGTAGCCCTTTATGAACTTCATACACCAACTCGATTCCTCCCACAACATATTGCAACAACTTATTTCTCGCAAGAAAGACTAAATTTTCTTGCCCAGGAAGTAGTGCCTCATTTCTTTAAGGCGATCACCACCGCAACGAATTTTAAATTTAGCGTGGAATAATACTTCCCACAAGGTTTAAGATTGTGAGACGCATAGACCATGGGTCCATGCTCCAGTATTATTACTCCCCATTCCTGGTAGAGACTTATTCATTAAATCTACCCTCGAGTTTAACAACATGGGCCCAGGAGCAAAAGTCAGTTCATTCTTTTGACTCCCCGTATATAAAGTTACCCACGTAACACTCTATTTAAGAGAGGCCTCATTTCCTTCGGCCTAACCTTCCAAACCTCTCGAAATTCCATACTTCTCGTTTCTAAGGATCTAATCCTTTCTAGAGTTAACCCACAACCTAACCGTGGTCAACTCCCTACTGCCTTCCTAAGTCGCATCACAGGCACTAAAAGCCTTACGTCCTAATAATCCTAGGGTTGATATCTATCTATATCCTATCTAAATCGTATACATATAATACTAAGTATATCCTTAGTGCCCAAGACCTTTCTCAACTCCCAACATTGCTCGGTTTCATGCGTGGGACGTCTCGCCGAAGAAAAATCCAAACAAGGAACCCTCCCGTTACACTACTACCTCGCATCGTCGGTCATTAAGATATGATGGTCTAAGACACATACTCGGGATCGGTAAAATTCTGATTTATAACCTTACTAACAAGATTTTACTTCAATGTTTTACCATACTAAAATCTTAGAATTTCAACAAATCGGACATATACTTTCTGTAAAGTCCTACAAATATATATCCCATTATATAACCATGGCCTTCTCATCAAGGCATAATCCATAAGTCTCAATTCGACCTCATATCACAGTCTCCCTCACATCGATCAGAGGAGAGAACTATATACAGCGCTTCTATCTCGCACTTTAGTAGCCCTTAATCACTCAACTACCTGATTCTCGGCTAACCTTTCAACCCTACTTCTAACAACAAAATTAAAATAAAAGAAAAGGAAAAGAATAGCGTCTCTCCACTCACAACATCGTTAAGTGTTCATGCGGCGGAGTGTCTCGCAAAGCGAAATCCAAACAAGGAACCCCTCCGACACATACCTACTTAACTTGTTGATCGTGGAGATAAGGCATATCAAACACAAACAAGGCAAACGAACAATCAGATACTTAAGCAAAAATAACATAACAAGAAATGGAAATCCTACTTACTTCAAACCACCACCACCCCCATAATACCTCAACCTGTATCCAGGAGAGAAATTATAGGACAACTAGTTCCATCCTGAAACTAGAAGTAGGATAGCCTCGCAATCTATTTGCTTGCTATCACCCCAAACAAATCCAAAATATCTTTACTCGCATAATATACATAAATTAAGAGAAAGGAAAATAGCATCTCTCCACTCCCAACGTCGTTAAGGTTCACGCGTGGAGCGTCCCGCAAAAGCGGAATCCAAACAAGGAACCCATCCTATGCATTACTACTTAACCTTGTTGGTCGTGGAGATAAGGAATAACAACCACATACCATGCAAACAGACAACCAAACACTCAAGCAAGGTAATACATAATGCAAGTAGTACATATGACACATATATATTTAAAATATTATCACTCGCATCATAATGAGTGAAGAAACATAAAACTTCCCTACCACGAAAGTCACATAATTCTATAACAGTGTCGATACTATAACAAGCTCGATATACACCCGAATCTAGAGCAAACACAATACTACTCTATCTTATCGCGGGGGATGCACCACCCACTACAATGGTGGAATTCCCACCAACATTCATACTAATCACTTCGGGTTAATAATAATGGGTCTCAGACACCGTATTTGAGTCCTAATCGAATCAATTTCTTCCGTCAATGCCCCAACTAGGTACTTTATCTTTTCCCTTGACCTTCAATCAACATAATTTAAAAGGAATGATTCTACACTCCACATCGTAGCCATTGTTCCGACTCTGGATGTCAAACAATTGCGCACGCAGTCTCCTTTTTCCTTCTCAACAAAAGGGAATACGCTACCGACCTCAAACCGATCCTCGTGCGAACATTTGAGAATTCACCTGCTCATCAGTCCAATTATCCCAGAGAAACTCGTTGTTGCAAGTGTCCACCGGGCTTCTCCATGGGCAAACTTCCTTCACCCATAATTATGGTGACTACGTTCTCACCGTCGCGACATTACTCCTACGGGTGAAAGATTCTCCCCCATCCTTTTATCTGGGCACTTCTATACTCCTTTCTTAGGGCCAAAACTCATGGACCTCCGGCATCCACCAAATAAGGACGCATCTCCTCCATCTTACTTCAACATGTGGCCCTCGTCAAGGCTCCTCTTCCACTTTAATTTAACGTTGCTTGGAGTCCCAAGTTTAGTACCACTCTCTACTCCTAGCGGTACTGGGAAAACTACATCTACTGTAATTAGTAGTCGCAGTAGCAAAATAAGAAAGTGCTACAAAAAAGGAAGCGACCTCCAAGGCTGTCCTTATCCCCAACCACCAATTACAGATCCAAGTACTTCCATCTAATGACTCTTTCACAATGACCTACGAATCTCACACGAATGCGTAAAAGATTCTATGGGTCCTACCTCATGGCAGAAAACGAAATCTCACAAGAGAAATCAACGATCTTAATCCTAAGGCTCTATGTCAAATCCAAAAGCAATGCTGAAAACATAAGGCGTCCACACAGATTCCTAAGGACTCTAGAACCTGATGCTCTGATACCCTCTGTGACAACCTGCTCACTAAAATAAGGGGTGGCCAGCCCAATACTCCAATATAACAGGAATCATAGATGGAATCATTCTCAGCAACACAATAAAATATAGAGTATCCAGGATAACCACCCAATTATTTCAGAAAACGGGTGGCCAAAATTTTGTTTTAAAGTTAAAGAAAGAATTTAAACAACCCAATACTGAAAAGAGATGGTGGAACCCCCAAGATTATATTACAATAGCTACAAGTAAACAAGAAGAGAACCGAAAATGCTTTCGGTCCACAGACTCTACAACAATATTAAACGAATTCCATTAAGTACATAATACATTACGTTAAACAATTACATAGGCTTTGGCCTCACGCTCGAATAAAAGACTTGATCTTAACTAGAGTGCAAAAAAATAAAATGGCTATACCGAATAACCCGTAATACCCACAAATTATCACGGCTCGTCAACATCACCGGAGTAGGAAAGTCCAAAATAGGCGTCCTTGCGGTGAAGCACCTGAGCAATACAAGATGTATGCATGACAAGAAATATGAATGGGTCAGGGCTCGGTCTTATATGATTACCAGATGAATAAAGAATATGACAGTTATGAAATGATAATCCGGAGTAAATAATGAGAATCTAACTACACCAAGTCATGCATAAGCTAAGACAATTTGCTAAATCATGAATCTAATTTAATTACGCAAGTGAAAGAATAATTAAATTAGATTCATGATTTAGCAAATTGTCTTAGCTATCAAAACCTTATTCCATTTTATAGTCCTTTCCTTAATAGGAAAATATAGTCAAAATTTTAAGCTCTTTATGGCTTTTATCTCAATTACATGCCCTTCCTGGCATTCCATTCCTTAGCAGGAATATTATCATCAATAAATTCTCTTTATGGCATTTCAATTGTGCTCTTTATGGCACTCCATCATGCTCTTTATGGCATAACTCATACATCAAGTCCCACTTGATTATGAATAGTTATATTTATATACATATAACGATTCTAAGACCGCCCCTTCGAGTTTCTCCACTGGGCACGCCCCTAAATGACCATCATCTTCCAGGGCCTATCTATACAAGACAACCTGGGCACCTATAATGCAAAACGTCGGGAAGCGGCCATATGCCAGCGGGAGAGTCAAGACCACACCCGAAATCCCCTCACCAGCGCAGAAAACATAACATATCACTCATATGGCCTATGGACTATATCCACCCTGCATTCATTAGCCATGGGTCATCACCAAGCGCGCGAACTTCCCTTATGATGTCATTTAGAGAGGTGTGTTTAAGTCAATTAGCATTTACCATATTCATGATTAAGTAAATTATCATTTTGCCATCATTATTACCATTTCCATTTCATTTTCATTCCATACACATGTTTCATTTTATCCGAAACCATAATTATTTACATTCTTGTAAATAACTCAAGTTATACCCGGAGCCATACTTAATACACCTTATCGTTGTAACCTCGATGAATAAATAACTTTCAATTTATTCTCCCAAGATTCATTTGTGGTGTTATTGTAAACCATCAAGACTAACATAGCTCCGTTGAGCTTCTAAAGTCTCCCAAATATAACACTACAACTCCTAGTTTCATAATAATCAACTAGAAGAAAAGAATTCCCTAACATCAATTGGCATATGCCCGAAAAAGTCCCCACATAACGCATTTCTAATCTAGGATGGTTACCTCTCTCATCTTGGACTCTAAAACTCTAAATTTACTTCATTCATGGAGGTTCCTAGTCCCTATCGAAGAGAATAAATCTAGGAAACAAAATAAGATTTAAGGATGAAAAACAGGGGACCGGTCGACCGGTCCTGAGACCACGGTCGACCGCGTCTCCAAATTTTTGCCTAAAAAGAAAAGCAGAAAGCTCAAATGGGAGGGGCCGATCGACCGGTCAGGGAACCGCGATCGACCGCGCTCAATGTTTATGCCTTTGTGGGAAAGCAGTAAGCCCTCCCGCGAAGGCCCGGTCGACTGGTCGACCGGTCCTGGGACCGCGGTCGACCGATCATAGCAGACCTAGGGTTCTTCCTCCTTCCAAAATTAAACCCAAGTGAAAATTTCACTTTTCCCAAATCCCAAATCTCTTCCATTTTGAACACAACCAACAATCTTTATCTACCCAAAGATTTTCCTACACGATTTATAACCATTATAATTCAAAATTTTATCATCAAAACTAAGATTAGGGTTTAAATCCCATAAATTTCATTTTTGATCCATCAATGCAAATACACAACTATCATACAAATTATTCATCTTAAAGCATATAGCAGCAAGTAGAAAACTTGCCTTGAAGTTGAAATCTCAGGTTTCTTTCTGTAGTAGAAACAATCCATCTTCAATCTTCATTTTCTCTCTCTTCTTTCTCCACTTTTCTCTTCTTCTCTCTTTCTCTCCTTTTCTTTCAAAGTTTAAGACCTAAAATGAGGAAATTAGGGGATTTAGAAGACTAAAAATCGGGGCTTAATACAAGTCTCCCAACTTAAGTGGTTAATACCACATTAAAATGACTCCCAAATACGCGTTTAAGTTAAAACCAGTCAAAAGTGCCCGGAACCCAAAAATATAGTATGGCACTTATTTTGACTGTCTCGGACATTCTGAGACTAACTACGCCCTCTAAAATGGCATCCGGTAATTTTATAAACCATTTTAAGTTCCGGTTTCAATTAAACCATAATGTCATTTAAAACACACGACACTATAAAACATACAACCGAATAATATTTACTTTCTCATACCGTAAATATGCAATAACCCAGTAAATATTAATCTTCAACTCACTAAATTAATATTTAATCTAGTTCCAACATTTTATATAATTACCTCATGCGGTAAATTAATATAAAATTAGCCTCCTAAAGCGAGGATTTTTACAAAACACCTCCCAAACGACCCCATGGTAGGGGAGAACACCTCGATCGGGACCAATGCAACTCGCAGGAACAGATCACTTGGTCACGAGACGCATGAGTAGAGAATATGATGATAATTTGAAAATATCTAGACCTAGGCTTAAAAACATGTCATTAGAGGGCTACCCCCCCCCCCAAACGACTATATGAGAGGCAAACACCCCGTACGGGAAATATGTAAGTCATAGATACTGATCGCGTGTCACGGGACCTCTGATTTAAGAATATGAAGATAATATGAAAATATATAGACTTGGGCTTAAAAACACGTCGTTAGAGGGAGAAAACCCAAAACATCCCCAAAACAACACCGTACGAGGCGCGAACAGCTTCAGGGGGATAGCGTAACACTCAGGAACAGACCACGTGGTCACGGGACCCCCAATTTGAGAATGTAATGATAATTCAAAAATATCTAGACTTAGGCTTAAAAACTTACTATTAGAGGGCGAAAACCCAAGACACCCTCAAACGGTCCTGTGAGAGGCAAGAACACCTCATACGGAACCAAGGTAACTCACATGGAACTGATCACCTGGTAACGAGACCCCCAGTTTGAGAATATGATGATAATTTTAAAATATCTATACTTAGGCATAAAAACATCCCGTTAGAGGGCGAAAATAAAAAATATGCCCCAAGCGACCCAATGAGAGGCGCGTACACCTCGCGTGGGACCAATGTAGCTCGCAAGAACTGACCACGTGGTCACGGGACCCCGTTTGTGAATATGATGATAATTTGAAAATAATACTTGGGCTTAAAAATATGACGTTAGAGGGAAAAAAAATATAAACACCCCCTAAATGGCCCCATGAAAGATGCGAACACCTCGCACGGGACCAATGTAACTTGCTAGTATTGACCACATGGTCAAGGGACCCGCGGTTTGAGAACATAACGCTAATTTGAAAATATATAGACTTGGGCCTAAAATAAGACGTGCGAGGTGAAAAACCCAAAATACACCCCAAACGGCCCTACGAGAGGTGGGAACACCTCGCAGGGGACCAATGTAACTCGTAGGAACTGACTGTGTGGTCACAGGACACCGGTTTTAAAATATGGTGATAATTTGTAAATATCTCAACTTATGATTAAAAACATGTCATTAGAGGGCAAAAATCCAAAACATCACCCAATTGGCCTCGTAAAAGGCGCAAACACCTCAAACGGGACAAATGTAACTCGCAGGAACTGATTGTCTGGTCATGGGACTCCCGGTTTTAGAATATGATGATAATTTGAAAATATCAATATTAGGCTTAAAAATAAACCGTTAGAGGGTGAAAAGCCAAAACACCCCACAAACGGCCTTTTGAGAGGCGGTAACACCTTACACGGGACCAATATAACTCGCAGGAACTGGTTCCGTGGTCCCTGGACCCACGATTTAAGAATATGATGATAATTTCAAGATATCTAGACTTAGGACTAAAAGCATGCCGTTAGGGTGAAAACCCAAAATACCCCGATATAGCCCTTTAAGAGGCGAGAACACCTCGCATATAACTAGGGTAACTCGTAGGAAACTGATCACCTGGTCAGGAGACCACCGGTTTGAGAATATGAGGATAGTTTTAAATATCTATATTTAGGCTTAAAAAATGCCATTAGTGGGCGAAAATCCAAAAAAAAAAACAAAGAACCCCGTGATAGGCGAGAACACATCGAATGGGACGAATGCAACTTGTAGGAACTGGTCGCGTGAGCATGGGAGCCCCAGTTTAAGACTATGATAATAATTAGAAAATACCTCGACTTAGGCTTAAAAATAAGCCGTTAGAGGGCTAAAATCTAAAACAACCGCCAAACGACCCCGTGATAGGTGAGAACACCTCGAACGGGACCAATGTAACTCGCAGGAACAGACTGCGTGGTCACGAGACCTATGGTTTGAGAGTATGAAACTAATTTGAAAGTATCTAGACTTGGGATTAAAACATTCCATGCAAGGGAAAAAATCCAAAACATCCCTAAAATGGCCCCGTGAGAGGCAGGAATACCTCGCACAAACCAATGTACCTTGTAGGAATTGATTGTCGGGTCACGAGACCCATGGTTTGAGAACATAATGATAATTTTAAAATATCTATTCTTAGATAAAAACATGCCCTTAGAGGGTGAAAATCAAAAACACCCCCCAAACGGCCTTCTGAGAGGCGCAGACGCCTCGCACGGAACCAATGTAACTCACGGGAACTGATCCCTTGTTCACGGGACCCCCGACTTGAGAATGTGATGATAATTTAAAAATATCTAGACTTAGGCTTAAAAACACTCCGTTAGAGGGTGGAAACCCAAAACACCCT
The DNA here is from genome assembly GCA_949130495.1 of Sambucus nigra. Lineage (NCBI taxonomy): Eukaryota > Viridiplantae > Streptophyta > Magnoliopsida > Dipsacales > Adoxaceae > Sambucus > Sambucus nigra. The sequence continues at coordinate 1,031,796 of CASBWL010000171.1, read as the reverse complement.
GATAACGGCCCCATAAGAGGCGCGAACCCCTTACACGAGGGCAATGTAACTCGCAGGAACTAGCCGTGTGGTCATAGGACCCTCGATTTGAGAATATGATGACAAATTAAAAATATCAAGACTTAGGCTTAAAAATATGCCGTTAGAGGTCGAAAACCAAAAACACTCCCCCACCGTCCCCGTGATAGGTGAGAACACCTAGAACGTGACCATTATATCTCTTAGGAACTGATCGCATGGTCGCATGACCCCTGGTTTGAGAATATGCTGATAATTTGAATATATCTACAATTCGGCTTAAAAACATGCCGTTAGAGGACAAAAATCCAAAACACCCCATCCAGGCCGTGAGAGGAGAGAAAAAATCGCACGGGACCAATGTTTCTTGCAGGAACTGCCTGCGCGGTCATGGGATCCCCGATTTCAGAATATGGTGATAATTTGAAAATATCTAAACTTAGGCTTAAAAATATGCCGTTGTAGGGAGAAAACCCAAAACACCAAAAAATGGAATCGTGAGAGGCGGGAACACCTGAAATGGGGCCAAATGTAACTCGCAGGAATTGACCGAGTGGTCAAGGGACCCTCGATTTAGGAATATGATGTTAATTTGAAAATATCTACACATGGGATAAAAACATTCCGTGCGTGGGTGAAAACCCAAAATACCTCCAAATGGCCCCATGAGAGGCGGGAACACTTCGCATGGGACTAATGTAACTCGTAGGAATTGGCCTTGGGGTTATGGGACTCCCAGTTGAAGAATATGGTGATAATTTGAAAATATGAAGCCTTAGGCTTAAAAACATATTGTTAGTGGGGGGAAACACAAAACACTCCAGAATCGGGCCCCGTGAGAGGCAGGAACACCTTGCACAGGACCAATGTAACTCGAAGGAATTGTACGCATAGTTAATAGACCACCAATTTAAGAATATGATGCTAATTTGAAAATATCTAGACTTGGGCTTAAAACATGCCGTGCGAGGGAGAAAACTCAAAACACCCCCAAACGACCCAGTGATAGGCGGGAACACATCGTACGGGACCAATGTAATTCGCAATAACTGACTGCATGGTCACGGGACCCCTGGTTTGAGAATATAATAATAATTTGAAAATATCTAGACTTGGACTTAAAAACATGTTGTTAGTGGGCGAAAACTCAAAACACCCCTCGAACGACCCCGAGTGAGGCGCGAACAACTCGCACGAGAATAATGTAACTCGCAAGAACTGACCACGTGGTCACGGGACTCCTGCTTTGATAATATGATGATAATTCAAAAATACCTAGACTTAGGCTTAAAATCATGTTGTTAGTGGAAGATAACCCAAAACACCCACAAAACTATCCTGTGAGAGGCAAGAACACGTCGCACGGGATTAATGTAACTTTCAGGAACTGACCGCATGGTCCCGGGACCCCCGGTTTGAGAATATGATGATAGTGTGAAAATATCAAGACATAGGCTTAAAAACATGTCGTTAGAGGGAGAAGACCCAAAACACCCATCGAACGACCTAGTGAGAGGCGAGAACACATTGCACGGGACCAATGTACTCGCAGGAACTGATCTCATGGTCAAGGGACCCCTAATATTAGAATACGATGATAAGTTAAAAATATATGGACTTGGTCTTAAAAACATGCCTTTAGAGGACAAATACACCAAAGGTTCACCAAACGACCCCATGAGAGGCACAAACAACACGTACGAGACCAATGTAACTCACTGGAACTGATAGCGTGGCCATTGGAGTTCAACTTTGAGAATATGATTATAATTGGAAAATATATAGACTTGGGTAAAAAAACTTTTTAGAAGGTGAAAACCAAAAACACCCACCAAACGGCCCAGTGAGAGGCGCGGACACCTCAAACGGGACCAATGTAACTCATAGGAATTGATCGCATGATCACGGGACTATCGGTTTTAGAATATGATGATAATTCAAAAATATCAAGACTTAGGCTTAAAAACATGCCGTTTGAGGGCGAAAACCCAAAACACCCCCAAATGTCCCCGTGAGTTGTACGAACACCACGCACGCGGTTGATGTAACTCACAGGAACTGACTGCAAGATCATCGGACCCTCGGTTTGAGAAAATGATGATAATTTTAAAATATTTGGACTTTGGCTTAAAAACATGATGTTAGAGGACGAAAACCCAAAAAACCATTATAAAGGCCCGTGGGAGGCGCGAACACCTAGCATGGGATCAATGCAACTCGTTGGAACTGACCACGTGGTCAAGGGACTCCCGGTTTGAGAATTTGATGATAAGTTGAAAATATCTATACTTGGGATTAAAAACATGCCATTAGAGGATGAAATCCTAAAACACCCCCCAAACGACCCCGTAAGAGGCGCAAACACCTCACACGAGTCCAATGTAACTCGCAGGAACGTATCGCGTGGCCACGGGACTCCAAGTTTGAGAATATGATGATGATTTGAAAATATCTAGACTTAGGCTTTAAATCATGTTGTTAGAGGGAGAACACCCAAAACACCCCTTAAACGGCCCCGTGAGAGGCACGAACACCTCGCACGGGACCAATGTAACTCATAGGAACTGACCGCGTGGTCATGGAACACCTAGTTTTAGAGTATGATAACAATTCAAATTTATCTAGACTTAATCTGAAAAACATGTCGTTAGTGGGTGAAAACCCAAAATACCCCCCCCCCAAATAGTCCCGTGAGAGGCGGGAACACCTCGCCGGAGACCCATGTAACTCGTAGGAACTGATCGCATGGTCAAGGGACCCCCGACTTGATAATATGACGATAATTTTAAAATATCTAGACTTGGGCTTAAAAACATGTCGATAAAGGGTGAAAACCTAAGACACCCCACAAACGGGCCTATGAGAGGTGTGAACACCTCACACGGGGGAATATAACTCGCTGGAACTGATCGCATGGTGAGAGGACCCTCGGCTTGAGAATATGATGATAATTCAAAATTATCTAGACTTAGGCTGAAAACATGTTGTTAGAGGGCAAAACCCAAAACACCCCTCAAATGGCCCCGTGAGAGGCAGGAACACCTCGCACGGGACCAATGTAAATCTCAAGGACTGGCGACGTGGTCATGAGGCCCCCAGTTTTATAATATGTGATAATTTCAAAATATCTAGACTTCCGCTTAAAAACATTCCATTAGAGGGTGAAAATCCAAAACACCCCCAAAATTGGCCCTTGAGAGTGGGGAACAAATCGTACAGGACCAATGTATCTCGAAGGAATTGACCGCGCGGTCATGGGACCCCCGGTTTGAGAATATGATGATAATTTGAAAATATCTATACTTGGGGTTAAAAACTTACCATTAGAGGGAAAAAAACCCAAAACACTACCCATGCGGCCCCGTTCAAAGTCAAAACACCTCACACGGGACCAATGTATTTTGGAGGAATTGACCGCATGGTCATGGGATCCCCAGTTTGAGAATATGATGATAATTTGAAAATATCTATACTTAGGCATAAAAACATTCCGTTAGAAGGAAAAACCCAAAACACCCCACAAACGGCCCCATAAGAGACGCAAACCCCTTCCACGAAAGTAATGTAACTCGCTGGAACTGGCCATGTAGTCACAGGACCCCCGATTTGAGAATATGATGACAAATTAAAAATATCAATACTTAAGCTTAAAAATATGCCATTAGAGGGTGAAAACCTAAAACACTCTCTAAATAACCACGTGATAGGCGGGAACACCTCACACGGAACCATTGTAACTCATAGGAACTGACCGCGTGGTCAAGGGACCCTTGGTTTGAGCATATGATGATAATTTTAATATATCTACACTTCATCTTAAAAACATCTCGTTAGAGGATAAAAAAACTAAAACACACCCCTAACACTCCCTTGAGAGCCGGTCAGGAGACCCCGATTTTGGAATATGACGATAATTTGAAAATATCTAGACTTATGCTTAAAATTATGTCGTTGTAGGGAAAAAATCCAAAACACCCCAAAAGGCCTCGTGACGGGACCAATGTAACTCGTAGGAATTGATCGTGTGGTCAAGGGACTCTCGATTTGAGAATATGATGATAATTCAAAATTATCTAGACTTAGGCTTAAAAAAAAGGTGTTAGAGGGAGACCCCCCCCCCCAAACGGCCCCGTGAGAGGTGGGACCACCTCGTATGGGACCAATGTAACTCGCAGGAACTGACCGTACACCTCGTTTGAGAATATGAAGATAATTTAAAAATATCTAGACTTGGGCTTAAAAACATTCCGTTAGAGGGCAAAAAACCCAAAACAACCCACAAACGACTTCGTGAGAGGAAGGAACACCTTACACACGGGAATGTAACTCGTAGGAACTACCCGGGATTGAGACTATGAACAAAAATGTCTACACTTGGGCTAAAAAAACATACCGTTAGAGGGTGTAATCATAAATACCCTCCAAATGGCCCCATGATAGGCGACACCACCTCGCACGGGACCCAATGTAACTCGTTGGAACAGGCCGCGTGGTCACGGGACCTCCAGTTTTATAGTATGATGATAATTTGGTAATATCTAGACTTTAACATAAAAACATGCCGTTAGAGGGCTATATCTCAAAACACCCTGAAACAGACCCTTGAGAGGCAGGAACAAATCGCATGGGACCAATGTATCTCGAAGGAACTGACGTGTGGTCATGGGACAACCGATTTTAGAATATGATGATAATTTGAAAATACCTAGACTTAGGCTTAAAAACATGCTGTTAGAGGGAATAAACCCGAAATACCCCCCAAATGACCCCATGAGAGGCGCGAACACCTCGCGCGGTACCAGTGTAACTTGCAGAATCTGATCGCGTGGTCACGGAACTCCCGATTTGAGAACATGGCGATAATCTGAAAATAACTAGACTTATGCTTACAAACATACCCTTAGAGGCGAAAACCCAAAACACCCCATAAACGGCCCCGTGAGCGGCAGGAACACCTTGCACAGGACCAATGTAACTCACAGGACTAGCCACATGGTTAGGGTAACCCCATTTTTAGAATAAGATGCTAATTTAAAAATATCTAGACTTTGGCTTAAAACATGTCGTGCGAGGGTGAAAACCCAAAACACCCCCAAAAGTCATAGTGAGAGCGAGAACACCTCGCTCGGGACCAATATAATTGGAAGGAACTGATCGTGTGGTCATGAGACCCCGATTTGAGAATATGTCGATAATTTGTAAATATCTAGACTTAGGCTTAAAAACATGCTGTTAAAGGGCGAGAACCCAATTAACCCCCCAAACGGCTCGGTGAGAGGCGTGAACACCTCGCACGAGATTAATGTAATGCGCAGGAACTAACCTCATAGGCATGGGACTCTCGGTTTGAGAATATCATAATAATTGGAAAATATCTAGACTAGGGCTTAAAAACAAGTTGTTAGAGGGCAAAAACCCAAAACTGCCCCGTGAGAGGTGCGAACACCTCATATGGGAACATTATAACTCGTAGGAACTGAGCGTGTGGTCATGGGACTATCGGTTTAAAATATGATGATAAATTAAAAATACCTCGACTTAGGCTTAAAATCATGCCATTAGAGGGAAAAAACCATAAACTCCCCTCAAACAGCCCCGTAAGTGGTGCAAACACCTCGAACGGGAGCTACGTAACTTACAGGAACTGATCGCGAGATCACGGGACCCATAATTTGAGAATATGATGAAAATTTGAAAATATCTAGACTTAGACTTAAAAACATGACATTGGAAGATCAAAATCAAAAATACCCTCCAAACGGCCTCGTGGGAGGCGCGAACACCTCGCACGGGTCCAATACAACTCGCAGGAAGTGATCATGTGGTAAATCGACCATCAATTTAAGAATTTGAGTATAAGTGGAAAATATCTTAATTTGGGCTTAAAACCAGGCCGTTAGAGGGTAAAAGCCCAAAACACCCCCCAAACGGCTCTGTGAGAGGCTCGAAAACCTCGCACGGGACCAATGTAACTTGCAAGAATTTATCGCATGGCCATGGGACTCCCAGTTTTAGAATATGATGATGATTAAAAAATATCTAGACTTAGACTTAAAATCATGTGTTAGATGGCGAAAACCTAACCGCCCCCCAAAAAAAGGCCCCGTGAGAGGCAAGAACACCTCACACGGGACCAATGTAACTTACAGGAACTGACCGCATGGTCAAGAGATCCCCTGTTTGAGAATATGATGATAATTTGAAAATATCTAGACTTGGGCTTAAAAAAATGTCGTTAGAGGGAAATAACCTAAAACACCCCACAACTGGCCCCGTGAGAGGCACAAATACCTTGCATTAGGGAAGGTAACTTGTTGGAACGGACAACGTTTCCATGGGACCCCGACTTGAGAATATGATGATAATTTGAAAATATCTAGACTTAGACTTAAAAACATGCCATTGGAGGGCGAAAACCCAAAACACCCCCCAAACGGCCTCGTGGGAGGTGCGAATACCTCACACGGGACCAATGCAACTCACAAGAACTGATTGCGTGGTCAAGGGAATCCTGATTTAAGAATTTGATGATAAGTGGAAAATATCTAGACTTGAGATTGAAAACATGTCGTTAGAGGGCGAAGGCCTAAAACACCCCCAAACGGCCTCGTGAGAGGTGAGAACACCTTGCACGGGACCAATGTAACTCATTGGGACTGTCCGCATGGTAAAGGAACCCCCAGTTTGATAGTATGATAATAATTTGGAAATATCTAGACTTCGGCTTAAAAACATGTTGTTAGAGGGTGAAAAACCAAAACACCCCGAAACAGGCCCTTGAGAGGCAGGAACAAATCGCATGGGACCAATGTATCTAGAAGGAACTGATCGTGTGGTCATGGACCCTCGGTTTGAGAATATGATGATAATTTTAAAATATCTAGACTTAGGATTAAAAACATGCCGTTAGAGGGAATAAACCTAAAAGCCCCCCAAACGACCCCAAGAGAGGCGCGAACACCTCGCATGATACCAATGTAACTTTCAGGAACTGATCGCATGGTCACGGGAGTCCCAAAGTGAGAACATGATGATAATTAGAAAGTAACTAGACTTGTTCTTAAAAACATGCCGTTAGAGGTGAAAACCCAAAACACCCCGCTAAACGGCCCCGTGAGTGGCAGGAACACATTGCACAGGACCAATGTAACTCACATGACCTCCCACATGGTTAAGGGACCCCCCAGTTTGAGAATGTGATACAAATTTAAAATATCTAGACTTTGGCTTAAAACATGTCATACGAGGGTGAAAACCCAAAACACCCCCAAAAAGGCACCGTGAGAGGCGAGAACACCTCGCTCGGGACCAATGTAGCTGGCGAGAACTGACCATGCGGTCACGGCACCCCCGATTTGAGAATATGATAATAATTTTAAAAAAATATGGACTTATGCTTAAAAACATGCTGTTAGACGGCGTGAACCTAGTTAACTCCCCAAACGGCCCCATGAGAGGCGTGAACACCTCGCACGGGATCAATGTAACTTGCAGGAACTGACCTCATAGGCATGGGACTCCTGGTTTGAGAATATAACAATAATTCGAAAATATCTAGACTAAGGCTCAACAACATGCTGTTGGAGGGAAAAAATCCAAAACACCCCTAAACGACCCCGTGAGAAATGCAAACACCTCACACGGTAACAATGTAACTCATAGGAACTGAGATGTGGTCACGGGACTCCCGGCTTGAGAATATGATAATAATTCAAAAATACCTCTACTTAAGCTTAAAAGCTTGCCGATAGAGGGTAAAAGCCCAAAACTCCCCCCAAAATGACCCCGTAAGTGGTGCAAACACCTCGTACGGGACCAATGTAACTCACAGGAACTGATCGCGAGGTCACGGGACCAGCGATTTGAGAATATGATGATAATTGAAAATATTTGGACTTAGACTTAAAAACATTCCATTGGAGGGTGAAAACCCAAAACACCCCGCAAACGGCCCTGTGGGAATCGCGAACACCTCGCACGGGACTAATGCAACTCGCAGAAACTGATCGCGTGGTTAAAGGACTCCTGATTTAAGAATTTGATGATAAGCGGAAAATATCTAGACTTGGGCATAAAAACATGTCGTTCAACGGAGAAAGCTCAAAACACCCTCCAAACGGCCCTGTGAGAGGCACGAACACCTCGCACGGGAGCAATGTAACTCATATGAATTTATCGCGTGGCCACGGGACTCCCGATTTGAGAATATGATGATAATTTGAAAATTTATAGACTTAGGCTTAAAAATATGCCGTAAGAGGACGAAAACTTAAAACACCCCCTAAACGGCCCAGTGGGAGGTGAAAACACCTCGCACGAGACAAATGTAACTCGTAGGAACTGACCGCGTGGTCATGGGACCCTCGTTTTGAGAATACGATGATAATTTATAAAATATCTAGACATGGGCTTAAAAACATGCCGTTAGAGGGCAAATACACAAATCACCACTCAAATGGTCCCTTGAGTGGCACTAACACCACGTACGGGATCGGTGTAGGTCACAAGAACTGGGCGCATGGTCACGAGACCCCGAGTTTTAGAATATGATGATAATTCAAAAATATCTTGACTTAGGCTTAAAAACATGCCGTTGGAGGGAGAAAACCCAAAACACCACCCAAACGGCCCCATGGGAGGCACGAACACCTCGCACGGGGCCAATGGATCTCGCATGAAGATATCGTATGGTCACGGGATCCAGATTTGAGAATATGACGATAATTATGCCTCATATATGAAATTCTAAAGCTTGAATAGTATTTTTTTTAAATTACTTGGTTACTGATATTTTATCTCTTTCTTGGATCCTCTTTTTGGAGGATAACATTGTATTGTTTGCTTTTATCCACGTGGAACACACTAAAAAGGCAATGGTTTACAACAGGAAGATTGTTTATTTAATGTTTTTGAAATCTTGGATTGCTTTTTTATATGGTTACGGCGGTACAGACTTTTGTAATTTTATCGTTTAATTTTATGGGCATGCAAACTTTTATAATTTTATTATTTAGTTCTCTCGCCATGCGGGCTTTTCGTAATTTTATTGTTAAATTTTATAGTCGTATGGGCTTTACATTACATAGGTTTTATATTAACTGTCTTTATAATGTCCAAAAAATAGAGGAAATAATGCCCAATTTTTTTATTATTGTTAAAAATGGTCATGGGCAAAGTCCATGACCATTTTTATTTTTTTTTCACTCGTAAAGAGGGTCACGGCCTAAAGTCATGACCATATTTATTATTTTTTGTATCGTATAAATAGGGTCATGGCCTAAAGCCATAACCATTTGTATTTATTTTTTTCATAGATAACTTGGGTCATGTCCTAAAGTTGTGACCATTTGTATTTTTTTATCATGCTCATGAAGGCTCACGGCCAAAGCCGTGACCGGTAATGTGTATGGGTCAGGGATAATGTCCATGACTAGTAATCGGGACCCTCAAGTCCATAACCCCATGATTAGTTAGGGATTTGGGCCATGAACCACGAAAATGGTCATGCCCAGATTGGTCATATACCTTGTCCGTGACTCACAATCCTGGTCAGGGACAAAGTTCATGACCAATTGCCCAATTTGGTGTAGTGTTTGTTCAAGTAAATGATAAAATGGACCACCGTTATCGGAGGTTGGAAAATAATTGCATTTTGTAAAAAGAAGGGGATCGTACTCATGTATGGCGTATGAGCTGCCTACGTACCTCTGGGGGGTTTGAAAATTTTTATGAGTTCATTTAGAAAAGAAAATGTTTTTAAGAGGATCAGGTCCCACATAGTTATGGGTAAGGGGAACTGAAGAATTTTTTTAAGAATAGAAGGGGGGTGAGAAAAGTCGTAGCACGTCGAGATGTCGGACTAAGGGTAATATTTCTTGTGACGGTCCAGGTTAATTGGATGTTCCATCTCTTCTCCGTCGAGGTCTCTGAGCATAAAGGCGCCACCAGAAAGAATTTTTTTCATAATTTAGGGGCCGCTCCAATTCGGTTTGAATTTCCATTTGGGGTAGACGTGTCATATGATCTCTTTGAGGGTAAGGTCTCCTTCTTGGACACCACGATCTTTGACTTTTTGGTTAAATACTCGCACTATTTGGCAATGGTACCCCTATATATGATAGAGAGACTTAAGCCTTTTTCATCCAAGAATGATAGTTTGTTAAAGCGGTCTTGATTCCATTCTTATACACTAACTTTTCTTTCGAGCATGACACATAGGGAAGGTATTTCTAGATCAATGGGTAGGACTGCTTCCACATCATACATTAGAGAATAAGGGGTAGCCCCAGTAGGCGTTATGATTGAATTACGATAGCCCTAGAGGGCATAAGGGTTCCGATAGGCCCATTCTCTGTAACTTTCACTCATCTTGTTGATTATGGTTGTGAGGCTTTTATTGGTGGCTTCGACAACAGCATTGGTTTGGGGTCAGTAGGGATAAGATTTGTGTCTTTGAATTCTAAAATCTTCAACTAATTATGTGACGTCATCTTTAAAGTGAAGTCCATTATCTGATACTAACTCATAGGGAACTCCGTATCGGTAAGTATTCAATACTACGTATGACTCAACTTCGACACATTTGGTGAAGTAATTAATTGCAACTTGGATGAATTCGTGATCATTTGAAGCTTTGGGAGTAACCTTCCCTATGATGGCAATGCCCCAAGTGGAGAAAGGCTAGGGAGAGGTTATGTAATATAGTTCTTGAGGAGGCAAGTGATAAAGATTGGAAAACTATTATCATTTGAGGCATCTTTGGACATAGATAATGAAATCTTGAATCGAGGTGGTCCAATAGTACCCTTTAGGGATGATATATTTAGTAATCATATGATCGTTCATGTGGGGCATACATTCCCCATTGTGGATCTTCTACATCATTTGTTTAACATCATCCCCTGCTATGCAATGCAAATGGGTTCCATCAAAAAATTTCTTGAAAAGCTCTTTATCGCAGATAATATACTGTGTAACGAGTTTGAGAAGTGTCACACGGTCTTTATTATCTATGTATTAGGGATACCTACCATGTTTGAGGAGGCACCAAATGTCATAGTACTATAACTCAGCCATATCAGAATCTTACTCAGTGACGAGTTCAATATGGAAATAATGGGTGGGCATAGCATGTTTCTGAACTAGGAAAGGGGCCATTGTTATTCCCTCAGGCTTGTCGACCATGGAGGCAAGGGTAGTAAGGGCATCAACAAGGTTGTTCTTTGTATAAGTCATGTAGTGAAAGGTGAAATCTATTAACTGGGATGCTAGTTCTTCTAGGTGGACGTAAAAGGGAAGGATCTTCTTGTCTTTGACTTTATATTTTTGAGGATTTGACCGACGATGAGGGAAGAGTCTCCATAGATTTTTAGGTATTGGACTCCTTGTTTAAGGGAGATCTTGAGGCCTACAGTGCATGATTCATGCTCAGTTATGTAACTGGTGAAAGGGAAGTTTGGTTTGATGAAAATGAGGGTGTGAAAGTCATTAGGGGTAATCAGAAGTATCCCAATGTGATTACCTTTCTTGTTGGACACTCCATTAAAGAACATTTTCCATCTAAGTTCATCTTAAAAGGTGTAGAGAATATCTTCATCCGAGAATTTAGATACCCATACATCGGTTCTTTCCATGGTGTAATCAACAAGGTAGTCGGAGATAGATCTCCCTTGCATAGCATTCTATGTGATGTACATAATATCGAACTCGGTTAGTAATATCAACCAATGGGCCATTTGGATAGACAGAGCGGGTTTTTCTAGAAAGTAATTGATGGGATCCATTCAGGATACTAGTCTTATGGGGGAAGGCAATCATGTACTCTCGTAACTTCTGTGTGACCTAGACTAAGGGAACACATGATTTCTCTAAAGCAGCGTAGTTGACTTCGTACCAGGCCAATTTTCGACTGGCGTAATAAATGGCTCTTTACTTATGGTATTTTTTAATGTATTGGGCTAGCAAAGCCCCTATTTTAATTTTTTTTTAATGAATGGGCTTTTTTAATTACCAAACAAAAAATTGGAATTGGGCTGCCAAACACACCCTTAAAGACATGAATATATTATTTCTAGGCATGAAATTCATCACGGGGGTAGAAGACAATAGGGAGGAATTTTCAAACCCATCAACAACCAGATGTTTGAGTTGGGAGACCACAATGTTGGAATTATTTTAAATAATTCTCCGTTATGTGCTTCATAATTATATTAATACTAAGAGTCACTTTGGTTAATGAAAAAGTACTCCAAATACCAAGAGTCAAAAGGACTCTTGGGCATATACTTTGATGGACGGTTGATACTAAGTGACTGTTGGAGATTTAGGTCATGTCCCTGCCTATAAATAAGTGATTGATTTCCATCTTTCAGATACCAAAAAGACAGCATAATGAAATAATAGGAAAGGGAGAGAAATCTAAATTCTCAAGGAGAGAAAATTTCAAAATAGTGTTTTGGCTATACTGGGAGATGTAACCATTGGAATGCGTTGGAATTGGAGTCTATTCTTGCTACATACAAAATGAAGTTGTGTTCCAAAATTCAGCCCGATAAAAAATCGTTAAGGTTAATTTCTCTGTCAATATTTCTAGTTGTGACGATTATGGAGGTATGTTATTTTAACACCATTTATGTTAACATAATGCTTATATGTGATAATCATGAAGATCCAAGATCCTTTTATTAAGAACATTTGTATGGGAAAATTTTATCAAATTAATGTGTTATTAATTAATATTATGGTGTTCTTAAAAATTGTTTTACATGTGGTATCAGAGCTAAAGTTTAAGATCTCATGATTTTCCTTTATTGGTGTTTGCCTACAATGGAGTCTACATTAAATCAATTTTTGTGTGTGCCTGGGATTTTTTTTTTGTGACATTTTTCTTTTGTCGCCTATACTCACTAGTCAAAATGTGAAAGGTCAAAACTTGATTGAATTTTTTTGAAACTCACATGATCGACTGGAAACGTCGAAATAAACAACACCCATTGAATACAATGCGCCCCACCCCAGTTTTACATTTTGATGTTCTTTAGAGATTTAAAAATGCGTTTTTGCCATTTTTGGTAATAATGTCAACGCTTATAATTCTCGCTTAAAATTTGATCTTACGATTCAGCAAATTGGAGAGTGGTCATGAAAAGATTAATTATGTTATTGTAATGATAACTCGGAATTTTTCATTTTTGGAAAAATAAATTATTTTTCCATATTTTATGGTATAAATCACTACACACACACACACACACACACACACACACACACACACACACACACACATATATATATATATATATATATATATATATATATATATATATATATATATATATATATATTAAATGGTTGTTCTAATATTCATGTTAAGTATTATTTGTATTGACCAAAATGTTCAATATAAATTTTTTAATATTAGATGTATGATTATGTGTTTGACAATAACATTTCGGTAAATTAGATTATTGTGCATAATCTATATTTGATAGTCCAAATGTCCTAATATAATTAATGTTTCAACACTAATATTTATATGATGTTAGATGGGGAACACTAAAGTGTCTTAATCTATAATTGTAAATATTAGATTATTGTGTATGAATCTATATTTGGACCCTTAATTATACATTAAATTTTGAGTATAATATTTTTTGGAGCATTGATTTTACATAAATAATGTTTACGACTTTCAGAAAAAAAAATTTTGAATTCCGTCGAATGTTTTGGATTCTAGAGTAATTTTCTACAGTTCCATGATGTTAACACAATTTTTTTGTTTAAAAAAAATAAGTTTCCCTTTATTTCATGTATGTTTTATCTAGAACTGTTATAAAACCTTGTTCTAATGATCCTATTTTAGTTGAATATTCATGCCAAACATAGGCCAACATATTTCATAAGGTAGGATATTTATAAAACCTAGTTCTAATGATCCTATTTTAGTATGAGAAATTGAGAAGATGAGAATTAATACCTAAGATAATAATGGGTATTAAAATTGGTGGCGACATAATGTCTGGGGACTGACAGTTTTCAGCTTGCATTTGTGTCGTGTTGTGCGTGGAACCTTATCATATTGCAAGGTCGATAGTCTAAACGGATCAGCTGGCTATTAACAAGGGGAAGTGTAAAACTTTTGTGGGAGACCATCCGTGGCGGGAGGATTACTATAATTAAGATAAAATTGAGGAGAACGATAATTAAATTAACAATATGAGGCTTAGTAATTTAAAATCATATTGGTGTGTATTTATTTATAAGAACTTCTATGGGTACTTAGTAAATTAATATGATCGCCTATATTCATATCTCGCTTAATTAAAATATTCTATTGTGAGATTTATCTCGTATAATGCTACTGCTTGGATTCAAGTATCCTATTTGAGAGGAGTATTGTGTATTCATGCTCGGGGCTCTGACCTCATGCGTTGACTAACCTCTTCAGGAATAAGTTTTGGAGAAGCTCCATTGGTCTGTTTGGATATTTTCTTAGAGGTGCAGTTGGAGTTATTTTACTTATGCTTAGTAGTTTAGTTATGTTTTCTTCCCTTCGCATTTACTTCGTGACTCAGTTATGGTTTTGTTGGGCCATTCGATTCCAAAGTTGCTATGGGTTTTGTTCAGATATTTGATTATGGATTCGATCGGAGTTTATTCAGTTTTATTAGTGGATAAATACTTTAGTCATTCTTAGAGAAATATAAATAAACCTTTGAAGAAAGTTAATATGGCCTACATCCATTTTCTAATTACTTTAGTTCAAGGTAACTTATTCTTTGTCAATATTTTTGTTTTATATCTACCAACATTAATCTCTCTCTGTAGAACTAGATATACTAGAAAATATCTACTAAAACTCAAAGTGCACACTTTAAAGGATAAAGATTCAAATTTAGAAATCCTCCTCCTTTCAAATAATTTTCCAAAGAGTTTATATGATCATCCATGGTATTGAAGTTTACAATTGTATCATCAATAGACTTTATAAGAAAGTACTTGGTATTTATCCTTTTTTTATATATGGCCCTTTTATTCCTTAAACAAAAAAGCAAAAAATAAAAATAAAAATGATAATATCCCCTCGGCATGTACAAGATTTTTTATGTGTATTCTCCTCAGCTACTGTAATTTTGTATTAACCTTTATGTCCATTCATACCTGACATGGGTGGGTGACCAGTAGACCTACCACATGGACTATGTTGGACACCAAGTCAACATACCTCATTCTTAATCAAACCTACCTTGAATATCCTAACTACGTACTATTTTATCTTATTAATCATATCTGGTAACATGTTTTGAGGGTAAATTTTACTAATTTCCAAACACTCCTGATAGGGATCCTATGTTGAACCAAACTTCTTTTAAGAACATGCATTTCATGGTGGTATACCTAGAAAAATAGTTTTTATACTTATATATCATTTTACCCATTTTTTCTTCTCTCATATGATAAGTACTATCAGACCTCGTAAAATATAATAGTAGATTTATCAGGCCTAATAAAAAATAACATGAGTCAAAATAATTGAATATCGTTCTAATCATGACTGGAATAAAAATCAAATGCATAAAAATAAATAATTGACAGATAATAGAAGTGAACCAAATAACTCTAATATCAAACCATCCAATAGTAATAGCACCATCGCATAACTACAATTGGCAACATGTCTAGCTTTATCTCGTTTAATATTTGCCATTTGAGTCGCATTTGGTCGTATATATCCACTTAGACCCAACATGTTTATAACCTTTAGGCAAATCGACTAACTCCCAAACTTGATTAAAATCCATAAATTTTATTTCATCATTCATGGCATTAATCCATTTATTAGAATCTATGCTAAAAACAATTTTTTCATAAGAGACCGGATCATCAATATACCCAATGTTAAATTCATTTTCTTAGAGATACACCACATAGTCATCCGAAATAACTGATCTCCGATTTCTCTGAGATTTCCTTAAAGTTATGTCATTTGGTGTTTCAATAATAGGCTCATTATGTGGTTGTTCAGTTTGTGGTTCATCCATTTGTTCTTCGTTGTTGGTCAGAGCAATAATCGGTGCAACAACATCAATATGAACAATAGGAACATGAGGAACCTCATTGTGATTATACAGAGTTCTTGGAAGAGGAGGATTTCCTTGATTTCTTGAATAATCACATTTTGAACTTCATTAATCCCACTAACTTCACCATGTTCAATGAATTTAGCATTCCCGGTTTTAATAATTCCTGTTGTATGGTTAGGATAGTAGAATTTATACCCTTTGGATTTTTCTAGATACCCAATAAAATAACAAGTTAATGTTCAAGCTTCCAATTTCTTTCACGTGGATTATAAATTCTTTCTTCTACTGTACATCCCCAAAGACGAAAATTAATTAAAGAGGGTTTTCAACCTTTGCACAGTTCAAAAGGAGTCTTTGAAACCGCCTTGCTAGGAACCCTATTTAAGATATGTGCAGCAGTCATAAGAGCATGCATCCATAAAAATATAGGTACATCAGTTATATTTATCATACTTGTAACCATTTCAATAAGAGTATGATTTCTACTTTCCGCTACACCATTCTGCCATGCTGAACCTGACATTGTGTATTCTGAGCAAATATCCAAACGTTCAAGAACTTTAGCAAAAGGACCGGGATGTTGTGACACCCCTCTTATTAAAATAAGAGGTGGACAGCCTGATACTCCAATAATATACAGGAATCATAGATGGTCCATTCTTATCATCACTGACGAGCAATGAAAATATGATATAACCACATATTATTTTAGAAGACGGACGTCAAATTTAATTTTATAAGTTAAAAGAAAAGCATTTAGACAATCCAATTTAAAAGAAGGTGGATATAAATACATAAAGACATAAGGTCAACGATACTACAACATCATAACCGAATAAGTTGTCGGTTAACAGACCAATACAACAGTTACACCAAGTGTATCAAATAAATAACACAGTATTTAAATAAGTACAAATCTTAGGCAACACGCCCGAATGACCAGAATGATTGTAACTGGAGTATAGAAAGGATGAATGCATCTAAAACCAAAAATCCTACGACATTCGCAATAATGTTGTAGCTCCCTAACCCCGAGAAGGAAGGATCATATCAGGCGCCCTTGCGGAGAAACACCTGAACATAAAAGAGAACCACGAAAGAAAGAGAAATATAAACGGGTCAGGGCCCGATTTGATATGATAAACGTGTGAATAAAATTCATAACAGTTATGAGTGCTAAACATCATAAACAAGATGGATTCGCTCAGCAATAAGAATCATTATCACCTCTCAACTAAAATATACATATCAGAGTCGCACTAAATCATTATGAATTAAACTTCCTGTTTAATTTAGAGAAAATAGCCAAATCCCATAATCATGTCTAACTTACAATGATGAGTATACATTAATGCAAGAGGGTATAACTTATTTTCAACTTAATAAGATTACCTTTTCAGTTTTACACAATTTAACTGCACAGTTCCGTTTCTCTTTAGGAAACATATTCAAAGCAATTTATCTCACAAATAGTTTTAGCATCAATACAAATTCCACTTTACTAAGAATAGTTATAATCACATCGTATAATGATTCTAAGACCATCCTTCCGGGTACCCCTACTGGATGCGCCTCTAAATATCTATCATCTTCCAGGGCCTATCACGAAGACAACCTGGGCATCAAATATCGCGTGACGTCGAGAAGCGGTCATATACCTTCGATAGTGAGTCATAAATACACCCAAAATTACCTCACTTCGAACAATAATCACACAATATAATAACCGATCCTATGGCCGAGAACTATATTCACCCTGCATTTACTAGCCAGGGGACTTCACCTCATGCGCGTAACTTCCCCTATGATAGCATTTAGAGAGGTGTGTATATGCAAATTATCATTTAAAAATTATTCCATTTAAAACATTCACTTTTTACATCCTCAAAAATCATTTATTCTTAACAATCAAGTGCCAATTTAAATATATGCATTTCTTATTCACGAAGTCATATGTTTTTAACAACATAGGCTACAAGGTAAAATTAACCTCACACTAGTCTCCAAGAGTTCAAAACACTGTTATACGCCTCCAATAGTAAATTTTCCTCAATATTAGTCTCCAAGAATCTTAGACCATACCCTCCTATTTTCTTGAGTCCTAGGCTAGTATCCTAGATGAAAACGACTTTAACTTCTATTGAATAACTACCTGAATAGGACCCATTATTCCCATACTAATCATTGTTAATAATCCCCCATAATAAAGACCCCTAATACTCTTAATTACTTCCCAAGAGAAGGTTCCTAGGCCTTCAGCCTAAAAGAAAAGGACTAGAAACTAAGCTAGAAAAACTCTATAAAACAGCAGGGTTGTCGAATCGATTCGCCCCTGGTAGCGAATTGATTCGCCCAAAAGCTAATCGATTCGGCTGAGAAAACTATCTTCCTGTCTCAGCCCGAATCGATTCGGCATTAACCCAAATCGATTTCGTTTCCCAGACCTGTATCCCCCATCTTTAGCGAAACGATTCACAAGGGGGGAGAATCGATTCTCCCTGGACGAAATGCCCAGTTATGACTACGGGTTGTATGAACCCTAAAATCCCCAAAACTCAATTCTTCAACTTCCTTCAACCTCAACAACTAATGATTCCACCAAATCATTCTTACACAACTACTAACTAGTAATATCATCTCAAATCATATTTAAATCAAAGATTAAGGGTTTAAACTCCAAAATTCCCAAAACCTAAAAATGGTTTAAATCTAAAAACATAACTATATATACAAATTATTCACACTAAATCATACATTTGCAAGTAATAAACTTGCCTCAAGTTGGTAGTCTCGAATTCTCTTCCCGAAGCAATGATCCCAAACTCCAACTCTCCAATTCTCTCTTTTCTCTCTATTTTCTCCCAAGCTCTCTTTTCTCCCTCTCTCTCTACCTCTCTTAGGTTTAGAAACCTAAAATGAGAAATAAATGAGTTTGCAAGACTAATATACCCAATTACATTAAGTCTACTCGTTTAAGTGTTACTACACAATTAAAATGTCTCGTAACAACATAATTAAATTATAACTAATCAAAAGTCCCTAGAACTCAAAAATACAACCTGGCACTTATTTTGACTATTTCAACCATTTTCGGACTAATCGTACCCTTTAAATTGGCATCCAAAATATCGTACAATATTTTATGTTCCAACATCATATTAAACCATTTATAATGATCCAATTGGAATATAAGTCATAATCGTCGCTTAAAGCACAACGACGCAATAAAACATAATATGATGCTATTTACGATCACTTAACAGTAAATATTCCAAACTGAGTAAATATTATCTCTTAGATCACTTAAAATAATATTCACTTCAACTTTCTTTATTTTATAAAATTAACCCACCTGGTAATTTAGTATAAAATAATCACTCAAAAGTAAGGGGTATTACATACTCCCCCCCCCCCCCCCCCTTACAAGGGAATTTTGCCCTAAAAATTCAGGCGTACCATATGTTGATACCAAATTTAGTCTGTTGACATGGCTCAATTGAGTGAAGACACGTGGTAATCTGCGTGGAAACAACAAACACTTACGAACAACACCTTGACTCCGAGGAACCATACTGCAACGAGGAACTCTGCTTCTCCGATCGACTCAGACGCTCCGACCAACAAGAACTTTACGAGGAACTTTTGAGTACCGAGGAGCTTAGGCGGTCCGAGCTGCACCTCGAACAAAGCATTAATAGCAGGATAACCAACAGATTGACTGCGCATTAAATACTTATTATTATCATACAGATGTATACGCTTAAGGGGCATTGAATGTATTACCCTTTCACATTACAGCCTTAGGGCTATAAATACATTGTATTATCCTCATTGTAAGGGGATCGAAATTTCTTGAGAAAACTTGTAATCGAGAATTCCCAAACAGTCAGCAATAACAGAAACAGTGGACGTAGGCCATTCTTATAAGGCTGAACCACTTTAAAATTTTGTTGTTTTATTTAATTTTATCTGTGATTAAATAATTAGATATAATCTAATTTTTTACATCAACAGATTGGCGCCGTCTGTGGGGAACGACTGGTAATATCGTTTTTCATCAAAAAAAATTCATCACAAATGGCTGATATTTCAGAACCCAGTAATCGAAACGCTGGAAGCCCTCCAAATCCATCTGCTCCGCCCAATATTCCAGATCTGGCTGGAATAATGACAAATCTCGCCCAGGGCCAGACAGTCATGCAAGAAAATATGCGACAACTCATACAAACCCTCCATGGCGGTGTACCAAACCATTTAGGACCGCGAAGTATTCAAAGAAATACCCGTTTACCTTCTACGCGTACTAGGCGTACCGATTCATATTGTACTGAGAATTTTTCTTATCAACCTGGATGAACTTCGTCGGTACGAGCCACAGATACTGAATAACGTATCACTCTCTCTCCAGAAAGGACTAGTGAGATAGAAATATTAAGTAGAGTATCTCCTTTTGATCGATTAGGTCCTAGGAGGAGCAAAAGTCCTCCTATAACCACATCGAGGAGTTTTCGACGACCATCAGACTTAAGGGAAGGATCTGCCCAGTCGCGACCAGCTGCTCGTCAAGATAGATCCCAGGAAGCCACATCAACGCAATCAGTTGCTCAAACCAACAGGCCCAAGGAAGGAAATGATGCATGGAAAGGCTCTATTCAGAGGCTGGAGGATAGATTAGGGGAAATGGCTAAAGCCAAGAACCCTCTACAACGAACTTTTGTTCAAGGAACACCTTTTTTCCAGGCCATTGTAGATTTTTCAACACCATCAAAGTTCAAAGCACCTGTTGTGACCCCCAAATATGATGGAAAGACCGACCCTGTCCTTCATAAAGAACAATACCAAGCTGCAGCCGACATCTATGCTGTTCCAGATGAGATGAGATGCAGAGCATTCTCGAGAACTCTTACCGGATCTTCTTAAATATGGTATAATAATCTTCCTCGGGGTAAGATCTCAATTTTTTTTCAACTGGCCGAGTTATTCATTGGGAATTTCTTTTTTGGGGCAAAGCCAGTTAAACGAGTAGCGCATTTGTTAAGCGTTAGACAAAAAGCTGGTGAAAGTACCAGAGATTATATAACTCATTTTAATAACGAGAAACTCGAAGTCATTGATTATGAGGAAAAGACAGCGATTACCGCCTTGATCAGTGGACTACTGCCCAACAAGTTGTACTACACTTTGGCCAAAGATCCACCTAGAACCATGTCAGATCTGATGGGAAAAGCGGCCAAGATTATGAATGTCGAGGAGGCTATGGCTGCGAAGAAGAATATGGATGCCAAAGAAACCAAGGTGGAAGGTGATTATGCTAAGTAGAAAGAGCATAAGAACAATGGTACTGACAAACACTCAAAAACAAGGTCGTCATGGGAAGTATTGAAGAAATTTGATAATTATACTCCTTTGAAGAAAGACATCAACCATGTTCTAGAAGAAATCAAGAACAACGAAGAATTAAACTGGCCAGAGAAAATGAAGGCAGACCCTGATAGGAGAAATAAGGCAAAATATTACGAGTTTCACAAAGATCATGGCCATATGACTAAAAATTACATAACTCTTCAGAATGAGATTGAAACACTCATCAGAAGAGGAAAATTGGCAAAGTATGTTGATCGAAGGAATGAAAGAAGAAACAACGACCGAACAAGAGAGAGGTCTAGATCTCCTCGTCGAGCAGAGGAGAATAAGAAAAGAGACCATGAAGTTGATCCAGAAGATGACCCCGATCTTCCCAAGAGACCAAGGCATCCAGAACGTGAGGTATTTTCAATACGCTTTGGGTCATTTGACTGTAATATTATTACAGGTGGAGATGAAGGAGGAGGAGACCTTACTGCAGAGAGAAAAGCTTACCTCTGTGAGGCTCAAGCTTGCTCATACATTCAATGAATAAATCTAGCTGAGGAGGATCACCCAAGAAAAGTAAACAAAGAGAAATTGGTCATTGGTTTCTCAAAGAACGACCTTGCAGGTGTTTTATATCCTCATGATGACCCATTGGTGATCAGAATGAGGATGAAGGAAGTGATGATTTCAAGAGTACTGGTAGATAATGGTAGCTCAGCAGACATCATGTTCTACTCGTGCTTCGACAGTTTAAATCTAAAACTATCTCAACTGGAGCCTTATCACAGACCCCTCCTAGGTTTTTCTGGTGAGAAAGTTTTTCCACTTGGGACGATCAAGTTGGATATATTAATTGGTATATGGCCTGCTTGTCGAACAGAAAGAATATGCTTCTTCGTGATGGATAAGAATGTTCAATCAGCATACAATATCATCATGGGAAGAGTAGGATTGAAGAAGTTCGAGGCTGTACCATCTACGGTACATCAATGCCTAAAATTTCCAATAAATTTTGGAGTAGGAGTTGTGAAAGGTGATCAGAAAGTAGCTCGGGAATGCTCTTATTCATCTGCCGAGCAAGAGGAACTGGAGGAATCAAGGAAAAAGACTACTACCTATCAAGTGGATGAAGGTGCAGAAATTGAAACATTGTATCCTAAAGATGAGTCGCAACTCGTGAAGGGTCAAGTGGTGGAAGCTACTGAAAACATCATTCTGGACGACGAGCACGTTGAATGAACTACACAAGTAGGTTCATCATTGGAAGCCTCACTAAAGCAGAAATTTATAACTTTCTTAAGAAGCAGAAAGCAAACTTTTACGTGGAGTCATGAGGATATGCCCGGGATAGACCCAAATTTCTTATGTCACGAGCTCAATGTGAATAAGGAGATCAAGCCTGTGAAGCAGAGAAGAAGAGTATTCAGTCCCAAGAAGAATCAAGCTATACAGGAGGAAGTCGAGAAGCTCCAGAAAGCTTGCTTTATTGAAGATATTAAATATCCAGACTGGTTGGCAAATGTGGTGATGGTGAAAAAGAAGAACAACAAATGGAGGATGTGTGTAGACTTCACCGACCTCAACAAAGCATGCCCAAAGGATCACTTTTCGCTGCCCCGAATTGATCAACTAGTGGATGCTACCTCGGGACACGAGCTGCTGAGCTTCATGGATGCTTATTCTGGTTACAATCAGATTAAAATGAAACCTGAAGACAGGGAGAGTACTTCTTTCATTACCGCTAGGGGAACTTATTGTTATAATGTTATGCCTTTTGGTTTGAAAAATGCAGGTGCAACATATCAGCGGCTGATGAACAAAGTGTTTGCAGAACAAATCAGTTGCAATATGGAAGTCTATGTTGACGATATGCTGACAAAGAGCAAGAAAGTTGTTGATCATCTAGTTGACTTAAGCCAGACCTTTGATCAACTAGATAAATATCAAATGAAGTTGAACCCGACAAAGTGCATATTTGGAGTACGAGAAGGCATGTTTCTCGGATACATTGTCAATCAGCGAGGCATTGAAGCTAACCGTGAAAAGATCAAAGCTCTGTTAGGGCTGCGATCCCCAAGGACGAAGAAAGAGGTACAAAGTCTTACAGGACGAGTAGCAGCACTCAACAGATTCGTATCACGAGCAACTGATCGATGTCTCCCATTCTTCAAGACGCTCCGAAAGACTTTTGAGTGGAATGATGAATGTGAGAAGGCTTTCCAAGACTTGAAGAAATATTTGGGAGCACCTCCACTGTTATCCAGGCCAGTGATGGGTAAAAAATTATACTTGTATCTGGCAGTGTCCGAGAATGCAGTTTGTTCGGCATTGATAAGAATGCAAAATGGAGTACAAAAACCAATCTACTACACAAGTAAGGCCTTCCGAGGAGCAGAGATCAGATATCCAAGGCTAGAAAAATTAACACTAGCATTGATCGAGGCAAGTAGAAGAATGAAGCCATACTTCCAGGCTCATACTATAGTAGTATATACTGATATGCCATTGAGGCAAGCCCTTCATAAACCAAAAAAATCAGGAAGATTGATGTGCTGGGCAATAGAACTTGGGGAATATGATATAGTTTATGAACCCAGATCATCGCTAAAAGGACAAGCGGTAGTAGATTTTATAACAGGAGTTCACCTATCCTGATACCCCCGAGGAGCAAAAGTTGCTCACTGATCGACCTATGGATGTTACAGGATCATCAAATACAAGCCCAGACCAACTTAGCTTGGTAAAAGGGCAAGTATATGTTACAGAATCATCAAATTCAAGCCCAGACCAGCTTAGGTTGCTAAAAGGGCAAGAAAAAATGATCGACGAACAGCAAGAAATATCAGGAGATGGTGAAAGGAAGCAATAAATTTTCCACCAAGGAACTCTGTCAGATCAGAAATTTGAAGACGAGTTACCTATATGGAGTCTGTATGTGGATGGCTCATCCTACACTACAGGATGTGGCGCAGGGATAGTTTTGAACAGTCCGGATGAGGTCGACATGGAATATGCCCTACATTTCCAATTCAAAGCTTCAAATAATGAGGCTGAATATGAAACCATGATTGCAGGTCTTAGTTTCGCAAAAACCATGGGGGCAGAACAAGTTATTGTTTTCAGTGACTCGCAATTGGTCATAAACCAAATGATGGGAGTATATGCATCCAAAGGAGAATTAATGATCAGATATCATGCAAAGGCAAAGGAATTGGTGTAGGAATTTGCTGCTATTCAGCTGGTCAGAATACCAAGAATGGAGAATGCAAGAGCAGACGCCTTAGCTCGATTAGCATCAGCTACTCGTACCGAGCTACGAAGAACAATCCCAATTGAAGTTTTAGTTGGTCGGAGTATAGATGAAAATCTGACGATAAACTTTAATACCCTCGATTTAGGGTCATCATGGATGGATCCCATCAGGGCATATATTGAAAAAGGGGAATTACCAACTGACAAACTTGCAGCCAAGAAACTGAAGTTTAAGGCTGCTCGTTATGTACTGACTAATGGTATTTTATACAAATGAGGAATTATAGCAGGTTTGCAAAGATGTGTGCATCTCACCGAGGTGAATGATTTGATTGAAGAGGTCCATGAAAGGTCCTGTGGAGCCCATGTAGCAGATCGGACACTTTTGCAAAGAATGATGACTCAAGGATACTACTGGCCAACGATGAGAGCTGATTGTATAGCCTATGCCAAAAAATGTGACAAGTGTCAACGCTTCTCCTCCATCCGAAGAACTCCCCAAGCATTATTGACACCCATTACTTTCCCTTGGCCATTTGCCATATGGGGAATAGATTTGGTCAGGCCACTGCCGATGACAAGAGGAAGATTTAAGTATCTCGTGGTCGCTGTGGATTATTTTACTAAATGGGTTGAGGCTGAGCCTCTCATTGATATGACGTACGACAAGGTGTACCAATTTATTTGGAAGACCATCATTTTTTGATATAGTCTTCCTCATGCCTTCATCACAGACCATGGAACACAATTTGACAACGAGGAGTTCGCTGCCTATTGTCATCAGTCAAATATCTTGAAGATCCACTCGGCACCAGGCCATCCTCAAAGCAATGGACAAACTGAAATGACAAACAGAACGCTACTGAATGGTTTGAAAAAAAGAGTGAATGACGCGAAAGCAAACTGGATCAACGAGCTACAATCAGTGTTATGGTCTTATCGAACTACTCCCCGAGAAGCAACAGGGGAATCTCCATATATGCTAGCATTTGGAAGTGAAGTTGTTATACCCGCCGAATTGGGTCTCCCAACACACAGAATAATGAATTTTAATTCCCCTGTCAGCGATTTAATGAGAAGGTTAGACTTGGACATGCTCGAGGAAGTTAGGGAAGAAGCAGCCATTAGAAATGTTGCTTACCAGCAACGAACAACTTTGTTCTACAACAAGAGAGTGAAGAAGTGCAACTTGAAAGAAGGAGACTATGTGCTAAAGAAGGTGATTTAAAAGCACAACAAACTGGAAGCAAACTAGCATGGACCCTACCGAGTTAAGGAAGTTGTTCGACCAGGGACATACAAAATAGAAACTTTAGAGGGGGAGGAGTTTAAGAATGCATGGAATGCAGAACACCTGCGCAAATATTATCAGTAATGTAAACTCTCATGTAATGCAGTTTCATCAGTATGAATAAAGTGACAATGTTCTGCCCAGTTCTTTCCGTTTATTGGAATTTTTTTGCGGAATACTAGTGCTACACACTACTCAGCAAACTCGGACTACTCAAATCTATTCCCGAAAACGCCAACTAAGGTTGGTCGGGAAGTAAATCTATTCCTAAAAATGCCAACTTGGTTGGTTAGGAAGTAAATCTATTCCCGAAAATGCCAACTAAGGTTGGTCGGGAAGTAAATCTATTCCTAAAAATGCCAACTAAGGTTGGTTAGGAAGTAAATCTATTCCTAAAAATGCCAACTTGGTTAGTTAGGAAGTAAATCTATTCCCGAAAATGCCAACTAAGGTTGGTCGGGAAGTAAATCTATTCCTAAAAATGCCAACTTGGTTGGTTAGGAAGTAAATCTATTCCCGAAAATGCCAACTAAGGTTGGTCGGGAAGTAAATCTATTCCTAAAAATGTCAACTAAGGTTGGTTAGGAAGTAAATCTATTCCTAAAAATGCCAACTTGGTTGGTTAGGACGTAAATCTATTCCTAAAAATGCCAACTTGGTTGGTTAGGAAGTAAATCTATTCCCGAAAACGCCAACTAAGGTTGGTCGGGAAGTAAATCTATTCATAAAAATGCCAACTTGGTTGGTTAGGAAGTAAAACTATTCCAAAAAGTGCCAAAGTTGCTCGTTAAGAAAAAATCCACTAACTATGGTTGATCGGGAATAAAAACCCACTAACTGTAGTTGGTCAAAAAGGAAAATTTACCGACCTTGGTTGGTCAGAAACATTTTATGAGTACGAGAAAGTGATCGACCAAAATTTTTTATACTCGTGACTTTTTAAATTACTACCAAGTTGGTCGAGAAACAAAGTATCATCAATTTTGGTTAGTCATCAAATGATTACCACAAATTCAAGATAGTCGACAATAAGTTTTAACAAACTCCATTTGATCAATAAATAACACAATGTTGTTATCTTTTTAACAGATATACATGCACAGATGTAAAGTGTTTTATAATTACAAGACAATGGCAGTCAAGATTTGTAAATAAAATTATTTCATTAAATGTAGAATAAAATACATCAAGAATGAAATACAAATTTATTACATCAAGATTCCTATTCTATTGGTTTCTTCCCCTCTGCTTTTGAAACAGGTTCCTCGCCAGCAGGTGGATCATTTAAAGCATGAGGGGAATTTATGAAGTTAAGATCTTTAAGCATCCTGATATTCATCACAGATGGTCGATCTAGTAGGTGCTCGGGACTATATATCTCAACATTGGAATGGAGATTATAATCGCCAAGGTTTTTGGAAATCAGACACTGACGGATGGCCCGAGCAGGGATTTAACTCATATCAAGCTTGAATGGTGGCACTGGTAGGTCGAGCAGCCCAGGATTATGGTAATCCAACAGGTAATGACCCTGTTCCAGTTGCAGCACACCTAAGGCATTCAACCATCCCTGTTTGTAACCCTCATTATTTGCATTTTGGATACGATCATCCAAATGGTAGAGAGCCTCGTTGTAGTCAGCCATCCAGAATTCTCTGGGATGCTTGTGGAATTGATAAGTCAATCTTTCTAGTTGCTCGTGGAGATTTTTTATAAAGAGTTCTTTATTATCCAAGACAGATTTCTGCGCAGAAAGCTGCTCGTCCAGACCCCTGATCTTCTTAGACATCTCAGCCAATGCCTGGTTCTTTGCCATCAGTTGGAAGGCCTGGTTCTCTAGAGCAGATTGAGTTCTTTGTTCCTCGACAGAAATCCAAGCAGATCTTGCTCATCCCCGAGGAGCTCTTGCTCGTCCCCGAGTAGATGTAGAAGGGCCAACTCTCCTCAAGGTTTCTAATTCATCCCTTAGGTTGTCATTTTCGACCTCCGAGAAAAAGAATCCCTCGTTAGTCACTGGGATCAAAGCGTTTGAGGTGGAAGCTGCAGACTTCAACTGAGACACCTCTCTGTGCAGGATATTATTTTCTTGCTCTAACAACTCAGCTATCTGTCTGTGCTCTTCGACCTCAGCCTTCAAAGTTCTCTCCCTCACATCATAAGCAGCAAACCGTTTATCATATCCCTTATCAGCACTGATTTGCTGATACTTCTTCTCGTACCCCTCGTGCAAAAGGGCAGTAGATTCCTTATATTGTTGCTGAAGTTCTTCAAGAGTGCCTTGGAGATCCTCAATCATATCATAGTATGCTACGTTGTTAGCCACTGCACGGTTGAGTAGGCACTTCAAATACTGATAGGCTTCAATTGCTTGCTCTGAAGCATCTTGACCGAGGATGTCAGTGATTTGAGCTGCACTCATGTCTGTATGACCGGCTTTGAAATACTCATTGCATTGCCTTAATAGTTTTATATCATGAGCAGACAGTAATTCCATCCTGTCCAGAAACTAGTAAAGGAAGAAAAAGAAATAATCAATAAGAGTACAAACAGAGCATGAAGAAGAGAATCAACAGTATGCATAAGCAAAAGTTCAAATTTTATTACATCATAAAGGAGAAGTACAAAGTTCAAAGTTACATGTTCAGAGTTACATTTGACAAAGAAAAATAAAATAGAGAGAAATCCGAACAACTCTACACCTTTTCCTTGTCTCCCAAAACTTTCTCGGGAGGCTGGGACGAGGAGGTAGGTTGCTCGGATGGAACAAAGGGTTGCTCGGGAAGTGTTGGAGGTTGCTCGGATGAAGTAACAGGTAGCTAAAGTTCCTCACCAGTGGGCTGGATAGCTGGGGGATGAGAAATTTGATCTCCCATCACCATGGAAGATTCCTCAGAGGCAGCTTTGTCCTCTTCTTCTTCTTCAGGAGTTGGAGGGGGGCCAGGGATGTGTCGCTGAAATAGTTCAGAATTTTCATTAACTTTCATCTCTTGCAGAGCAGCGACCCATCCATCTCTAAAGTATTTGAGGCTGCCATATTCCACTTGCGACATCATGGCAGCCAAACCTTTATTCCACCCTTTATCCCAGCCAGCGCTAAAGGATTTTTTGACAGCCAATTTTCTTTTTGTCTTCTCCGAGAAAAGCTTCTCGAAAAGAAGATTGTCAGCAGCCTTCAGTTTATTCCCAACTTCCTCCTTCTGACGACTTACTTCCCGAAGTTGACCCAACTCCTCCTCAGCAGTCTTGAGCTTATTTTCAAGCTCCCTGTCATTTTTGAGCTTCCCTTCGAGCTCTTTAGTCTTCTTCTCCAAATCATTTATTTTTGTCTCCAACCCCTTGGAGACCTCAATAACCTGAGCCTTCTCCTGCTCAGTCGAAGTAAGCCTTTTCTCCCAAATAGCCTTATCATCATCATATTTCTGACGAGAATCTTTTAGAGACTGCGCCAGGCCCACCAAAGCTTCCTCTACACCAGACGAGGAGCTTGAAGCTTTAATAGCTTCATCTTTCTTCAGAATTGTATTAAAACAGCTCACCAACTGTGAAAAGAAAACGAAATCAAGTCAGTGCACAGATACAAAAAGGAAAGAATGAAAATTTAAGACTATAGGACTTACAGAAGCAATATGACGAGCTACTAATGTGGTAATGGTGTCCCGAGAAAGGTTTTCTTCAATACCTTGGATCTCGGGAATTATCCAAGTCTTCATCGAGTTGTTAGCAGAACTCGAGGGAACAAAAGTGGGAACACCACTCGTCGGGGCTGAGAGATGGATTCAGCCAAATTGATAGAGGTGCTTTTCTTCAGCCTCCTCAGAGGAGCATCAACTTTCTCGACTAACGATGTAGTCTTAGTCGGAGAAATGACAATCACCTCGCTTGGAGCAATAGCCTAGCTCGGGGCCACTGGGGACTTCTCGACAACCTTCACAGGAGCAGCCGAAGGAGGTGCATCAATTTTCTTTGTCCCCTCTCCTGGGACATCAAGCTTATTTCTCTTTGCCTCTCCAGCACCAGAGGCAGATCTCTCAAAAAGGGTAGGAGGTCTTCTTTTCTTCATCCTTTTACTCAAAGGAATATGTGACTCAGGTGAAGAACTTGTAGAGGTTGGTATTGGTTCTACGTCGCTTATCACCGGACGAGCAGTAAAAGAGGAGGTGTAACTCTTGTACTGCAGCAAATATGAAGCTGACCTAATATGCTCGTCGGCAACAGTCTGATGCAAACTCCAGATAAGTTTTAAATGCCTTATATTAACGTCTGCCTCTTTTGGAGATTTTCTTTTGCTGTCAACTGCAAATAAATCAAAATTAAAATATCAGGGGCACATTTTATCAAACACAAAGGAAGCATAATTTTGAAAATAAAATAAAAACAACCTATCCCATTGCCATAGGGAGGACATCTGGGACCCTGGTAAACATCATCTCCAGTTAATGGAGGGTGTTGCCAATTTTTCATAACAACCCCGTGCTCAAAGTAGTCCCTATTGGCATCTAGGAGATTGACCACTAAAGCTCTATTTAAAAATCTAGTTTTTAAATAAAAAGTATTATCGCCCATAGCCCATCTATAACAAAACATAATTTCAGGAATTCCTATACGAGTTCCATGAATTTAATTTAATCTATAAACACCGTTAACTATTCTCCACGTATTGGGGGCTATTCTTGCAGGAACCATGTCAAAGTATTGATAGAATTCCAGACATAGAGGGCTTGGGGAAAAAGAAAAGCCACACTAGCGACAAAGAGACTGGGGAACCAATGTCCCTCAGCCAAACGAAAATAGTCTGAAGGCTCAGAAAGCTCTTCCAAAATAACCCATGAGGGAATAGAGAAATCAGAGCAAAACTTATCAATCGATTCTACAGGATAAACCATGATGAAAGAAGGAAATCAAAGAGAAAGAAGAAAATCTTACAGGAAAGGGATGAGTCAAAGAAGAAAATCTTACAGGAAAGGGATGAGTCTGTTCACAACAAATGACAAAAGAGATGAACGCACAGGAGAGAGAGACGATGGAAAACTCAAAGAGTCAAATTTGAAAAAGTAGAAGACGATGGGATTTTTTGCAACGTTTAAATACTTTGCTTTGGGAAAGGGTAAAAGTAATGATTACAAAAAGAGACGGTTACGTTACCGGCGGCTAAAAAGACAAAAAGGGAGCGGGAATCGAAGCGGTTAGAAAAATTCAAAAAAGACCAATTCGACGAATTTGGAAGGAGAAATAAATACAAAAGAAAATACTCCTAAATTTCAAGATAACCATTTAAAACCGCCATATTTCGAGAAAGAATGTTCCACACTCCTCAAATTTCGAAATATGAAACATTGGGGGCTTCTGTTGATACCAAATTTAGTCTGCTGACATGGCTCAATTGAGTGAAGACACGTGTCAATCTGCATGGCAACAACAAACACTTATGAACAACACCTTGACTCCGAGGAACCATACTGCAACAAGGAACTCTGCTTCCCTGGTCAACTCAGACGCTCCGACCAACAAGAACTTTATGAGGAACTTTTGAGTACCGAGGAACTTTTGAGTACCGAGGAACTTAGGCGATCCGAGCAGCTTAGGCGGTCTGAGCTGCACCTCGAACAAAGCATTAATAGCAGGATAACCAACAGATTGACTGCGCATTAAATGCTTATTATTATCATACAGATGTATACGCTTAAGGGGCATTGAATGTATTACCCTTTCACATTACAGCCTTAGGGCTATAAATACATTGTATTATCCTCATTGTAAGGGGACCGAAATTTCTTAAGAAAACTTGTAATCGAGAATTCCCAAACAGTCAGCAATAATAGAAACAGTGGACGTAGGCCATTCTTATAAGGCTGAACCACTTTAAAATTTCTTTGTCTCATTTTATTTTATCTGTGATTAAATAATTAGATATAATCTAATTTTTTACATCAACACCATATAACAAGTTCAAGGGGTACTTCTCTCAAATATCGTCCTCTCGTTCTAAGTAAATTCCTCAGTATTTTGGTGTGCTCACTGGACTTGGACTAATATTACCACTTTCGATCTTAGTCTATACTCTCCATGATGTAAACTAGTAACCGGTCGTTCTTCACGTGAACTATCAGCCTACCTTTACAATAACGAAAGAAAATGCCTATATAACACGACACAAGTTGCCTTTCCTCCTGAATCACATTATACCCTTCCTCGGGGATACCCGCACCAAAACTTGATCCCCTACCTCCCATACTACACAAATTATATTCGCGTCGGCATGCCCCTTCAAAGTTTGCGATTCAAATGATAATTCGCACATCCGAGGTAACCCTCTCCATTTTTCATCCATTTGTGGGTGTTAATATATACTCAACTTCGATTCAGTTTCCATTTCCTCCTGGAAACTTTGCCAGAAATGGGATATGAAAATCTTATCTCGGTCCGACACTATATTGATAGGAACCTCATAAAGCTTCATAACTCTACAATAAAGAGCTGGGCATAACCTGTCGTCAATAGTCCGTCCATATTGGCAGGAAGTGGGGTGATTTGGTCAAATGATCAACAATTACCCAAATAGGATCGTGACCGTTGCGATGCCGATAATTCAGTGAGAATATCCATGGATATACCCTTCCTTATCTACATCGGTACTCTAACGGTTACAATAATCCAATTAATCGTTGGTGATTTACATTCACCAATTGACAAGTGGCGCATTGGGAGATAAACTCATAAATGTCCCTTCCTTGCGCTTCCACTACTCTCATTACACTAGTAGTTGTAATGGTAAACACTGACATAATTTCTCTTGCCAAAGTATCCTCCTGGTTAAGCTCGTTTTACTTGGATTTTCATGCCTTCGCTAGTCTCCCCCATGGGTTTTCTACCTGGCTTATCCACTACCTCATTTGCCCTTTTCTGGGTGAGAATCAACCTCGTATTGATAGTCCTTTACGGATACTAACCACCAACTCTGTCGCCCCAACAAAAACTGTCACGACTTGTGGTCCGTAAAAAGACTAAATTCTTACCCAAAAGGTAGAGCCTCCATCTCTTTAAGGCGAACACTATCTCGGAGAACTCTAAATCATATGTGAGATAATACTTATCACGGGGCTTAAGCTTGTAAGATGCATATCATATTCTTTTCGGCATGGTGTTCCGAATTACTCTATATTCCATACTCCTTATTCCCGGGGACCCAATCCTTCTTAAAGTTAACCCACCAACCTACTCGTGGTTAACTTCCCATAGCCTCCCTAAAACAGCGTCACATGCCCCATGGGCCTTACTTCCTAATTATCCTAAGGTAGATGTGTTTCCTACACATGTTGAATAAGTACTATACTAAATATATCCCTAGTCCCCAAAACCTTTCTCAATCTCTGGCATTTGCTTGGTTTCATGCATGGGACGTCTCGTAAAGCGAAATCCAAATAAGGAACCCTCCCATTACACTACTACGTCTCATTTTTTATCATCAAGATATAACGGACTAAGGCACATAATCGGGACCTCCAAAATCCTATCTCGTAATCCTACCAACGCACTGCTATCTCTATCCTTCCGTTTCGATGAAAAGAAACATCTAACTGATCGGGGCGCCTACTTTCTACAACTATCACAAACCTTCTACCAAAACTATATTTCCTTACATTTTCCTTCAAATCAAGGCCCGACCAAGCCTCTAGCCGACTCCCTTTTTCCTCGTCTCGCCCACATATATACGGTGAGAGAAACATTCCCAGTGCTTTTTTACCTCACATCTACCTTGTATCATCCCTTAATCAATCACATGACTCGACTAATTTCACCAAAAAACAACATACTAACATAAAGTAACCTCTCTCCACTCCCAACGTCATTAAGGTTCATGCGTGGAGTGTCTCACAAGCGAAATCCAAACAAGGAACCCCTCCAATGCACTACTACTTAACTTTGTTGGTTGTGGAGATAAGTCAACATCAAACATGTAAAATAATGAAAATTTCTTACATATCTTAAACCATATCTATAAAGTCTCAACCCGTATCCAGGTGAGATACTATAGAACAACCAGTTCCACTCTGGAACTACAGATACGATAGTTTTGCAATCATTTGCCTGTTATCGCTTCGACCAATCAAAAATATTTATACTCATAGAACACACACTCAATGAGTAGGATAAACCAAATATATTATTAAAATATCAACACTCGCTTTATAACGAATGAAGGAAAAATAAGACCTCTCTACCACAGAAAACATATAGATACACCCTCTATAATATTATCGATACCACGAGCTCAAATTTCACACCCGAATTTAGGGTTAATAAAATAATGAGACTCAGTCTTGCCACACCGAATACATTTCCCTCCTCCAAGGTGGAAATCACAACAACATCCTAAATAAAAACCCTAGCTACTCCAATTAGTTTCCAGATTCAATACTCTTGTCCTATCTGTACCAAAAACTTCTTAAATCAATGCCCCATCTAGGCATCCTATTCTGTCCTTTAACTCCTACCGGACAAAGTCAAAAAGTGTGGTTTCTACATCCCACCACATAATTATTTTCCATCTCTGGCCACCCTGACCAAGCTAAAGTTTTTAGTATCATAGACTTTATAGCCTCGATCCTGACAATCACCCTCGTAGTTCCCTCAACTCACCCAACCCAAGAGAACATGCTACCGGCCTCAACTGCCTTATTTCAATGAATTCCCTGAGAAAATGTCCACCAATGGGGTTTCACGAACATAACTTCTCCATAAGTGTTAGAAACACTTACTCGTGAGCCTATCACTCCACTGAAGGGCTCTTTCTTCCTTGCACCTACCTTTCTTCGATGCAAGGTTTCCTTAACCCTATAACTCTTTATTCACGGTTGGCCTCTAATCAATCCTCCTGGGAATACTTGAGAATCTACATTCTCATCATTTTTTATATCCGAGATAGACTCGCTGTTGAAATCATCTACAAGGTTCCTCTACGAGCAAAACTTCCTGCTCCACCAAATATGACGATTACTGTTCCCACCACTTCAACATTACTCCAACGGGTGAAAATTTTTCCTCAATTTTTCACTTCTGGGCATTTCTATACTCCGCTCTAGGACAAAGATTCTAAGCCTTATTCTTCCACCGAATGAAGTTACACTGCCTCTGCATGACTTAACTTCAACATGTGGCCCTTATCAAGGACTCTTCAAACTTTAATTTAATTTCTCTAGGAAATCCAAGATTTGTACCATTCTCTACTCGTAGCGATACGTGGGGAAACTATAACTACTGTACTTTGTAGTCTCTGTAGCAATTTAAGAAAATGCCATGAAGGGAGTGACTTCCAATGCGTTCCTCATTCCCCGACTTCAGTATATAGTTCTAACTAAGCCCCATCTCCTGGTGTCCTCATAACGGCCTTCCCTGGTCGCCCTTTATCAATCAGCCTACGAATCCCAAACGAACGTGCAAAAGATTTACTGAATTCTTACATTATGGCAGGAGAACAAAATCTCATAAGAGGAATTAACAATCCTAATCCTAAGGCTCTATGTCAAATCAAGAGTAGTGCTGAAAGCGTAGTACGTTCACACAGATTCCTAAAGACACTAGAACTTGATGCTCTGATACCATCTGTGACACCCCTCTTATTAAAATAAGAGGTGGCTAGCCCAATACTCCAATAATATACATGAATCATATATGGTCAATTCTTAGCATCACTGACGACCAATAAAAATATGATATAACCACCTATTATTTTAGAAAATTGACGTCAAATTTAATTTTATAAGTTAAAGAAAAGCATTTAGACAATCCAATTTAAAATAAGGTGGATACAAATACATAAAGACATAAGGTCAACGATACTACAACATAATAACCGAATAAGCTGTTGGTTAACAGACCAATACAATATTTACACCAAGTGTTTCAAATAAATATCACAGTATTTAAATAAGTACAAATCTTGGGCAACACGCCCGAATGACCAGAATGATTGTAACTAGAGTATAGAAAGTATGAATGCGTCTAAAACCAAAAATCCTACAACATCCACAATAATGTTGTAGCTCCCTGATGCCGAGAAGGAAGGATCATATCAGGCACCCTTGCGGCGGAGCACCTGAACATAAAAGAGAACCACACAAGAAAGAGAAATATAAACGGGTCAAGGCCCGATTTGATTTGATAAACGTGTGAATAAAATTCATAACAGTTATGAGCGCTAAACATCATAAACAAGATGGATTCGCTCATCAATAATAATCATTCTCACCTCTCAACTAAAATATACATCCCAGAGTCGCACTAAATCATTATGAATTAAACTTCCTGTTTAATTTAGAGAAAATAGCCAAATCCCATAATCATGTTTAACTTACAATGATGAGTATACATTAATGCAAGAGGGTATAACTTATTTTCAACTTAATAAGATTACCTTTTCAGTTTTACACAATTTAACTGCATAGTTCCGTTTCTCTTTAGGAAACATATTCAAAGCAATTTATCTCACAAATAGTTTTAGCATCAATACAGATTCCACTTTACTAAGAATAGTTATAATCACATCGTATAACGATTCTAAGACCATCCTTTCGGGTACCCCCACTGGATGCGCCCCTAAATAGCTATCATCTTCCAGGGCCTATCACGAAGATAACCTGGGCATCCTACATCGCGTGACGTCGGGAAGCGACCATATACCTTCGACAGTGAGTCATAACCACACCTGAAATTACCTCACTTTGAACAATAATCACACAATATAATAACCGGTCCTATGGCCGAGGACTATATTCACCCTTCATTCACTAGCCAAGGGACTTCACCTCATGTGCGTAACTTCCCATATGATAGCATTTAGAGAGGTGTGTTTGTGCAA
The DNA here is from genome assembly GCA_949130495.1 of Sambucus nigra. Lineage (NCBI taxonomy): Eukaryota > Viridiplantae > Streptophyta > Magnoliopsida > Dipsacales > Adoxaceae > Sambucus > Sambucus nigra. The sequence goes on along the minus strand of CASBWL010000171.1, from coordinate 994,946 downwards.
ATTATCATTTACAAATTATTCAATTTAAAACATTCACTTTTTACATTCTCAAAAATCATTCATACTTAACAATCAAGTGCCAATTTAAATATATGCATTTCTTATTCACATAGTCATATGTTTTTAACAACATAGGCTACAAGGTAAAATTGACCTCACACTAGTCTCCAAGAGTTCAAAACACTGTTATACGCCTCCAATAGTAAATTTTCCTCAACACTAGTCTCTAAGAATCCTAGACCATACCCTCCTATTTTCTTGAGTCCTAGGTTAGTCTCCTAGATGAAAATGACTTTAACTTCTATTGAATAACTGCCTGAATAGGCCCCATTATTCCCATAATAATCTAGGTTATTAATCCCCCCTAATATAGACCCCTAATACTCTTAATTACTTCCCAAGAGAAGGTTCCTAGTCCTTAAGCCTAAAAGAAATGGACTATAAACTAAGCTAGAAAAACTCTATAAAACAGCAGGGTTTCCGAATCGATTCTCCTAGGGCCGAATCGATTCGCCCCTAGTAATGAATCGATTCTCCCAAAAGTGAATTGATTCGGTTGAGAAAAATGTCTTCCTGTCTCAGCCCGAATCGATTCGTCATTAACCCGAATCGATTTGGTTTCCCAGACCTGCATCTCCCATCTTTAGCGAATCAATTCACAAGGGGGGCGAATCGATTCGCCCTGGACGAAATGCCCAGTTATGACTATGGGTTGTATGAACCCTAAAATCCCCAAAACTAAATTCTTCAACTTCCTTCAACCTCAACAACTAATGATTCCACCAAATCATTCCTACACAACTACAAACTAGTAAATTCATCTCAAATCATATTTTAATCAAAGATTAAGGGTTTAAACTCCAAAATTCCCAAAACCCAAAAATGGTTCAAATCTAAAAAACATAACTATATATACAAATTATTCACACTAAATCATACATTTGCAAGTAAGAAACTTGCCTCGAGTTGGTAGTCTCGGATTATCTTCCCGAAGCAATGATCCCAAACTCTAACTCTCCAATTCTCTCTTTTCTCTCTATTTTCTCCCAAGCTCTCTCTCTCTTCTCTCTCTTTCTCTCTCTCTCTCTAACTCTCTTAGGTTTAGAAACCTAAAATGAGAAATAAATGAGTTTGCAAGACTAATATACCCAATTGCATTAAGTCTACTCGTTTAAATGTTACTGCACAATTAAAATGGCTCGTAACGACATAATTAAATTATAACTAATCAAAAGTCCCCTGAACTCAAAAATACAACCTGTCACTTATTTTGACTATTTCAACCATTTTCGGACTAACCGTACCCTCTAAATTGGCATTCGAAATATCATACAATATTTTATGTTCCAACGTCATATTAAACCATTTATAATGATCCAATTGAAATATAAGTCATAACCGTCGCTTAAAGCACAACGACGCAATAAAACACAATATGATGCTATTTACGATCACTTAACAGTAATATGCCAAATTGAGTAAATATTATCTCTTAGATCACTTAAAATAATATTCACTTCAACTTTCTTTATTTTATAAAATTAACACACCCGGTAATTTAGTATAAAATAATCACTCAAAAGTAAGGGGTATTACAGATGTTTCCCCGATTCATCATATTTTCCATAAAACTCACCACCTCTATCCGATAGAATGATTTTCACCTTTCTGACCAATTATCGTTCTACTTCTGTAATATAAACTTCAACTGCATTAACGATTGAGATTTATCATTTACTCAATACAATGTGCAATATCGAAAAAATCATCTATAAAAGTGATAAAGTATTTTTCTCTACCAATGGAAGGAACATCAATAGGACCACAAATATATGTATGTATAATTTCAAGAAGCTGTGTGCTTCTTGCGATTTCTTTCTTTATATGTTTGGTCTGTTTACCCTTAATGCAGTCCACACATACACCAAAATCGAACCAATCCAGATCAGGGATAATTCCCTCTTTAATAAGCCTTTCAATTCTTTTTCGTGATATGTGTCCTAATCTTTCATGCCAAAAATAAACAGAATACTCATTAAATGAGTTACATTTAGTTCCAATATTAGTATGCAGAGCAGAGACAATAAATATTCTAAAAAATTAGGATCAAGATTAATTGGAAACAAACCATTCGATAAGAAACCCGAGCCAAAAATAAAATTATTCTTATATAAAGTAAAACCATTATTCTGAAAATTAAAATGAAAGCCCCTTATTGAGAGTTTATACACGAAAATTAAATTTCTCAAAACAGTGGGTACAAAAATAATGTCTTCAAGATCTAAATAAAGGCCAGATTGTAATTTTAAACGAAAAACTCTAATAGCTTGAACTTTTGCTTTTGCCCGATTTCCCATGTAAAGAAAATATTCATTTTGATTTTTTTCCCAGATTGAAAGGAAGCCCTACATAGTATTTGAAACATGACATGTACAAATAGAATCAATCCACCATGTGTTAGAAAGAACATTAATGAAGTTTGATTCGAAACATACAAAATCACAAGGCTTACCCTTCTTTTCAAACCAAGCTTTGCGTTTAATACAGTCTTTCTGAATATGCCCCTTCTTGTGATAGAAGTGACATGCGACTACTATTCTTTCCTTATTTTGGTGTGATGAACCAGGCTCATTGTTGGAGGGACCAAGACCTCATTTCATGCCCTTTCCTTTCTTTTGCTTACTAGCTCCTTTATTGACCACTGCATTTGCCACTTGCAATTTAAACACCTTACCACTTTGATGATTAATACGTCCTTCTTACTTAACTAACATGTTTTGTAGTTCATTAACATTCCATTTATCTTTGATGGTATTGTAATAAATCTGGAAAGACCCATAATCAGAAGGCAAAGATTTTAGGACAAATTGGACTAAGAAAGAATCGTCTACTACACAGCCTAAAGTTCATAATTTTGCAGCAATGTTGGTCATCTCAATAATATGTGTGTTCATGGTCTTAGTGCCATCAAACCTCATAGTGGTCAAGTCATCCATAATTTTTCCATCCATGGATTTGTCAGTAGTGCGAAACCTATCCTTAATATTCGTCAGAGAGGGAGGTTTTCACATTTGTTGCCATGCACATTCTTATGAACATGAGATAAAACCTATTATATTTTGACCATGTATTATATATGAGCACATCATCCTCAATGCTTTGTTCAGTAATAAAAGCGGGTTCATCATTAAGAAGTGCTACATCAAGGTCCAAAACCCCAAGGCTAAACTCAATTTTCTCGCACCATTCCAACATATTAGTTACGTCAAAGTTTAAAAAGGTTGAGGCTTAAGAAAAAAGGTTAAGATTTACTGCAAAATGCTCACTCTAATTAAAATATAACGCACTTGACTAAAATTTGCAAGGAAATGAATATATATAATTGTCAAAAATTTAATGGAAAAATATACTCAACTCAACAAAGTCTTTTCCTAATTATTTGGGGTCGGCTACATGAATCCTATTTTTCCATTCCATTATGTCCAGTGCAATATCTTAGGTTAAATCGCATGACATCACGTCCTTTTTTATAATATCCCACCAAGTCAATTTAGGCCTACATCTAAACCTTGTGTTATCATCAATACTAACTAAATCACTCTTCCTTACAGGAGCATCCATTGGTCTACGCTTAACGTACCCAAACAATCTAAGTCTATTTTCTCTTAATTTATCTTCTATAGGAGGTACTTTTACCGTTTCACGAATTTTTTCATTTTTAATTTTATCCTTTCGAGCTTTACCAAAAATCCATCTTAGCATTTGCATCTCTGCCACACTCATTTTCTGTACATTTTATTTCTTGGTTGCCCAACACTCTTTCTCATATAACATGGCAGGTCTAATGCTCATCCTATAAAATTTTCCTTTTAACTTCAAAGGTATACTCCTATCACACAAAATGCCGATAGCACTTCTCCACTTAACCCCGCCAGCTCTAATCCTGTGAGTAACATCATCACTAATATCTCCATCTTTTTCGATAATTGATCCTAAATAACAAAAATGATCATTTCTAGGTATCTCTTAACCCTCTAATTTTACCACACCTTCATTTATCCTCCTATTACTACTAAAATTGCACTCCACATATTATATTTTAGTCCTGCTTATTTTAAATCCTCTTGTTTCTAAAGTTTCTCTCCACAATTCCAACCTAGCATTAATCTCCGTCTTAGTTTCATCCACTAAAATAAGATCATCTGCAAATAGCATACACCATGGAAACTCATCTTGTATTTGTCCAGTTAACTCATCCATAACAAGAGCAAAGAGATAAGGATTTAATGTTGAACCTTGGTGTAGACCTACTGTAATTGAAAATTCACTACTTTCTTTGGTTGATGTTCTTACTGTAGTCATCGCACCATTATACATATGCTTGATCACATCAGCGAGTCACTCCTCTTTTATGTAGAGCCCACCATATTATATCTCTGGGTATACTATCACACGCCTTCTCCAAATATATAAAAATCCTATGAGGATCCTTCTTTTTCTCCCTGTACCTCTTCATTAATCTCCTCAATAAATAGATTGCTTCCATTGTTGACCTCAGAGACATAAACCTAAATTAATTCTCAGATATTGTTGCTTCAATCTCAATCTATATTCAATCACTCTCTCCCAAAGTTTCATTGTATGGATTATTAACTTAATACCACGATAATTTGAACGACTTTGTATGTCCCCTTAATTTTTATAAATAGGTACTAAAATACTTTTTCTTCATTGATCGGGCATCCGATTCATCATTAAAATTCTATTAAATAATTTTGTAAGCCATGATACTCCATCCTCCCCTAAGCACTTCCAAAACTCAATAGGGATACCATCTGGTACTAAAGCCTTCCCCGTTTTCATCTTTTTTAGAGCAATCCAGACCTCTATTATCCTAATTCTGCGAAAAAATATATTTTCTCGAGTCTCCCTAACTTCCTCTATATCTAATATACTGCCATTATCTCCATTTAATAACCTCTTAAAGTAGTTTTTCCATCTTTCCATAATTTCATCATCTTTGACTGGGACTCTCAAATCATCACTTTTGATACACTTAACGTTATTAAAATCTTAATGGCAGAATGATAATAAATTGTATTATAAGTTGCACTTTAATCGAGAAACTATAACAACAGAATGTCTTTAATGGATTTTTAACATAGTATATTGTGACAAACACATTATTGGACAATTCAATATTCAATCAATAATTCTAAAGTTGATCAAATCTTTATAATAAAAACTTTAGAATGGACATAAATTTGATATTTCACGTAATGAGTCATTGACTTGTATTTGACACGAGACGAGTTAATCAAAATATCAAAAATTAATATATTTAATATTCAATTTTATGAATCATTGGCTTGTGTTTGGCACGAGACTCATAAAAATATGAATATTAAAATTTTAAAAAAATGTAATATATTTAATATTCAATGTTATGAATCATTGGTCTATGTTTAACACGAAACTCATAAAAATACGATTATTAAATCAACACAAGTCCAATATCCCACCATGTGAAATATGTTGGCATGTGTGTGGCACGAATGTTCAACTAAAACAGGATCATTAGAACAAGATTTATAAAACAGTTCTAGATGCAACACGTATAAAATATGAAAAACATGAAATTTTGCCAAAAATGGAAAAAATGAGTTAGCATCATGAAACTGTAGAAAAATACTCCAGAATCTCAATACTTTTTACGAAATTGGAAAATAAATTTTTTGAAGTGAGATACACCCCCCGAGATTATTCCATAAATGGCAAATTTAGAGTTTTGAGGGCCTAAACAATCTCGGATCATCGAAAAACAGTTTACATCACGATCGAAGGTGGTGAAAATTGGTCACTGGCCCTTTTCCAATCAGACTACCAAGTTTCATCGCATTCAAAACAGTTCGGGGACAAAAATACTATTCATCGTAAGCGCTTTTTGAAATTTTTTTTTCCAGAATTGCTTAAAATTTGCAGGGTTGATAAAAACAGATTAGGTAACCATTAAAATAACATCAAAACAACATATATATAGTGTGAGTACATCAAACGAAACTGTATTATTTGATTCTTAACTGTTTCGCTAAAATCAAACAAATAATAAAAAACTATTCTCTACAGATTTGTTAAACAAATAACACTGTTCTCAATAAGATTTGTTAAAATCAAACAAAAATTCTTAATAATGTGACAGAATCAATTCTCGTCAATAGGAATACTTTTATTACATAATTTAGCATGTAATAAAAATCATCATAATAAACAAATCAGTGTTAAAATTATCATGTATTACTAATAATCATGATGAACAAATCAGTATTAAAATTATAACGTTATACTAATAATCATGATAAACAAATCACTGCATAATTTAAAAAACTGAGTTTATCAACGTATGTAGTTTGATATTTTTAATCCGTAGAGGGATAGCATGACAATATTTAAACGAGGCTCTTATACCACATGTAATATATCGTACAACATGAATAAGAATTATATATATAACAATAATATAATTCTTATAGGATCTTCAATATGTTCATGTAATCACCACTATATTTAAGTTATAATTACAAAATTTGGCCGAATTTTGTAATTAATAAATAATTAAATATTAATTCCAATAGCATAATCTTTCTATGATCCAATTACAACCAATAATAAATGGTTGTGGATTAGCCTCCACTTCATTTACTTGTCCTCCTTTCTCGAGGAACAATAATTTTTATGATTAATATAAGGCACACAATTATTAGACCATATTCAATTTCTTTTTAAAAAGCTCATTAAAGTTGAGTATTGCATTAGTGACAAAAAGAGAAGTTTTGATATGTCTATATTCCAGCTATTATCTAAATTATTAAGACACCCCTAGTGTCCATTTATCACTAGTGAAACTAGGAATTGTGACGGGGTTTGAATAATTATGTTATTATTTATGTCAATATATAATAAGCATTAAAATGTAATAACATTGAAAGTATTTCCATTATCAACATGAAAATTATTTATTAATATTCCATTAAGGTGAGCCTTTATGGATAAATGTTTCATATGCTTTTTTATTCCTAAAGTTGGTCCCTCAAAACCATAGTCAAAATCATTGGCAGATATCAAAAAATTTGTTCTACTTACCTCAGAACGTTAATCCATGTATCCACATTTTTGGAATGTTTCTACTACTTCCTTCTCTGTGGTGGAATTAAATACCTTTCGTACTATGAAATTGCATTGGTCCAAATTTTACCCACGCTGAAGGGGGACCCCAATAGTTTCCCCTCATCACCAATGCTCATATCAAAGTCATCTTGGTTAAGAATACAACAATTTTCATTCTGGTTTTCATTGCCAATGACTCTTCTTCATTTTGATTTTGAGCATGTTCAAATTCCATAACCTTATTATCCATAATTTATTCTCCCCTTACAATTATAACCACCACCACCCATCTTAAATTTTTTTAATCATGTTGCTCAAACTTGGGGTTGATTCTTTTTCCTTTTTGGCTTACTTGTTTGAAGAATCTCATTGTCCTTTTTATTTCATTTTGAAGGTCTGTTATTTCTAACTTTTGCCCTTCTAAGAATTATATCTTATTTGGATCTTTATTTTCAGTGTTCTAAATATGACATATTTATATTGTTGTATTTTTTTATTCTTCAGCTTTGTCAATTTGTTAAGTCCACTTCCTGAGTTTAACCATATTGGGTTTAACATTCTTTCCTGGATGCATGTCCTGAATTATCAAGATGAATAATTTTTCTTCTCACAAAAATCAATCTACTACTCCTTTTACCAATGCTATACTATTCATACAAGCTTTATTAATTGGATTGTGTACCCCAAAGTTAGGGTTATTCGCTTAGATTTCTCTGTTTTGGATCACTTAAGTGCAAAACCATTTTTAAAAACACCATAATATTAATCAATAATACATTAATTTGATTAAATTTTCCCATACATATGTTCTTAATAAAAGGATCTTGGTTCTTCATGATTATTACATATAAGCATTATGCGACCAAAAATGGTGTCAAAATAACATACCTCCATAATGATCACAACTATAAATATTAACAGAGCAGTCAACCTTAACGATGTATGATCAGGCTGAATTTTGGAACACAGCTTCATCTTGTATGCAGAAAGAACATACTACAATTTCAACGCATTTCAATGGCTAGATCTCCTAGTATATCCAAAACACTGTTTTGAAATTTACTCTCCTTGAGAATTTAGAATTCTCTCCCTTTCCTATAATTTCATTATGGTGTTGTTTTGGTGTCTGAATGATGCTAATTAGCTACTTATTTATAGGCAGGGACAAGACCTAAATCTGCAACAGTCACTTAATATCAATCGTCCATTAAGGTAGATGCCCAAGAGTCCTTTTGACTCTTGTTATTTGGAGTACCCTTTCATTAACCAAAGTGACTCTTAGTATTAATATAATTATGGAGCACATAATGAAGAATTATTTAAAATAATTCTAACAGTCTCCCACTTAATCCACAATTATCACAAAGTGCGCAATAGCCTTTAAGTCAGCCTTAAATGGTTTCCCATAAACACCTTTATCAAACTACTCATTAATGTCAGTCATGGCGCTCACATACTAATTCAAGAGCATGATCGCTTCCATGTACCACAACATTAACAACTCATCCAATAAGGTCTATAAATAGGGTTATTTAATAATGGTCCAATAATGTCTTTGTAAAATACTACTTCTGTCACATTCTTTCATTCACATGCATGTGTACAATAATGATAGAAATAAATGATTCTCAAACATTGTATGATATCATATGGTAGTGTCAAAATAAGCACTAAATGGTCCACCACATCAAGATTATATCGGCTATACTTTAAAACTCGTTTCTTAAGCATGCTTCATTAATATTTTTCGTGATAGCCCAATCATGTGAATTTTCTATGTTAACACTTGTACAAATGTGTTAAATGACACTTGTTTCAGAATTTCTTCTTTAAAAGTTATTTGCATTCAATGTGCTTAGTTACTCACATAATACCTAATGTATCTTAATAAATAAGATTGCAACGATAGTTTCATAATATTTCAGCAGCTTGGCAGTATTGTCGGCAACTCCAAGTCCCAAAATTTAAGTTATGTCGCCATAATCAATAAGTTGTAGTATCAAAGCATACTACAGATTCAGATTTTCATAATAGTCAATGGATTGTGTTGCACTCCTTCATTATATTGGTCGTTAAACCAATATAAATATAAGTAGATAAAATCGAACTTCATACTTTCGATAAAACCAGTAAATCCGAGTTGTAATAACCGATCGTCCAAAATTGAACAGTCAACTTTAATGTGAGCACATAATCTTTTAGTATATCATAACTTCATCCATTACATATTGAAAACTCATTTAACATTTTTATTCTCTACTTTACAATAAATTGAATATATAAACTTACTCCCACTAATCATAAGTTGTATAAATTGAATATATAGTATAATGGTATTACTTCTAAAAATACCATAGGTGGGAAACATGTTTAAGTTTATACAATCACTTCTTCATAACATGAGTCAAATATAAGCATAATAGTTTTCACATACACTAAATATAACTCTTATCATAATGAGTTACTCATCTCATTAAATTTTACGTCATTAAAAAAAATGACGTCCTTGGTAAAGGGCAGAAGGTTGATTTATAACCCTTTTCTCATTGCACATAAAATATTTGACTACAATTTAACTTTATTCATTTAATTACAATTAACATCGTGTTTGGTCTTGATCAACTTAAATGCAATTCAATGAGATATCTTAGTCTAGTAAGTTTACTTTTTATGATTTGTGAAAACAAAACAAAATATATACTTATCCTTGTGCTAAATTCATATTCATGTAAATACACCACATAATCAATTAGAATAGTCGACTCCGCCTGGGATATTCTTAATACTATTCTTTATGATTTTATCTGCATTTGTCTCACAGAGACAATACCATAATTTAGTGGTTGATCATTTATTGTTTTTTTATTATTCAAATAATCTAACAACTAAAAGAACAAGTATTAAAGAAAGTTATAGGTAATGGGATAAGTACCCTACCTTCCTTTAAAACCATATTTCATGGTTTTCAACTCCCGCTAATTTCACTATTCATAATGAATTTGACGTTCAGTTTTCTTTAATACAATAAGTACGTGTCAATGATGATTATATGATCTATGTAGGTCCACTTTAAGAGAATTTTCTCATAATCTCCCACTTAGGCCACATAGGTCATCCGTGTGTTAGATATTGTTATACATTAAGGGCATAACTCGACTATCAATATTTATTAGAGATATTACAAAAATCTTGCCCATAAATATTATCATAAGGAGCCTAGATTTAATTTGATACAAGATTAAAGAGTTTCATCAATAATACTATGATTATGATGCGAGATCAAAACAATATTTAAAATAAATATATCCAAACTTTATTTTATACAAAACATCAAAGGAATAACATAACCATTGAGAAGGAGTGAAATATGGTTTAAAAATATCCCTCATAATCAAGTCTAGACAAATATTTTTCTATAAAATTGGAAGCATTGAGAGTTTATGAAAAACAAATGGCTTGATTCCCCAGATTAAAAGAGAAGGAATTTTATTTGAATTTCTAGTTTATATTGTAAACAATCCTTGTATCAAAAGTAAATACTTTTTGTAACACAATAAGTTAAACTTGCAAACTCCATTAAGATGAAAACTCGTTTCAAACCATAAAAGATACATATTATCTATATCATTATTAGTTCGAGTGTGTTCACACAATATTGACCATTAATAGTGGGCCAAACAAAAAACAATCCAACATAATAATAGAGAGAAATAAAATCATACCATAACATGTTAAAGATATGAGATAAATTTCTCACTACATTAATGCTTTGATTTGACAACACGTACGTTAATATCCCTCTAATAACTATTGTGCAATTTATTTTTCTCATTAGTAATTATTGATTAGAAATTATATGATGCTTGTAAATGATTGAGTATTAAATATACATGATATATACTTGAGTAATGTATATGATATATAGAGTTCATTCAATCAGTAAAAATCAACTCCCCGTAAGGAAAAATCTTGTTTGATGATTAAACTCGTTATACTCCATAAATATAAGCATCACATGTTACTACTCCTATCATATTTACATTTAATATTCATGCTCATTATATGTGGGTTACTGTGGTGACTACTAAATATTGCATAATATGAATATTACATTAAGTAAAGACTTACATACACAAGTCAATAAATTTTCCACTTATGTTCACTAAATATCGCATGAGAAAGGAACTAAATTATTCATGTTTGGGTTTCATACACTTAATTTGTGATATCATGATGAAAGAAATAATTACGTCTACATTTGATGACCGTTATTGCCTTCCCAAATTATATATCACCACTTAGTTTTTGCTCAATAATTGTAATTGGACGTGTAGGCTACCGAATCACAATAATTGAATAAATAATAATATGTGTGTAACATCAAAAGTCTTGGCATTTAATATCATACATGGACCAGTAGGCCACCAAAATATGCATGGTATGAACGCATCTGCCCAATATTTATCTGTTATGGAATGGATTACTTTAACGAACACTAATCCTTACATTATATAAATATTAGAGAGGAGGATACATGGGTGAAATACTCGTAATACATGAATAAATTATATAATTGTCAATTTCTTAATTTAAAATTCATGAAAAACCAGACATAATGTGAACATCAAATAGACGAGAAGTTTGCATGAGATATTACACGAATAATAGTAATTGGAAAACATGAACCATTTACTTTCAATTCATCACTTATGTATGAGTAACAAATCATAAATATTGAACCAAATCATTCATGGTCATACTAATGCACAATACGGTTATTATCCGAACTACCAAACTAGTGTCGTCTGTAAATATGACTATATAACTTTGATGTCAATTATTTAGTCTTCACAAAAATTCCAGTGTTTATTTGATTCAAATTTCAGCACGTGTTGCGCTTCAATTTAACCTTATATCAAACATTAGGATAATATAAAATGACTACAAGTATAATATCTTCACATGTAATCTCGGCTTGTATTTGGCCGTTGATTAAACTGAATGAATACCTACTTATAAGTCTCAAAATTGCAAGTCATGCATTCAAATATGTATGCATGCAATGAAATCATAAATATAGTATCCGTACATATGAATTGTAGACCGTGTTCGACATTTAATTCATAATGGGAGTACTAGCATTAGAATAAACAATAATTATGGTATTCAATTACATGAATCGTTGGCCTATTTTTGGCACGAGACTCATTAAAACAAGAATATCATAATATTCAATAATAAGAATCATTGGCTTGTGTTTGGCACGAGACTCATCAAAATATGAATTTTAATAATAACATAATATTCCATAATATGAATCATTGGCATGTGTTTGACACGAGAGTCATCAAAATATGAATATTAATAATAACATAATATTCAATAAAAAAATTCAATGCCCATAATGACCATAAATAAATATAAAATGGAAATGTTTGATTTGAATAAATACATGTAAATCTCCACCCCAACATATATATACTTTTAATATAGGTATAATTATTTGGGTCATCACTGAATAGTTGACTTCAAAGAAATACCTATAACATTATAAAATAGAAATGTTGAAATTAGATCGAGAGCTACAAATAACAAAAATATACCCTCTCAAAAAAGAATCACACTGGTAAGTATAAAACCATATATCCCTCATGGTGAGAAAGGAAATTTACCTCGAGGTTGTCCGTTCGTGGTGAAACCCCAACTCCACATTAACTCATCCACAACCCAAGTTGTTTCCTCGAAATAATTTTCACCTATAACTTTAATAAGTAACGGAATAACTTTGGGGGAATCCTGCTTTGCAACACCCGGATGGATTCCTACATATGAGAATAATTTCCACAATGAGCTATGAAATTAGTACTCAAATATCAAAAAATAAAAATCCAAAATAAGTAGCTATTGGTTGTATACATCTTTAAAATTTCATCTGTGTTTGTCCCCAACTCATTGTAACCCTTATATATTCAAAATTTGACAACTATAAGAATAACTATAACAATAGCTAATGCAATAGAGATTAAAAAGATTATTTTTCATCATGTATAAATTATATCAACTTGCATCACACCCCAATAAGAAACATCCCAAGGACTTGATTAGAGCGTACATAAAAAAAAGGTTGTGTTTATTAATTTAAAAATACAATGGAAAAGGATGTGAAACTTATAATTAATTCAGACCCAATGTCTTATCTATAGACATAGATACCTACGATGTGTTCAACACCACAAATCCGAAGCCCATAAAAAATAAGAGCGCCACATAGTTGGTACTTGGAAAAACAAAACAAACACATATGTAGTTACTTGCTCAAACAATTGTGGTGACTCCTTTATATAATGCAAAAGTACACATGCAAAAGTATTTATTTATTTATTCTTGGCATATGACATCAAACATATTTGGATCGTACCCAATTTGAATTTTAAAGCTAACAAAAAATATACCCAATCTGAAATCAGAAAATGAAATAAAAAAAAAAATACCCAATCTGAATTTTAAAGCTAACAAAAATGCAAAAATGATTAGTAAGTGCATTTTAACACCAATAATCTAAGATATAATTGAATATAATTAAACATTTTGTAGATAAAAGCTAATATATAAACTTAAATCTGTTTTATAATACATGTTTTAGTTACTTTAGCATCATAGGTTCAAGGCCACCTATTATGAGTTTCTCATCATGAAAACCATGGTTGAAAACTTTAAACCTGCAGTAGATGTGCAAACATAAAAAATAAGCAAACATAAAATTTGAACCCCCAAACCCGAAAAGTTGAAATAAAACTTATAGAGGTCATACCATGAATATCTTAACACCAATAATCCAAACCTATAACAAAATAGAGAGGTGTCAAGTTAGTACTCAAAAAGAAAGTCACTAACAATAGTAAAGATTTTCAATGAAACCTCAATAATAATAGAGATTTAAAATGACACCACAACCGCACTATGACATTTACCAACACAAATGGAAAAAATTCAAATTCAGGATAAAAATCGTACCTATTGCAATGAACCGTTGTCTTCATAAATCTAGGGTTAAAAATCATACCTATTTGCAATGAAATGTTGTCTTCATAGATCTGGGATCAAAAATTATACTTGTTGGAAGTCAATAAACCCCAAATCCAAATTTCAAAAAACCCCAAACCCAAAAGTGTGTGCGTGTGTAAGAGTGTGATAAAAGAGGATGAGGCTGTGGAGTAGGTGGAGACAAAGGGGGAGGCGATTGGACTAAAGATAGAGGGGTGAGAGGGAGGGACAGTAAGGGAGAAGGGGCGACATAGATGGAAATAAGGGTTTGGTTAGGAACGGGATGCTCACCGAGGCTTTTGTTTGTTTTTACCAACTTGCCATGTCACAATGCATAAGTGGTGACATGGCACACCCTCTTACCCTTAGATCGTCCCAGAAAATTCAATCTCATCCATTGATATTTTTAACAGTAAAATACCCTCCTCTCATATCATATCATATATATATATATATATATATATATAAACTGACTATGTATGAGAAATCCCTCACTGTACTAGTCTACCAATCCAGAAGACCGAACTGACTTCTCGATTTTCAATTTCTCACTATTAAGTGTTCACTCACTTGTTAAGCAATTCATCTCATTTGAATCCAACTAATAGTTGGCCTAGAACATGAACCAACCATCTAATTGTGTTCCAAGGTAATCCCAACCAATTTCGAAAATTTATGCGCTCATTAACCCAACACTAACGGTTCAAAAATAATGCAACATAAATTTGGGACAAGCCAGCAAACCAAACCGGTTCGCTTGGCAAACCGAATCGGTTCGATCAAGCAAACTGATATACTCCACCAACAAATCACTTCAGCTTGCTGGGTTGCCATTTGTCTTCAACATCGGGGTTACACCTCCTAAGTCCATAAATAGAGGCCTCAAGCCTCCCAAAACAACTAATTATGGTCCTAGAGATATATATAATCATCCCAAATGTATTTTAAACAAAATCTAAACACGAATCCAACATTTATTCAACCAAAGATTCTTATTTATTGATTCGATTCACACATTCTAAAATAAACCAAGTGTTTAACCCATCATCCTAAAACACCCATCAAAGTTAATCCCTTTTATTGAATATTCACTATATTCATTCATGTTAATCCTAAATTAAATTAATATGTTAAGTCACAAATCAATCCTCTTAATTGTCCCCATGATTGCATGCTTAATTTAAAATTTAACTCTTGTTAACTATGACATAATTAACTGAAAAATGAAAATTTAGAACAAGTAAACACTTTCCTTCATGGATGGTTATCTGAAGCTTAACACGCTCCTGCTAATTTGATTCTGAAAATGGCGTCTCTCTTATCCATGCTCTCTTCAACTTCTTTTTTCTCTTCTTTTACCTCCTGTCTTGCTTTCTCCCTTAATCCCATTAAATAGAGGTTAGTGGCAGCTGCTATCCACACACTAACCCAGAAATACCTCATTTTAAGACCCAGATTTCGTATTTGGGATAATCCCTAAGGGCAAAAAGATGAGTATGCCCTTATACGATCAAGTCTATGTCTAAAAATCCCACGGAACTTATATATAACCCTCGGTACCTATTTTGGACTATTTGGACCCATTTCGAATCACCGGCGCACTCAATAAGGTCATTCGAGTTACCAAACTAAAAAAAGTTCAACTATTACTTCAACTGGGATCGACACGTTCGTACAGTACATGTCGCCCTTAAACCCTATAATCCAATGCAATCACTCACTAAAATGACATAATATAATAATTTCTACATCACTATTTACTTATTACACATAAGTAGATATTTTTAATTATAAATATTAATTCACAACTCACTAATTAATATTTATACAAAATAATTCCATTTCCCAATTAAATTAATATTTTAATGCATAGGTGTAATAAAACTGCTCTTAAAAGTACGATGTATGACAATATCCCCCTAATAACGAAATTTTGTCCTTAAAATTTGAATGTACCTGACATAAAGAGTTATAGATACTTGTTTCACAAGTCATCTTCACACTCCAAAGTCAACTCGTCGGCAATGTTATGCCCCTACTGGACATTTACTAATTGAATTACCTGTGACCAAAGCTTATGCTCGCTATGATCCAAAATGGTAATCGGCCTCCCCACATAAGTAATGTCAACCTTTAAGTCTATATTCTCTAATGTGATATGATGGTGCACCAAATTATTCCTAAAATACCTCTTCAATAATGACATATAAAATAAATCGTGAATTAGCAGCAAATACTCTGGTAAAGCAAGTATATACGCAATTGGCCCTACCCTCTCAATGATGGAGAAAAGCACCACATATCTTTATGCCAACTTCCATTTCTTATTTCCAAATCACATCACTCCCTTCATGGGAGATACCCACAATAACTCTTGATCTCCCACTTCAAACTCTAAGTGCTTTCGGTTCGCATCAGCGTAACTCTTTTGACGAACCTGAGCTATTCAAATATGACTCCTAGTATTCTCAATCTTCCTTAAAGTATACAGAATCACATCTGGCTTAAGAAGCTTGTTGTCCCTCACCTCTATCCAACACGAGGGCAAATGACGAGGTCTCCCGTACAAGGCCTCGAAAAGTGCCATGCCAATTATTTACTAGAACGAGTTATCATATGAAAACTACTTCAATGATAGGTATTGCTCCCAAGTACCCTTAAAATCCAAGATACACATCCTAAGAATTTCCTCTAGCATGTGGTTCACCCCTCTTCATCTGCCCATCAGTTTTCCAGTGATATGCCATTCTCAAATGAAATTCTGTCCCCAATGCCTTGTGAAAACTCTACCATAAGTGGGACACAAAATTTTCTCCTTATTAGAAATTTTATTAAGTGGTACTCAGTTTAGTCTCATTATATTTGCAATGAAGTCTTAGGTATACTACTCTATCGGGTAGTCAACTTGAACATGTAAGAAATTAGCTCCCCTAGTCAAAAAGTCCATAATAACCCGATGGAATCATGATAGCTCTGTGATGTTCGTAAACCCATGATGAAATCTGTCGATATACTCTCCCATTTCCAAACCAAAATCTCCAATGACTGTAAAACCCCGAATAGTCTCTAATGATCAACCTTCATTATCTAGCAAGTGGTGCACCTGGAGACGAACGTTGTGATATCCTGCTTTATACCGGCTCACTAATACTGCCTCCTCATATCTTGGTACATCTTGTCCCCTCATGAATGAATTGAGAATCGTGAACCATGTAACTCCTCTATGACTGCACGCAGTAGGTCCTCATTATCCGCGATAATCCACCTTCCATTGAAGCATAAACCACCCTCAGTATGGACTGTGTAGGACTTCGCTCTATCTACCAATAACAGTAACACCTTCTCCCTATAATAAGGGTCTCCTGCATATGCCTTTAAAACCTTAAAAATGATCTAAGGTGATGGTCATCCCTTCTATATAATCCCTGATGACCTTCTCCTCCTAAAAATGCTCATCAACATCGCTTTCCAAACTCCCGCCAACTACCCTATAGGCTATTGGCTCAATGCATCTGCGACCACACTAGCCTTTCCCGAATGGTACTAAATATCGAACTGGTAGCCTTTCACGAATTCAAGCCACCTACACTGCCTCATATTCAACTTATTTTGCATGAAAATATATTGTAATGACTTGTGGTCTATGAAAAAATGGAACTTCTCCCCCAATAAAAATTATCTCCAAATCCTCAAGGAAAAAATAAATACTTCTAACTGCAAGTTGTGAGTGGGATATTCTTATCGTTGGACTTAAGCTTGTGATATGCAAAAGATATAGCATGCTACTCCTGCTGTAGAACTCCCCTAAGTCCCAATAGGGACGCGCGGGTATAAACAAGGTACTCCACTCCTCCCATAGGCAATGCGAGTACTGATTCTAAAGTTAACTTGTCCTTTATCTCATTAAAAGCTAACTGTCAGTTATTAACCCACATAAAAGGTAACACTACAAAGCATAGGTTATTCGTATTCTCCATCTTGGGTTATTGGTTCGTTATGTTGTTCGTTGAGAGAGATTTTATTTGTGTCGTCTCCTGTTTGGGGGATGTTTAACATTTTATTTGAGTTTAATGGAAGAAAATGTTGGGTGTATTTCGAGGACGAAATTCCTTTAGTAGGGGGAAGATTCTAATACCCTGTTATTTTATGGACCTATTTATCAATTATATAAGATTGCAGTAATATTATTATTTTATTAATCAATGTTTTTTATTTTAAATAAAAATATTTTTATTGATATTATATTTTAAAAAAATGTCATGGTTTGAAATCGAATCAAACATTTAAATTTAATTTTAAATGGCTTTTGGACATTTTATAATGGTTTAAATATGTAAAGTAGACAATTTTGAATTAAAGAAAAATATGGAATTATGCGTTAGATTAGACTCCAGGCTAGGTTTTGAGAGAGAGGCTTTATAAGGAATAATAGAGCTAATTTTAAGGAAATGAAGATGAAAAAAAAAAGCCAAAAATGAAATCTAAAGAGGAAAAAATGAGAGGAATGAGAAGAGTCGATTTTGAGTGTTTTAGCTATTCTTTTTGAGTACTTTCGGATGAGATTTGAGAAAAACTCAAAGCACATACCTGACCCAATTTTCATGTAGAAACTAAATCTGAAGTTGGATTGTTGTTTGGATCTTATTTTTCTACGTTTTTAAGACAAGACTACAATTCTGGATTTTTACTCGCCTGAGGCAGTTTCGTTCTCCCATTGTTAATTTTGTGTCCTACACACATTCAACCTTGATTATATATTTGTATCCGTACTATGTGTTTTATTAATACGTATTATATTCTCGTATATTGTATTCATTATTTCACCCACTTTGTACATGTTATTTTCATGTAGTGTAGTTCGGGTAACAAAACTAATTGATTTTACGAGCATGTTGGTTTATAGAAATTAGGTAATATACATGCCCACTTGATTTATGGGAATTGAATATGAAATTTATTTTAATTGAGAGAATGATATCATCATGATTATTATTGGAGAATGCATGGGCATTCGTTAGCCAAACCCCCCACTAGATGGGGTGTGCTGTCAGTTACGTTTTTGCTTATTATCCAAGGACTAGGCCATGGACCCCGTTTGGTGAGTATGCCAATTGTTATTATGGCGGTGATGCCAAGATTTCATGGAGGTGATGCCAGGTTATGATGGTTCATATGCCCAAGTTATGTTACTTGTTTTGGGGGTCAATAGGATTGTTCCAAGGATAAATGATGGGACAGTGGACAGTAGTCCATACCGTATCGTGGGATGTGTGGCGAGGATTTTGATATGGGATCTTGGGTTGTGTAGTGCCCACCCTGAGATCCTAGCTTATGATTATATAATTGGGATTTTAGTTTGAGTGTTTATATTGCATAGACTCTTGTATATGATGCACGTATGTGTAGTTACACTTGGAGCATTTATACGATAGTTTGTTATATTTCAGGTTTGATGCAAGATGATATTTATGGCATTGTTGGGATTGCGATCGACGTTAGAGGCTTTGAATATTTATTTTCAAAATTCAAATGTACCATTTTATTTATTATAAATTAATTTGTAAAAGGACATTTCAGATTTTAATAAAATTGAGATATTCTATTTCGTTGATTTATTATCCCGTATTCTCGGACTTGGGGTTTTTGGTTCGTTACATTGTCTATTGAGTGAGATTTTATTTATGTCGTCTCTTATTTGGGTGATGTCGAGCTTTCTATTTTAAGTTAATGGAAGAAAATTTTGGGTGAATTTCAAGGACGGAATTCCTTTTGTAGGGGAAAGAATGTAATACCCTGTTATTAGAGGGCTTATTTATGAATATCATATAAGATTTTAGTAATATTACTTTTTATTAATTGGGATATTTTATTTTAAATAAAAATATTTTTATTGATATTATATTTAAAAACATTTTATTTTGGTTTGGAATCGAATCAAACATTTAAATTTAAATGGTTTTTGGAGAATTTATAATGGTTTAAAAATGTAAAATAGACAATTTTAAATTATAGGACAATATGGTTGTAAGAGAGTAGTCTAATTTTGGGGAAATACTCGATTTTAGCACGTGTTTGACTTGAGCAACTTCGGTTGCGCCTACGTATCCGTTATGCTCGGAATCAAAGTCAGCGTAGTTCGTGGGTTCGTACTATTCGCCGGAAAACTCATTGTGGTGGTTTTTTGGAGAGATGGGAGGTGTTGCCACTCTTCTCAAAGAACTCATCTCAAAACTCTCTCTAAAACCTCATAAGATAAGAAAATCACCCTCCTCTTCCAAGAAGATCTCCCTCAAATGTATGGGGGTAGGGCTTATTTATAGCAAAACCCACCCAAGTGGGTCGCCACATGTCAATTAACCCGTGGTGACACATGCCCTATTTTAAGTGGCATGTGTCCCATAACATATGTCAAAACTCTTAATACTAGAATATTGTCTAGTTAATATGTAAATAACACACAAATATGCGTGATATGTCCGACGCGCATAATAATACCTCAGTCGCATAAACACATGTACTTTTGTCAATATTAATCATCTCTAATCTCATTTAATAGTTTAATGAGAGGCTTTATCATTAAGCCCCTCCTACAATGGTAATATGAGTTAGCTTAGTATCCAAGATATGTTTTGAAAGAGAGACTTTATAAGGGATAATAGGGATGATAATAAGGAAAGGAAAAAAAAGAGAGGCCAAAAACGAAATCTTAAAGAAGCAAAAATGAGAGGAATGAGAAGAGTCAGTTTGGAGTGTTTTATATCTTCCTTTTGAGTGTCTTAGAATGAGATTTGAGAAAAACTCAAACACGTACGTAACACAAATTTTCATGTAAAATCCAAATCTGAAGTCAAATTGGCGATTATAACTGTTTGGATTTGATTTTTTCTATGTTTTTAAAACTGGCCTATAATTGTGGATTTTGACTCGCTTGAGGTAATTTCATTCTCCCGTTGTTAATTTAGTCTGCTCAACCTATTCAATCTTGATCGTATAATTATATCCATGATATGTGTTTTAGTTATATGTATTATATGCTCTTATACTGTAGGCATTATTTCCCCCATTTCGTATATGTTATTTTCACGTCGTGTACTTTGGGCAACAAAACTAGTTGATTTGACGAGCATATTGGGTCATAAAAGTTAGGTAGAAAATATGTACACATGGTTTATGGGAATTGAATATGAAATTTATTTGAATTAAGATAATGCTATTATGACGATTAATAGTAGAGAAATCATAGGCATTCCTTAACCAAACCACCTGCTAAACGGGGTATGCCGTCCGCTACGATTTTGTTCATTATCCAAAGTCTAGGCCATGGACCCTGGTTGGCGAGTATGCCAAATGTTATTATGGAGGTGATGCCAAGATTTTATAGCGGTGATGCTAGGTTATGACGGGTCGAATGCCTAAGTTATGTTGCTTATTTTTAGTGGCCATTGGATAGTTTCGAGGATAATTAGAAGGATAGTGGACGATAGTCCATACCGCACCATGGAAAGTGTGGTGGGGATTTTGATATGGGGTCTTTGATTGTGTAGTTCCCATGGTGAGATTTATGCTTATATTATTGTAATTTTAGTTTGAGAGTTCATATTGCATACACACTTATATATGATGCACGCACACATGAGTATGTGTACTTACACTTGGAGCATTAATACGAGCTACTGAGTTTCTCGCTCAGCCCCCATAGTTTGTTGTATTTCAGGCTTGATGTAGGATGATATTTACGACATCGTTGGGATTAGGATCGCCGTTAGAGGCTCTAGATATTTATTTTCAAAATTTAAATGTACTGCTTTGTTTACAGTAGATTGTTTTGTTAAAGGACATTTGATACAATTGGTTTATATGGTTTAATACAATTGGTTTGTATGTTTATGCTTCCGCAAATTTATGCTCAATCTAAGTGGCATTTTTATAAAAAAAAGCTATAATTTATCAATATTTTCAGTAGAATCTCTCAGGGTGTCTTATTCGGCTATAATCAAATCTCACACCATCCGTATCTACTGCACGAAATGACATGATGGAAAGACTAACCATGTGGTACCTATTTATGTACACCTGGGTTTTGAAAATATTTGATAAAGGGTCAAACACAAAAACTTTTGAAAAATACTTGCAAGTATTTAAATGCGTTAAATATAAAGATGCGTGTATTATTTTCATAATTAACTTTCAGTCGCACTCATATGAGACTTTTTCCCACCTCTCATCTACAGAGTGCCCCTATTGCATTTATTCTACTATCCTAATCACACTACTTAGCCTAACTAGGACAATAACCACGGACATAGCCAATTCCGTGAATCCTCACTATTAGTTAATATGCACTACCTTCCTTAGGTATAGCTTCATAATGATTACACAACTGGACACATGCTATAATTAGATATTTACACAACTATGTCATATACATATACATGTACATCACTCTTTATATACGTATATACAACATCCTCAGAGTAGGACCCCATGCTGCATATCTCATGCGCTATCAGGCTCAAGGCACAACACGTACAACAATTGGTCCACTAGATCGGAATCTCACCAACGAAACCAAAAACGTAAAAACAACACAAGTGATCATAAAGATACGTTGGGGGGATCATAACCATACCAAATGGCTTCCAATCGGTCTCAAAATCAATACCTATCCTCACTCATCGATAGTAGCCATGAAACAATACTATAACATGAGGAAACAACCCAACACATGCGGGTCAATGCCAAGGTGAGGTAGTCAGTACGCACAACCTCGTACCAATAGCACTACCGAGTAGGTATGTTTCAAACAGACAAATATCACACACACACACACACACACACACACACACACACACACACACACACACACACACATATGACCTCCACGTCGAGAAGATTAACTCAATTTTTTTCATCAAAAACTTCAGTAAAAACCCATTAAGATGTGGTGATATGTAAAAAATGGTATATATATGCATTTTTTACCTTTGAAATTTTGGGTTAGCGACTTGATTGATTGAATTTTTTGATCAAACTTCATGGATATAATCTTCTCATTGTCGCGATCATATCCATTAAGTTTCATAAAAATATTCAATTAAAAAGTTGGTGAGATGATCGTCAAAATTTTAATGGTCAAAAATGCATATTTATATCAATTTTTTACATATCACCTCATCTCAATGATTTTTTTAATTAAAAAATTAGAAATAGTTTTCTCACCTTGAAGATTATATATATGAAGTTTCATCAAAAAATTATTTTTTTATTATTTAAAAAAATTAATATGTAGGTGAGTCTCCACCATAATAAGTCATTACAAAAAAGAGTGTGTGTGTGTATGTTAAAGGAGGAGGGCCACGTCATAAGTTTTTGAATACAAAACCTTTATAAACAAGTTTTGTATCTATATATGCCACGTCATGAGTTGTCTTCGCCATGGTAAAATCTGACACCAAAATCTGAAATGTGGCCAAAAATTCAAAGAAAGATTTTACTTTAAATCCCGCCCAAAATATCGTTCCTACTTCAAAGGATTGTCCTTTCCTTTTTCGATGTTCTCTACACCGGTCTCTCTCTAAATCCAAACGTTATCTTGGGTTTTCTACACCTGTGTTTCTCTCTCTAAACACCTTAGTACTGAGATCTAGCTCGCCAACCAACGGGGACAGGAGATCGTCAAGCTTATGTTTATGGTCTGTTCACGTTTTTTCCTTTGTTTGGGTTATGTGTTGTGTGTATTTTTTGGTTCTCACTATTCATCACTATAGAAGGTTTTTGTTACCTTGAACCTCTGTAGATTGAATGGTTTTGTAGAATGGACATTAAAAAACGCATGCTCTGTTTGCGTATCTGTTGTAAATGCTAATATTGTGTTTTTACACAAATTATTTTATGACCAAATTATTATATTGATCAAAGTATGACCAAGTACGTGCTCATTACGAGTCATGCGATATATTTATTTATTTAAAATGGATAAATGATGAATAAGAAATTTGGTATCAAAGTGCCCCATTTATGTATGAAGTTTATTGGGAAATTTTATTTAATTTTCTGGGACGAATTTTCCTAACTGTCGCTAAAGGTTGTGACTGTTCGCTATATAGTGACTGTTTTTTCAGAACCGTCCCTAAAGGTCGTGACTGTTCACCATAAGTTGCGACAGTTCATGAAAAACGTCCCTAAAGTGACTGTTTTCTAAAAGACATGTCTTTTCATGAAAAAACACTTTGTTTTCTATAAATACATGACTTGTCTTCATTTTTAAAGAGAGGAAATAAGGAGGAAAAATATTTTCTATACTTTCCATTCCCAATCGAGTCGGATAGAGTATCAAACATAATTGGTTCGTGGGACACACACACTGAAGTGCTTCTTGCGCGTGTTGAGACCGTTTTATCCTGGGAGGCAAACGCTCATTGTTCATTGCGGTAAGCACCGTAGCGGGAGCGCATTTTGTCTTAAGGAGAGAGTGTCAAACACTTGACTCGGTCATCTTCTTCGTTTGTAAGTTTTCTAGTGGTATTAATTTATTGCATAAATATGATTTATTTCATATTTTAAATTTGATAAAACACAAAAGTATATATCTTATATAACAGTTGGTTCATGAAGAAACAGAGGGTGAAAACACGTGGAGGACATCTGATTGTCTCTTAAGGTTTTCATAAAATCTCTCTCTCACACCCATTGTTTCCTTCTCCATTAAGACACACTTTGTTTGTGTGAAAAAAATGGCAATCTTTCTCCCTCCCCTCGGCGTTTGCCTCAGACACGGCTGCTGTACCGTAAGCCCATCTTCTCTCTCTCTCTCTCTCTCTCTCTCTCTCTCACACACACACACACACATACATAAAAAAAATATACTTTCTATTTAAAAAATGGACATTTAATTTGGGGTGTTTTTATGCCCACCCAATTTTTCTTTCTACATACCCCTAAAAAGCTTTACAAGTTTAATAAAAATGGGGTTTACAGACAGAAATGTGGGGTTTAAATAAAAACACCCTTAATTTGTAGAGTTCTTTGTACCCTTTTGGAAGATTGAAAGTGACTTTTTTGAGATTTTGCATTCAGATTTTCCTTGTTTAGTGATTCATTGGAAGTTAGCAATTAGTTTTTTTTTTATATATATTTGGGTAAAAATCTGTCATATATGCACCAGTGTAGTGTGGCGTTGAGAAAAGAGCATAGCATTTGACTAAAAATTGATGCTCCTGCTGATGTAATGTGGTGTTGAGAAGAAATTAGAAACATTGAAACAACGATGTCTATAAGAAAACAAAGGAAATGGAGGGGCTACTATTTACTAAAGGATATCTCTGTACTAACGTTGCATCGAAGGTTTCTACATTGTTTTTTGCAGAACTGAAGGTTTGCAGATCTGAAGTTGTTTCTGTTTTATGTTGTTTCTATATTGATTTTACTTTTTGATTTTTTTCATTGTTTTCATTAGTTCATAACACCCCCCCAGCTATCAACGACATAAATGGTAATCGGGACAAAACAGGGGCAAACCCAGCCATCGTCCGCTGATGTGTAATCGGGGAAGCTTTTTAAAGTAGTAAGGGTTTGGTTTCCAACTATAATTCTGTTTTTTATGTTTAAATACAATTCTGATAAAAATCTTCGTTTGGCAACCTGTTTTTAAACACAGAATTATAATATTCCTGTGTTATAATCAAGTTTTTCAGAAAACAGATTTTGGGTGTTCTTTAACATCTGTTTTTTTTATTTTTCAATTCAGAATTATTCATTCTTAATATTTTAAAGCAATTATACCTTAATATATGTATAATTCTTATAAATAAAAAATATATATGTACATATATACAAAATTACGTATGGAATAATATAAAGTTAAATAATATTATCAATAGATACATGATACTTATATATAGTTTTATTCATATATTATTAATGTATGGAATAATATAAAATATACATATAGTACATATGTATTAAAAAATATTATCAATTCATGTATGTATATAATTTTATAGTGAATTATATATGCGACATCATTATAAATATATATATATATATATATAGAGAGAGAGAGAGAGAGAGTTAAACTCCCTAACATACCTCATTAAATATACCTAAAAATACATGATATTAAATGTATGTGTATATAATTTATGATGTATGTATGTATGTATGTATGTATATGTATACATTCATGTATCATGTACGTATGAAAGTTTTATGTTGTGGAGTTTATATATATATATATATATATATATATATATATATATATATATATATATATATATATATATATATATATATAAACTCCACAACATAAAACTTTCATACGTACATGATACATGAATGTATACATACATACATACATCATAAATTATATACATGTACATTTAATAACATGTATTTTTAGGTATATTTAATGATGTATGTTGTGGAGTTTAATTTTATATATATATATATATATATATATATATATATATATATATATATCAACACACACACACACGCATATGTATGATATAAATATACATATTTATCAATTTTGTCAAATTTTCAAAAAACTGTATTTAAAAACAACTTTACCAAACGCACATCAATAATTATAAACACAAAAAACTGAATTTTAAAAACAGTGTTTAAATCGAATTTTCTGAATAGAGAACCAAACGGGCCCTAAGTTTTTTTTGTTACAATTGCACTCATGCTCTTTTTTTTTTTTTTTTTTTTTTAATACGGCTCTGTATTACTACCACACACACCCAAACTTCACTACCAAATGCATGATAGCTTTCGAACACAGTTTTGAAAGGATATTATTTTAAATTACTATAGCTAAACAATAATTAATTAAATGTTCATCAGAACATAAATAACACTAGTCTTCCTTTACTTTTCTTCCTCCATTATTAATATTAATTAGGTGTAAACTCCCACGATGCGTAATAATTTCGCACCCATATTATTACATCATATGACCTCTTGATTAGAAGACAAACAATTGCTGTCAAGAACAAATAATGTGACATACCTCTGCAAAATTTGTCGAACAATTTTTGAATTTGAATTATTGAAAGAAAATTGAACAAATAGCCCATTCTCTTACAAATGGGATAGAAAATTGATTACAAATAATATCCCAATGAATATTCATTATGAAAAAAGAATAAAGATATGGAGACCTATAAAAAAAATCAATTTGGTAAATCCAAGAAATAAGACAAAAATTGGTACAAGTTTTTAATGCACATTTTGATGCCTTGATGAAATTCACAACAATAAGGTATACACTTTTAATGCAGTGGGTTTATGAAATGAGTTTTTTTTGTGAATTTCCCTAGATTTATTGCCATCAAAATATACTATGAAATAGGATAGCAACCAAAAAAATTTCATTGAATTTCGACCTACTGAAAATTAAATAATTGTTGTCCAAAAGAAAATAAAAATCCCACGCTTCATTTGGATCCCAGGTACTTTGTCAACCACTGCCACCATACCCAATTCCCACCCCACCATAACCCTTAACTTGCTGCCATCGCTCCCACCATAACTTGCACCGCTCCAAACCCAAATCCCATACCCCTGTACGCATCTTAATTTTCATTCATTGAACACAGTTTCTCTACATATACGGTATTGATCAATATAAAATTTATTTTGAAAAATAGTGAAATGATAATTATGACATTATTGCCGAGGATTATTAAACGTTAATCGCACGTTAGAGGCAAAATCAAGAGGCGATTTATACGCATTCTTATTTGGCCTGGACTTCATTGTGCCAAGATCCATTGGAACTGATGATAATCATGAAGCCCCAAAACCACTGCATCTACAGGGACATTAAACACTAAAACATGCTTGTGCTTCATCAATTTGGTCAACATCTCCCCACATCTCTTCATCATATTAATTTGTGGGTCGGGCCAAAGAATGCTTATGATCAATAGCAGAAGAACGCTTTAAGTCAAAAATCTTTTTCTTGGCAGGTGGAGATAATGTCTTTTTCTTTGGCTTAGGGTCCATGTCAGCAACAACTTCTCAAGACTCGATCCGAGTTGTGAGGCTTCTGACTTGTTCCATCACAGAAATCAAACGTTTCTTCAGATCCTTAAGCTATGTTCTCAAATAAGAATATAGACGTATCGTGACTCTACGATTGATATACAATGATTCATTAGTCGAGGTTGAATTGAGGGCTTTGAATTGGTTGTTGTTGTTGTTGTTGGGATGAAGACGGATTTGAGCGGTGGAATGATCTTGGGCTATTTTTGATTTTGCATTGTAGCTTAGGGCTTATCGGCACTGATCTTGCTCTGGGTGTGGTGGTGGTTCGACACCGAAGGCTTAGATTCAAAACTGGTTGAGATTGGTCTCTTTCCTCCACCTTCTCGTATTTCCCCCACGACAGTTAAGTTAATAGCGAAAGAGGAGGAGTTTGGGAGCAGGGTTAGCTAAATAGATGGTAATGAAAGGAGAGGAAATAATTAAAAAATTAAAAGGCAAATAAATATACGGGTGAACTAAATGGGGAAGAGAAAGAGACGGAGATATAACTGAAGTTAATTGGTGATAGAAGAGAAAGAGGCGGAGAAAATCAAAAGACATGGTTAAAATGTTGGAAAGATAAAAGGCAGAAAACTTATTAAAAATACAAAGAATTAGAATTTACTCGTGATGAGCATTTTAGAATATAGAAAAGATATTTATTGTAGCAATGACTTAATATTGTTGCGACTATATCAATAAGGAAAAAAGTCTATTGGTAGAGTTGCAGTTCACCTTGCTCCATGTGAAGTGTTGTAAAGTTTGGCGTACGATTGATATTGTTCTCTCAAGTCCATACTTTCTGCATTGGCAGAGTTTCTGTATATATTGGTAGACTGCAGTCTATACTGGTAGAGTTTCAGCTCCACTTACTTTTAATTTACTTTGGCCGTCTATTTTGGAATTGTATTGTTGGAAATTAATGTTAGTGACGAAATTAATTATTTAGTTTCAATTGTATTAAATTTCGAATTTCCCATTTATGTGGTTTTAATAAATATCAGATAAATAATTAGGAATGTGATAAATAAAGATATTAAAAGATTTGGGTAAACTTTATTCGTTAGTCACATGGTGGTTAGTGGCATTAGTGGGAGACTTAGAAAGAGTCCCATCACCACTAGAATTCCGGCCCACTTCCCCTTATAAATAGAGACCTCTACACCATTTAGAGTCATCTCAATACACACTGTTTCTAAGGAGGGAGAGAAAATTCGAAATTCGTTTTTCTCATATTTCGGGCTATTCAAGAAAGGAGCATTCAAGTCATTTTAATCCGTTCAACAACGATGGACAAATGTCAGTTTTTATATCGTAGTTATAAGGAATTTTCGATTCTGTGATTGCATGAAGATAAACATCCTGGATTCATGTCAAAAATGTTTTATTCATGATACAACCTTATGATTCATATTCGAATTTATGATTAACAAAACAGTATTAGTTAACATGTGGTATTAGAGCTTGCGGTTTATAATTTCATATTTTTCGTTAATGAAAACTTCTTTATAACAATTCTGATTTATGATCTTTTAAAAATATGGAAATCTGGAATTTTTGTTTTTTTTTGAAAATATAGATTTTTTTTTTCTTTTCTGAAAATCTGGAAATTTTTAAGCAATATGATAATCGTACATATGGTAATTCGAATTTGTGTTATGATATTAAGAACGAAATTGCTGCCACAGTTCTTATCTTGTGAAAATTGTCTCATTATTGTTCAACCCCTTCTCGTGTTATAAGAACCCTAATATGCCGTTAACATGATTTTATTGTTTCAAGTTGTGTAAACATTCTGGAAAACACATTTATTAATCATGATAAGAAAACGAATCTGTTTTTAAGATTAATTAAGAGAAAACTGCGATTTGGTGCAAAAAAGATTTCGGGAGTTTTTTTTTTTTTTTTTTTGCGTAGTGAATAGTGTTTTTTGAAATTTTTGGTGTTCGATTGACTTGAAACTAGGTAAGTTGACTGGAAACGAGCCAACGATTGAATTTCACAGCATTCGCCCTTGATGTAATGTGTTTTTCGACAATCCGAGTCCGTTAAGGCCCTCAAAATCCCCTTTTTGTCATTTTAGGAAATAATCTCGGGGCTTATAAATCTTTGCAGAAAATTGATATTAGCGTTCTACAAATTTTTTTGGCTTTTTGGCATGTTTTACTTCAATTCTATGGTAAAAACTCATTTTTGCCATTTTTGGCAAAATTCATGTATTTTGTGTTTTTACTATACCTGAGCAATTATGTTTTTGAGCCATTTAAGCTACTATTGGTATCTTTGTAATTATTGATAGATTACGTATTATAGTTAATATTAAGGTATGATTAACTATATTTAAGTTGAGACATGTAAATAATTATTCATTTGAGTTAAGTTGAAAGCCAAACATAGGTTGAGACTGTATGTATGAATAATATACTTACATTCCTTAAAGACTTATTCTAATGTCAGCAGTTATAAAATTGAATTGAAGTGCAACGCAAGCTAATATTTGAATTGAACAATATTAGAACTAGTTTTTGTAAAAACAGAATAATTGACATTAAGTCCATTAATCATGGTATTAAATGTTTAGGCAACAAACACAGATGCCAAAATTATGGGACCATGATAAATGAATTATAGGGTAATATATCTTTACAAATCTGAACATTATGTGATGATTAACACAAATTTCGTGATATTCATATTGTAAATGAAATATGCCAAAATCTTTAGTCAACAATTCAATATTCGACCCTTGCAATTTTTATTGTGTGTGAAAATTTAATTTGTGAACATTGTTATTAATTGCAGTTCCCCTTAACCTGTATTTGCAAGCTCAGTCCTATTTCAAATTTATTGGAACTAATTTTTCTGAATGAAATGAGCAAATTGAGTTCAGTCTAGGGGTTCTTGACCTGGACATGGCAATTATGTGTGATGAACCCGCTGTTATTACTGATACCAGTAGCGATGATGAAATTGCTGTCCATGAAGCATGGTCTCGATCCAATAGGTTGGCCCTAATGTTTATGCGAATGTGTGTTGCTGCTAACATTAAGTCCTCCCTACTTGAAACTATGAAAGCGAAAGAGTATTTGAACAACATTAAGGAAGACTTTCGCACTGCTGATAAATCCCTTGCTGGGAAATTGATGGCTGACCTGACCACTATAAGGTTCGATGGTACTTGAACCATGAATGAGCACATTATAGAAATGACCAATCTGGCTGTTAGTCTTAGAGTTTTGGACATGACAGTGGATGAGTCTTTTCTCGTCCAATTCGTCCTAAACTCCCTACCTCCTGAGTATGGGCCTTTCAAAATCAATTACAACACTATAAAAGACAAGTGGAACGTAAATGATTTGTAAAGCATGTTGGTACATGAGGAAGGAAGCCTCAAGCAACAGAATGGCCATGTGACTAAGGGATAAGTGGCAAACCTTACAATCAAAGGAGCCGGTTTTAAGAAGATGTTCGGCAAGGGCATTAAGAAAGGTCTTGGGCCGTCTCATCAAGCTGAACCATCAACTGCTACTGTGAAGAAGGAAAAGAACGACAAGTGTCACTTCTGTAAAAAGAAGGGCCATTTCCAGAGGGATTATCATAAACGAAAGGCCTCGTTCGAGAAAACGGGTAAGCCCTTTATTTATGTTTGTTTCGAATCAAACTTTATTAACGCTCCTTCTAACACTTGGTGGATTGATTCTGGTTATATGTGTCATGTTTCTAATTCGATGTAGGACTTCATTTCGATCCGCAAAGCAAATCCAAATGAGCATTTTCTCTACATGGGCAATAAGGCAAAGGCTAAAATAGAAGTTGTTGGCGTCTTTCGCCTGATTTTAAGCACTGAATTTATTTTAGATTTGCAAGAAACTTTTTATGTTCCCACAGGTTTTCAGAATTTAATTTTTGTTTCTAAACTCGCTTTAGATGGTTTTGCAATTGAATTTAAGAACAATGGTTTTGGTTTGATTAAAAATTCTAATAATGTTGGTTCTGGATTTTTATTAGATGGTTTATATTAGGGTTGTATTTCGGCCGGATCGGATCAGAAAAGCATGTTTCAGAAAAATTTCCGAAAAAATCGGCAAAAAAATCGGCGTGCCGAAGCCGAATCCGATTTTTTTCGGAAATGTTTTTTTTTTCCGAATTCGGAATTTTCGGCAAAATTCGAAAATTCAAAATTCGGCAAAATTCGGAAAATTTGGCTATTTTCCGAAAAAATACTTCGAAAATTATTTCGAAAAATAGTTCGGAAAAGATTTCATGGCAAAATTGGAAAATAGTTCAATAATATTTCGGAAATTTGGATCGGCAAAAATCGGAAATTCGGAATATAAAAAAATTCCGATTTTCGATTCGATTTTTTTTCGAAAAAATCGGAAATCGGAAAATCGAAAATCGTAAATAAAAAAACTTTCCAAAATCGGAAAAAAAATCGGATCGGAATTTGAAAAAAATCGAAAAATCGAAAAAAAGACACAGCGCTAGTTTATATCGATTGAATCTTGAAAAGAATTTTTCCGAAACCCTTGTGACCCTGCATCCTAATGTTGGTATGAAACGTACACTTAATGATGAAAAATCTGCTTATTTGTGGCATAAAAGATTAGGGCATATATCTAGGCCGAGAATTGAAAGGCGCATTAAAGATGGAATACTCTATAACCTGGATTGGGCCAATTATGATGTATGTGTGGACTGCATTAAAGGAAAACAGACCAAATATACAAAGAAATGAGCCACAAGAAGCACCCAGCTACTTGAAATAATACATACAGACATATGTAGACCTTTTGATATTTCATCTATTGGTGGAGAAAAATACTTCATCACCTTTATAGATGATCTTTCACGTTATTGCATTTTGTACATGTTGCATGATAAATCTCAGTCTGTGAATGTCGTTGAAATATACATTAATGAGGTTGAAAGGTAACTAGGCAAAAATGTGAAAATTATTAGGTCTGATAGAGGTGGCGAATATTATGGTAGATGACGAGTTAGGGCAATGCCCTCGCCCATTTGTTAAACTCCTTGAATAAATAGGTATTTGCGCCCAATACACAATGCCAGGATCACCTTAGCATAATGGTGTAGCTGAAAGACGTAATCGTACCCTTATAGAAATGGTAAGAAATATGATAAATAGGACCCAATTGATTACATTTTTGTGGACACATGCATTAAAAATCGCTGCACACATCTTAAATAGGGTTCCTAGTAAGTCAGTTTCAAAAATCCCTTTTGAACTTTGGAAAGGATGGAAACCAGATTTAAGGTATTTACGTGTGTGGAGTTGCCCAGCGAAAGCTAGAATCTATAACCCTCATGAAAAGAAATTGGATCCTAGGACATTATCTTGTCATTTCATAGGGTATCCAGAAAAGTCGAAGGGATATAGATTCTACTATCCAAATCATACAACTAGAATCATAGAAATCGGAAATGTTAAATTCATTGAAGAAGGTGAAGTAAGTGGGAGTATAAAAGAAGGGGAGGTAATCATTCAAAAAGTCAGGGTGCAAATTCTTATACCTAGGGTTCATAACATATTTGTTGTTCCTAATGTAGTTGTTGAACCGGTCATTGACCCAATCAATAACAATGAACAAGTGAATGATCAACCAACTGAACAACCACATAATGAGATTATAACCGATGAAACTTTTGAAGCACCACAAGAAGTGCCATTAAGAAGATCTCAAAGAGAAAGGAGATCGGCAATTCCGGATGATTATGTGGCATATCTTCAAGAGACCGAATTTAACATAGGGAATACTAATGATCCAGTTTCTTATGAAAAAGTTATAAATAGTGATGATTTCGATAAATGGATTGATGCCATGAATGAAGAAATAAAATCTATTAATGATAATAAAGTTTGGGAGTTGGTCGAATTGCCAGAAGGACAAAAACGAGTTGGGTGCAAGTGGATCTTTAAGACCAAACTTGACTCAAAAGGCAATATTGAACGACATAAAGCTAGACTTGTTGCCAAAGGTTTTAATCAACGAGAAGGTATTGATTATAATGAGACCTTCTCTCCAGTTTCAAAGAAGGACTCATTGAGAATCATATTAGCGTTGGTGGCTCATTATGATTTGGAGTTGTACCAAATGGACGTAAAAATAACTTTTCTAAATAGGTGTTTAGAAGAAGAAGTCTACGTGGCACAGCCACAAAGCTTCACAAAGGAAGGAAAGGAAAACATGGTTTGTATGTTGAAGAAGTCAATATATGGTCTAAAACAAGCTTCTCGTCAATGGTACATTAAGTTTCACGATACTATTACATCCTTTGGGTTTAAGGAAAACACTGTTGATCGGTGCATATATCTGAAGATCAGTGGGAGTAAGTTTGTGTTTTTAGTATTATATGTTGATGACTTACTTATTTCCAGCAGTGATCTTGGTTTATTAAGTGAAACCAAGAAGTACCTTTCTAAAAACTTTGAAATGAAAGATTTAGGTGAGGCATCCTTTTTGATCGGGATATAAATATCTCGGGATAGATCACGAGGAATGTTAGGATTGTCTTAGAAAGCTTACATTAACAAAGTTTTGAAGATAAACATTCTGGATTCATGTCAAAACTGTTTTATTCATGATACAACCTTATGATTCATATTCGAATTTATGATTAACAAAACAATATTAGTTAACATGTAAAATTTTATTATTGAATAAAGTTTCTTATTACACATGGATATTTTTTATGATTTGTAGGTTTTATTATGCACTTTCTCCCAAATTTATAATTAAATTGGTTAATTAATTACGTCTAAAAAAGAAAAAAAGTGAATTATTAAAATGATATGAATAGTAAGAAAGACAAATACTGATTATCAAGTAATCTAAAATGAAACTTGACTTTAGACTTATCAATGTAAAAGCCATTATCTTTACTTATGCATCTTCTTGAGCCCATGTTTTATCTGACATATTCATGTTAGACTTATTAATGTAAAAGAAAATATCTTTACGGATGCATCTGTGCAGTAGCTCATATAATAGGCCATACCTTTTCTTCATATATCTTTATCATTGTTGGTTGAACATGTGTCGCCTAACATCACTGATGCACAAGTCTTACTTTCGGCTAATGTCGCCTTACATGGTTGCACAGGTATTGGACCCTCAATGCAGTAGGTGTAGGACAGTGCAATTGTAGTCTCACATGGGATTTCATAAACCTTATGAGGACGAAAAAAAATTCTAATATGTCGTGGAACATTTGCCCCGGCGCCCAACATCGATTTATTCGTAATCGAACTGATTTGATCTCATATTGAATATATAATTTTGTGATGTACAATAGTTCTCATGATATAAAAATGGTGCACTTTGAATAACGCTTGAGCAATTTGTGGAAGACATTTTTATTTGAAATATTGATTATTTTTGCCTATAGTGTTTTTTTTCGGGATTTTATATATATTCATATGTATTATAGAGAAATTTGATATTGGTTACTTTGGCTTCCGCTACGCATCTATGGTGAGTTGTTTATGGTTTTGAGTTATTATGAATTATAACATTGAATGCATTAATGTGAATAATACATAAAAATGGTATGTAAGACTTACAATGAGTATCGTAGATAAGTAAAATTATTTTGTATTTTGTTAAATTTTTATTTAACAGGGAGTGCCTTTAGGCATGAGTATATCTAGGTTTTACTAAAGCCGAAGACACACACATATATTAGTATTAGTAATAACAAAATTTAAGATAATTTAATTAAAAAAAAAATACCAGTTTAAATTTAAAAAATAATACAATTTTAATTATGATAAAATTAAAATATATTATTATATCCCTCTTCACGCATGGGCTCGAGTTAAAAATTATTTGTGAATATAATTTTTGTATCCCACTTCATGCATGGGTTTGAGTTACAAAATTATTTCCAAGCGAAATTTGTTACTGTGCAAACAAAATTTACTACGGTCATATCATGTTATCATGTGTTTAATTTTGCCTAACTTATAACTATTACTCAACGTGCTCGGCCTAAAATTGATAAGAAGGTAAATTGAGTTTGAATAGAACTTTTGGAAATGATGAATTATATATTATGGGAATAAATTTATTGTCGTGCCATAGGTACGGGGAATAAAATATCATAAGAAAAAATTTATCGCTATGCCATTGGTGTACACTCTAATATATATATAAAATAAGGAGTAGTTTTTTAAAAATATTTCATAAGATAATGAGATAAGTAGAGGTGGGGATTTTTCCAAGAAGGCAAAAATTAAAGGGTTTAGATTCATTATGAAAAAGAAAGGATAATGGGATAGAAAATCTAACGGTTTTTTGTGATCGAACATTTAACATCTATGATAATCTAATGGCTCAAAATGAAAGTTGAAATTTGATATTACCGACACATCAATTATTACACCATTGTTATGTTGCTTAAACATCCCACGTTAATTTGAACTTCCTTAGAGCATCCACAATGGTGGATGCTCTCATCAGCTAACTTTGCAAATTCAAAAAGCTACACTTACCTTTCGTGGGTCAAAGTCTGCACAGTGGTGATAGATGGATGATGGTAGAATTGGTAAGTGTAATACTTCCTACGAAATATATTAGTTCGTAGAAATTTCTTACGAACTAATATAGTTCGTAGGAACCTATATATACCCTAAAAATTAATTATTTGTAGTTGTTATGAACTTCATTTGTCCGTATTAATTCCTACAAACAAATGAAGTTCGTAGGAACTACTCCGAACAAAAGAAGTTCGTAGGAATGTTTTACTGAATTTGTACCCGTTCAGTAAATCTACAAATGCAGAACCTTTTCTACTGTAAATTTTGTACGTTTTCTCCCACCATTGTGAGCTGACCGATTTCCAAGCTTACCAATTTTTTGTCTATTTGCTCCACCACTACGATGCTCTTACTACCTCACGATATTCGATGCAGAGATTTTATGTCACCTGCCATTTACTTTCCCCAACATCTATCATTTCATAAGAATCATCACTCTCCTTTTGTATTTCTTCAGGATCTCAATCAATGGTGAACTGTCTCTCTCTCTCTCGACTCCCACAAAATAATTAGGCTTTCTTCCTTTGGTTTTGAGTTTTTTTTTATTCTATAATTTTTATTCTTAGTATTTATTCTAATATAAGTCACATGTTTCCATCTTCTGTATTTTTATCGATTGGACATTAGACGATATCAAAATTTTTTCTAAGTAGTCGTGCATGTAAGCTTTGATGCTATTCCAAGTTAACAAAAGTGGTATCCAAGGGCCTTTGTGTTTATGATTTCGTCCAATTGCTCTTCACAATTAATAGTAGTGGTATCGAAGGGTCTTGGATGATCCTATTAATGAAACAAAATCATATAATTAGAAATATATATATATATATATATATATATATTTCTTAATAGTTAAATTAAATATAATCTACAAAAATTTGAGGACATCCAACAATTTTTCTTATATATCAAGCTTGATTGATCTTAATGGTTATTAATAACTGAAGAGGGCCAATAAAAACTTTACCCATTAACTATCATATTTGATTTTTTTGGTGCTCATATGATATGAAATTATTAAGGATTTACAAATTAACTTATAAATTCGTGTCAGTTCGTATCATGTTATCGCATGTGTCTTATTTTTTCATACCTAATTACTGTTATGAAATATTTGAAATGATTTCACAACCGTGCTATTAGCAGGGATAACATGTTATCGCGTGTCTTAATAAATGAAGGAAAATTTATCCAAAATTTCTACTTTTTGTGGTGATAAAAATTTTTTTAACTTAATTTGTACACGATTCAATACTACGAAAAGTTTTCTTTCATGCCTTCAGGCACGAGCATTCCACTAGTGTGTGTGTGTGAGTCTCTCTCTCCTCCTCTCTCTCCCCCTCTTTCTCTCTCTCTCTCTCTCTCTCTCCCCCTCTTTCTCTCTCTCTCTCTCTCTCTCTCTCTCTCTCTATATATATATATATATATATATATATATATATATATATATATATATATATATATATAACACTTTCTACTTACAAGAAATCCCACACCGTATTAGCCTACCAATCCCTAAGTTCGAACTGACTTCTCGATTTCTGATTTCTGATTATTAATTGTTCACTCACTTGTTAACCGATGCGTCTCACTTGAATCCAACTAATAGTTGGCCTGAAATGTGCACGAACCCTCTAATGATGTTCCAAGGTAATCCCAACCCATTTCGGAAACTTATGCGCCCATTTATCCAACGCTAATGTATATAAACCGAACTAGTTTTCTTGGCAGACCGCATTGGTTCAATCAAGTGAATTAATTCGCTCCTCAAGCGAACGAGTTCGGTTGGCTGGACTTCCCTTCATATTTAACTTTAGGTTTACATCTCCCAAGTCCATCAATTGAGGTCCCAAGCCTCCCAAAACAACTAATTATGATCCCAAACATATATATAATCATCCCATGTGTATTTTAAACATAATCTAAACCCGAATCCGACATTTATTAAACTAAAGATTATTATTTATTGATTCAAATCACACATTCTAAAATCAATCAAGTTTTTAACCCATCATCCCAAAACACCCACCAAAGTTCATCTCTTTTATTGAATACTCATAGATTTAATCACTAAATTTCTTTCTCAACAAAAGTAATATGTCAAATCACAAATCAATCCTCTTAATTGTCCCCATGATTGCATGCTTAATTTCTTATTTAACTTTTATTAACTATGAACATAATTAACAGTATAATGCAAATTTAAAGCAAGTAAACACTTGCCTTGATGGATAATTATCCGAAGCTTGACATGTTTTTGTTGATTTGATTCTGGAAATTGCTTTTCTCTTGTCCAAGCCCTCTTCCACTTCTTTTCTCTTTTCTCTTGTTATCTCCATTAATCCCACTATATAGAGGTTAATGGAAGATGTTATGCACCCCGCTAACCCACTAATACCCCATTTTAAGACCCTAATTTTGTACTTAGGTTAATCCCTAAGGCTAAGAAGACGACTATGCACTTATACATGCCATTTTGTGTCTAAAATTCCGCTGAAACCTAATAATAACCCCCAGGTTCCTATTCAGGATTATTTTTACTCATTTCGGCTCGCCGAAAAATTTAAAAAGGCACTACAAAAAAAGTTGCTTTTAAGACCCTATTTTTTAAGACAGACAAAATATAGTCTTTAAAACATACTTTTTTATACGGATATAATTAGGCGTCTCAAAAACTATTATTTTTTGGGACTGCTAGTTATATCTGTCTAAAAAAGGTCATTTTTTGATACAGTTAATTATACCTGTCGAAAAAAAGGTCACTTTTTGATACGATTAGTTATATCCGTCTTATAAAGTAAAGCAAATGAGACGGTAAATACTTACTGTATCAAAAGATAAACCAAATAAGACGGCTAAAAAAATTGATTCCCACTACTAATTATTTTCATCTCCCGCTCTAACACTTTAACCCAACTTCCCACCTCAAAAAAAACAAAAAACAAAAAACCCAAATTGTCTCCAACCAAATCGGACAAACCCAAACCGCCCCCATCCCCCCCCACCGCCATTTCTTCTCTAGCCCACAACGGCGCTCCCCCCCCCCCCACCACAGCTGCGTTCCCCCACCATAGCTGCGTTCTCTCCCTCCCCCAACTGTGTTATCTCTCCCGTTATTTTCTTTTCATGGTAAGTTTTCATCTTTACTTTTTTTTAGGAAAACAACATAGAAATTATTGTTATTAATTTATTTATTATTTTTCTTTTTCAAAATATGCTACTGTAAATAGTCTGTTGCACAATGGTAACAATGGGTCATAAAAAATTATTGTTTAGACATAATTAATGATGCCATATACATAAAACTGTAAATAAATAACCATATGTATAATACTTATATAAAATGTAAATAAAGAGTGGATGCTTATTTGTTGATTTTAATTTTTTTTGTAGCTTTCAATGTGACCTAATAAGAAGATCTATAATAGGCTATTTATTTTGTTTGATGTTATATAGCATTATGGTTCATGTTGACTCAATGATTCTATAATAATTTTTTATTTAATTTT
The DNA here is from genome assembly GCA_949130495.1 of Sambucus nigra. Classification (NCBI taxonomy): domain Eukaryota; kingdom Viridiplantae; phylum Streptophyta; class Magnoliopsida; order Dipsacales; family Adoxaceae; genus Sambucus; species Sambucus nigra. Next base: position 954,638 of record CASBWL010000171.1, on the reverse strand, counting down.
TAAAGAAATTCTTAAATGCATGAACCAATTATTCAAAGATCCTAAAATTATTCTTCTCCCAAACCATTAATGTATTTTTTTTTATGTATTTGAGGTTTGTAGAACGATTGATTAGGTTTTTGATGTAAAGTTATGATTGGTAGATCTTTTTTTTATGTATTTCAAGAATGAAGTTAAATGATATTGGGTCTTATTACTACAAAGCTAAATGCAAGGATAAAAATGATTTAGGGATCGTTTGGTTCGAGGTTTAGAAAAGGGATGGGAATTATTGATTCTAGGAATTCTAAGTTCTTGGAATCTTGAATTCCTTTCCATTGTTTGGTTCGAACGGGAATTCTTTTTTTTTTCGGCATCTAAATTATTTTCCCATATTAGGAATAAATATCATTTAATTAAAATACCCTTCTACTTGATTTGAGTGTGTGCGCGCGAGTGTGTGTGTGTGTGAGTGTGTGTGTATGTGTGTGTGAGAGAGTATATGTGTGTGCGTGAGAGAGAGAGAGAGAGAGAGAGAGAGAGAGAGTGTGAGAGAGAAAGTGTGTGTATATGTGTGTGTGTGTGAGAGAGAGAGAGAGAGAGAGAGAGAGCGTGTGTGTGTGATAGAGAAAGAGATTATGTGTGTGTGTTGTGAGAGAGAGAGTGTGTGTGTATGTGTATGAGAGAGAGAGAGAGAGAGAGAGAGAGAGAGAGAGAGTATGTGTGTGTGTGTGAAAGAGAGAGAGAGAGAGAGAGTGTGTGTGTGTAAGAGAGAGATAATGTATGTGTGAGAGTTTATGTGAGGTGGTATTTTTGTCTCACCACAAAAGTAAACTAGAATGCCCGGGAATATAGGATTCCCCCATTTTAGAGGGGAAATGAGAATTCCAATTTTGTGGGAATTATAAATTCCAGTAATTCTAAGTTCCTCCCAAATTTTCAACCAAACATTGTAATTCTAGATGAGGGGAATTCTAAATTCTAGGAATCCTAAATTCCTTTTCCAAACCTCGAACCAAATGAGTCATTAAAGTTCTACAACTACTTTGAGAGCAAGTATAGAAATGAAATTAACATGTTAAAGAAGTAGTATGAGTCTCATTCCTTCTTTAATTACATATCTTTTCTCAGAAAAAGTTTGTGACAATGAAGGAGTACGAGAAAGAAAATAGGAAGAGAATATAGCAAAATTGAAGGAATTGGGAATACATGAATTGTATTCGGCAATTCAAAACAAAGATAAAAATAAAAAAGTGGTTCAAAGAGTAAAAAAAATCATTGGTGATGATGACGAGTTTGTGCCACGTGAAGAAGAAAATGAGCATACGGATTCAAACGAGGATGAAAATGGGTATGTGCCTTGTGAGTTTTTAATGTGTAAATGTTTAGTGATGTATATGTTAATTAGTTGATTGTGTGAATTTTTGTTTGATACTTTCCATTATCATGCGTGCATTAATATTTCAATATTTCAATATTTCAAATTTGAATTGCTCGGTTTAGTTAGCCATAATAATACTTAAATTGATGTGATGAATTATGTTCTTATTTTATAGTTTGTTCTCCCTTTATGTGATAATCTTCTTAGGAATTCATGTTTTCCATTATTAATCTTTTTAGCTTTTCATCATCTTGCGAAAACATTATTAATCTCTTTATCTTTATATTATGAAATATAAATTTACTGACATTTTTTTTAGATTCATAGATGGGAACCATGGATAAGAGTTGGATTGATTTTCACAATCGGTGTTAAAAGGAATACATTAATGGGATTGAAGGGTTTCTTAACTATGCATATGCTAATAAAAACATTGAGACAACGAAAATCTATTGCCCCTGTAAGAGATGTGCAAATCGAGTGTACCACGCCCAACAAACTGTGAGAGATCACCTTGAGATGCATGGTTTCGACAAGACATATAAGGTTTGGATTTTTCAGGGAGAAACTTTGGGTGGTGTAAGCAGCAATATAAATATTCCGCGGGATGATATGTTAGTTAATGATATACCTATACCTGTTGAACTGAGTGCTCGAGATAACATGGTTACAATGGTTCAAGAGGGAATAGGTATTTCCCATGCGCATGACAATATGAGTGAGGAGGAATATAACACCGAAGATGTCTTTGAATCCGACGGAGATGTTCCAGAGTACTATACTCTTATGAAAAAGGCTCAATGCAACTTCTATGAAAATTTTCCGCCTGGGATTACCGAATTGTCATTTATTGTTGAACTCTTGCAAATGAAGCAGCTTGATGGTTGGACAAATTGTTCTCTCACGGCTTTATTGAAATTTTCGGGGAGGATGTTTCCGCATGCTAGAATTCCCAAGTCTTACTACCAAGCCAACAAGCTAAAAAAAGACTTGGGATTCAAGTACGAGACATGGGATGCATGCCCAAATAACTGTATGTTGTTTCGTAATGAAATCGAGGGTCTTGAAAAGTGTGGCATATGCAGATCTTCTCGATATAAAGATGAGGACTCAAGTATTGATGTTGTCCATGGTCCGAAGGTAGCCGTGAAGAAAATGAGATACTTCCCTTTGAAACCGAGATTGCAGAAATTATTTTGGTCATCCTATTCAGCTCCTTTAATGAAATGACATGCTGAAGAAAGGATCGATGATGGTGTAATGAGACATCCCGCTGACTCTCCTGCTTGGAAAACTTTTAATGAGAAAAACCCTTCTTTTACAAAGGAGATTCGCAATGTCAGACTTGGGTTAGCTGCTGATGGATTTAACCCGTTTGGTAATATGAGCATTAAGCACAGTACATGTCCAGTTATCCTCATTATTTATAACTTACCTTCGTGGTTGTGCATGAAGCAACCTAACTTGATTTTGTCTATTCTTATAGATGGACGAAAAGGACCCGGAGATAAGATCAATGTATTTTTACAGCCATTGATTGATGAGTTGATTAAGCTATGGGTTAATGATGTACGCACTTACGATGCGTCAAGTAAGGAGTTCTTTCAGTTGCATGCATCGTTGTTGTGGACCATTAATGATTTCCCCGCTTATGCGATGTTATCGGGATTGAGCACAAAAGGTACATTTTCTTTTCCTTGCTGTAACGAAGACCACCAGTCAATGCGATTAGATAATGGTAAGAAGTTCTGTTATTGGGGTCATCATCGATTCTTAGACTCGCGCCATAGGCTTCGTAGGCAGAAGGCACCATTTAATGGGAGGGTAGAATTACGTCCAACCCCACTTAAACTTTCGAGCTTACAAGTATTGCAACAGTTGAATGATCTTGACGTTGAATGTGAATACAAGATGTAAGATGTCTTTAAAAGGAGGGAAAGAGTGGCGTTAGAAAAAAGTAAACAAGCAGTTCCAAAATATAGATTTAGTTGGAAAAATAAGAGCATATTTTTTGAATTGCAATACTGGAAGGATAATCTTATTCGCCATAATCTTGATGTTATGCATATTGAGAAAAACGTCTGTGATAATGTCCTGTTTACATTGTTGGGTACTAAAGGGAAGACAAAAAACAATTTACAGGATCGAAAAGATCTAAAAAATTTGGGTATTAGATCAGAGCTTCATCCTCAACCACGAGGGTCAAATCTACAGTACCTTCCCCCAGCAGAGTACATGATGAGTAACAAAGAGAAGGAGATTTTTTTAAAAGTGTTGCAGAATGTTAAAGTTCCTGATGGATACTCTTCGATCATTTCACGGTGCGTGAACATGCAAGAAAGAAATATTTCGGGATTAAAGAGCCATGATAATCATATTTTAATGCAACAATTACTTCCAATAGTAGCGCGAAGGGTATTGCCCAATCATATTGTCAAAGCCTTAATTGAATTAAGCAATTTCTTTATGATATTGTGCTCAAAAGCAGTTATCGCAGCTGATTTGTAAAAGTTTAAAGATCGGATGGCCCTTACACTTTGTAGCCTTGAGAAGATATTACCTCCGAGTTTCTTTGATGTGATGGAACACTTGCCTATACATTTGCCGGATGAACTCTTAATTGTTGGTTGTGTCTTTTACCGTTGGATGTATCCGATTGAAAGGTACCTCCACACTTTAAAAGGCTACGTTGGTAATCAGGCTCATTCTGAGGCCTCGATTGCCAACTCTATTATTCTTCAAGAATGCATGACTTTTTGTGCCCAGTATGTGGATGTGGAAACTAAATCTAACCGACCGGCTAGAAATGATGACTGGGGGCATATAAATGGTCGTGTAATTGGGAAAAAAGTTCAATTTGAACTTAATTCTGTAATGTATATGCAAGCTCATTGGCACGTTTTTACTAACACCGAGGTAGTGGCGCCATTCGTTGAGTTAGTTTTATTATAAGTATTTGGTGTTTTGGAAAATCATTTTTATATTTTTTGTGGAATTGACATATGGCTATTTGTTTACTTGTAGAAAGCATCTCGCAGAACTTTTATCAAAGTATCCTCAAGATTCACAAAAGCATCGTGTTAGTCGTCTTCACAACGATGAGTTCCACAAATGGTTTAAGGATTAGGTAAGAGAAAATATCATAACTAATAGTTGAATTATGAATAAATATATACTTTTATATTGACATTTACTTTAATATACTATAGGTTAATAAATTGGCACGTGACGGTGTGCAAGTATCCGACGAAATCAAATGCTTGTCCTTAGGTCCTCTTAAGGATGCGGTCATATTCAACACTTATATTGTTAGCGGTTTTAGATTTCGAACAAAGAGACTTGATAGGGGAAAGAAAACTCAAAATAGAGGAGTTGTTATAAAATCCGAACAAATGAGTTATTCTAGCCGGAAGGATAAAACCCCCATTGTGGGTGATATTACATACTATGGGGAACTAACGGACATTATTGAAGTTCGGTATCTTAATGGCATGAAGTTTGTGTTATTCAAGTGTGATTGGGTTGAAAATCATATGGGTACAAAAGTTGACAAGTTTAACTATACGCTAGTGAATTTCAAGCATTTGAAATATAAGGATGATTGAGAGAGTAACGAACCTTTCATACTAGCATCCCAAGCAGACAAGTATTTTATGTGCAGGACCCTATCGATACAGAATGGCATGTTGTTGTTCCCATGACACCAAGAGACCAATTTGGTAGGTACACGATAGTTCAAGAAGCTGGAGAGGAATTGTTGCTTAGAGGAGATGAGCCGTTTGTCGTGAAAAATTTGAATGAAAATCAAAACTTACGGTGGGTGAGGGATGGAGACGGAGTAGTAGTTGACACTAGTGTGGTTCAAGCTAATGATCATGAAGATGTAAATGCAGGTGAAGACGAAGATGGAGGTGAAATTTAGAGTCACAATGCTTGAGGGAGATATAGTCCTAAACTATTATTTATGTTTTTGAACTGGAGCATTTTGTAGTTTGGTTTTGTATTGATAGTTATGGGTATTTTATTCAAAACTAATCACCATTATCTTCTTTTTTCCAAAACTAGTTATGGGTTTTTGAACTTGGAGTATTTATTTTTTTGTGTACTTCTTAATGTGTGCTTTATATTGCCAATATGTGGCTTGCATATTCTCTACTTATTTTTTATGTTATTTCGTGGCCCAGAAATTACGAAGCTTTCAAAAATATTTTGCCCCCAATGGTAAACTCACCCTCCTCATGAGCTTGCCCCCCCCCCCCCCCCTGTTTTAGGCATATGAAAGGAAGTCTCACTATCATGATGATGCCATGGTTACCCCATCATTTGATTGCCCTTGATTAATATTTTTATGTTATTTGATTGTCGTTGATTTGTTTTCCATGGAAAATACTTGTTTTTATCACAATGATGCCATGGGATACCTTCATCTCATGGGTCGTTTATGCAGTTTTCCCAAGTCATTTTTTTATGAAAGATTCACTGAATCCAAAGTGTCTTAGAACTTGGGTGATGAATGGCCATGACATTCTATTATAAGCCTTAGACATGTATAGCTTGCAAACAATATTCTCTCCCCTCTTTTTTTCACTAAAGTTTCACATCATCTCCTAAGATAAAAGGATATGCTAGATTATTGCCCTCCCTTTAATGAAACCAACTTGATTTGGTGAGATGATTTTTTCCAGGAAAGTCCCTAGTCTATTGGATAGGATTTTTGAGATGATTTTGTTGGAGGTATTGCATAGACTTATAGGTCTGTAGTCAGTGCAGTGGCTAGGATTTTCAATTTTTGGAATGAGGGTAAATAATGTTTAGGAGTAACATTTGGGAATCGGACATCCCATAAACAAACTTGAAATGGCTGCATATAGGTCTTTGTGAATAATGGACCAACATTGTTTATCGAAGGATGCATTTAAGCTATCAGGTCCAACTGAGCTAGATGAGTCCTTTTACATTTCCGCTTGCTTAATTTCTTCCAGAGATGGGATAGTAGAGAGCACGACATTATCTTGATCTGTAAGGATCTTATGGATATGTATAAGCAATGTCCAGTTATTGGGGATAAAGGATGGGGTGGTAAGTATGCCTTTGAAGTGATCATTAAAGTCTTCAGAAATGGAAGACTTCTAAAAAATTCAGCTTCCATTCTCATCTTTGACTCTGGACATGTGGAGATTGTTCCTCTTTTGTTTCACCATTGCATAAAAGTACTTAACAATTTCATCTCCTTATTTAAGCAATTTTACTCTAGCCTTCTGCCACCAATAATCCTCTTTTAGTGACAACTTAAATTTGAGGTCTTCCATAGCGAAGTTGTATTCAATATTTGCTTCAGGAGTGTAGTTTGACTCTTAAGTCACCTATTTTTGGAGGACAGGGTCTTCTACTTCTCTGATTCACTGGAAGAAGTCTCCAAATGTTGTCTTGTTCCATTGAGATAATGCTGGTGGCCTTAAGTTTCTGAAAAAAATACTATCATAGTACTGCCGGTGAATTCAGTATTTAAAGCCTTCTCTACCACTGAAAAAATACTACCATAATAAAAATTCCATTTTATAGAGGGGTATATTAGGAGAGTGGATGGGGGGGGGGGGGACTCTATTCTAACGGAATAAACTCAATGGGCCTTCAAATGAAGGGTGTAAGGATACATCTAACATGGGTTTAGTTATTAAATACCATAGTTCCCATGCTATTGCTAATGAGTTGGGACATATTTTGCTGGGGGACTTTGGGATGGTCCTTAGGATATTTAGAACCTTGGTGAGGACTGTAGGCTGGGGCATGTAGTGTTTCTTAGCTGGTCTGTATTTTCCATAAGGGTGATGACTAGGTTCTGAATTGGGTCTTACATAAGGTCAGTGTAGGAGAGGGCCTTAGAGAGGGCTTGCAACAAGTGCTGGTGGTTTTCTTCATTCCACTAGTAGTCCCATGGGAATAGGCGGGTTACATCCTAAGGTTCGGATAAAGGCAGTGTCTCAGATGGTTGGGATATATAATTAGGTATATGAAGGTAGATATTGAGTCCCTTTCACAATCCTGCTACCGCGAAAGGAAGAGGCGATGTAGCAGTCATGGAAGCATTCTATGGGACTCTATTCTGAGGATCCAATCATGGATACTTGGGAAGTTTCATCAGGAAATAAAGTCGATAATCCCCATTTGGGTTTTAGCTCGGGGGATTTATTTCTTCCTTGGTAACCCATGATATAAAGAGCTCATTCTAGATGACCTTATGGATTTTATTGTAATCTACGTACAATTCCTCCTTATAGAGGATTTCCATCCTAAGTTTTAAGGATTCATTTGCTTCATCCCACCATGGTTCGATCAGTCCATGATAGGGTAAGACATTTCCCTGGAGATGAAAGTGACCATTCCACCCTTTATGGGGTTCTTAGGGATCGAGGATTAGAAATTTATTGATGGGGGTATACCCAAGATCGTACTTTGCCTTGTGTTCCTTGGTAGTGATGACTTTGAGGGTTCCTTGAGGATTTATCCTAAGGCTGAACACTGGCATGTATCCTATTTTGTGCATGATTTGGGCAGCCACATTATGAATAATCGGCTCATCCTCTATCATATGAATGAGTTGGACTACTCAAAATCTATTGAAATAGATGCCACTAGTATTATAATGGGTTCTTAGAAGGGGGATAGTACTAGTGTTGGTGACTGTGGCCCAACCAACAGCTCCTTGGATTGTGATAACCTTCATATCGAACGAGAACCTGAATTTGATGTGCAGGGATGAGGTTAATGGCCACTTGGGATGTATCCAGGATCTTCCTAGCAATAGGTTGAAACTAGCTGGGACGTCGAGCACCTAAAATTCCACTTCACATTTTATAGGCTCTACTATGAGGGTGAGGACGAGGGTGAGGGGGAGGGTGATGGCTCTTAAGATTTTTCAGTGAGTATTATCATACAACCTAGTGGATATAGAAGATTTTGTAAACTCTGAGGCAGTGTATTCTAGATCAATGGCTATGCGAAGGGGGGACACATTGTTTATAAACCCATTGTCAATTAGCATTAAGGACACAATCTATTCATAGCCCTAGTGGTGATGCGTAGAATGAATCGGTGATTACAACCCTAGTGGTGATGCGTAGACTTTACTATTCATCCTTCTCTAGGTGGAGAAAAAGGTTAGTTAATGATGTTGGGTTGGGGGTAGGCTGTGTTGTCTTTAGGTACATTACCTTGGTCTAATCCAGAGCGGGGCCTAGTTTTAGGCTTTTAGGAGCCCTGTTATTAGTTTTGAAGATGGTTCGGGACATGGAGTCATCTATCCACCGTATAGACACATCGAAGATTAATGTAGCGTAGGGATTTCTACAACTGTATTCAAGACTTATTCATTTTTCTTGTCGGGAGTGTCAGGTGGTGATTATGTAGAGATGGACGATCCCGATCAGATGTGGCTATCGAATAGACACAATCAAACATCGATCCAACAAGCTGCTAAGCTTGAATAGACACAGTCAGATTGTATCACCTTTCGCATCCAGGTGCTGCACAAATTGGTTCTCTTCATCAATACTAGCTTGTCAGTTATCTCCTTCCTCCACTGACTTGCTTGTGTCTACTATTCTCTTCATCAATGCTAATACACATCTTTTGTGTCTACTATTCTCATCCCCTCCACCGATTTGAAGTTCTCCCGTCAATCTTCATCGACTTCCTTCAATCAGTTCCACAGCTTAAACAAAACAACTACAACCTCCATGTAACAACAATTTAAGAGTTTCTTTATTCTTCATTGCATAATTTCAGTACCTGGCGAAAAAACATCCAGCATAAGAATATGTTTTAATTAAATTCCAAGGCCTGCCTAATATCGATAGATAATCATCACTTGAACACTAACTTGCACACAAACGTGACATCGGGGAGAAATAGAGAACCTGATATAGATCTGCAAAAAAATGCATTACTTAGATCTACAAAAAAAATGCCTTTTTAACTATCAATTTAGATTCGACAAAATTAAAAAAAAATCCCGGTTTAACTCGAAACTACCCAAATTTGGAAAAATAATGCATTAACTAAAATTAAAGAAAATCCCTAATTTTAAACAAATCCAGATAAATCTCGGTGGATTACTGGTCATTAGTGGGGAGACGGTTGCTATATGCTTGTTTATAGTACACATATATGGGTCCTCGAAGCCTCATTTAAAACTAAAGTGGCAGTGTGTCAGAATCAACGATTGAATGACCATTGACGTAGTGTTAGCAGCCATCACATTTCAGTGTTATCACTGATTTTTCATCAAGTGGATTATACATTTCAGTGTTATCACTGATTTAGATGTGAATTGTGTACAAAAAATTTAGAAACCCTGTTACATAGACCTATAAAATATTGCTGCCAGCCATCATAGACAATTGAAAAGAAAAAACCATTGCATCTTCTACTTCTACTGTTACCCGTAGATCACACACAATACTTGATATAAAGAATAATAATGTTAGACTTTATTACCAATACAAAAGAACAAAATTATTGAAACACAAATAAATAAATCAAATGTGAGAATGGTCTGATATTGCTGCAAACATTGGAATAGCATGGAAAATTTTCAAATGTAATTATTATATTGATATTGCTCCAAATATTATAATAGCATAAATTGATTTCGAACCTTGGAATAATGTTCCAAGCTTTATCGTCACATTAGTCCAGTATTTGAGGACATCCATTGACAGAGAACTTGAACTCAATCTCTGCATTTACAAAACAAATATTCAGTTTATTTCCTGAAACATGAACTCAACTTCTGAATTTACCAATTCAGAATTCGAGATTGCAAAAAACTTTAAAACAAATGAATACTTGATGGAGAATGCCTCACCCCAAAGCACCGCAGATGCAGTAGCCAAATGAATACTTTGAACCAAACTTTGAGGGTGCAGCAGCCGCAGCTGCAGCAGTGGGTCCACCTCTTGTGAAGCTGACCTATGAAGTTGTCCATTTTAAGGAGCTAGTGTGGGATTTCAAAAAAATATTATGGTTATCTTGAACTTGAAATTTGAAACAAAATAATCTAAACTGACACCGGGAAAGGGGGTCATGGTGAAAAAATATCAGAGATAAAGAAACTGTTATGGAACACAGAGAAAACTGAATGAAAAAATAATCCTCAAACTAAACAATTTCAAAAGTACACGTGAATATAACTAAACTTACCAATATTTCATGCAGATCTCAGACTCCTGTGTAACTCGAAACTGGATTTGAACTCAATCTTTTAATATTTTGCAATCAACAAAATTTTAATATTGGTAATCAACAAATATTATATATATTTTAGGTGGGAGGTTGAGATGATACACATATATTTTAATATTTTGCAATCAACAAAATTTGTATGATCCATGATTAGTGTAACGGGTGTGGTTAAATTTTTTTCAATTACTTATTGCTAATCATAATTGCTTCTTTTATTTTGCATTCGCTAAGCTCTACCCCGCGCATCGCGCTGGTTTTCATCTAGTGTGATATATAACTGAAATGTAACTTCTTGATAAGATAAATGAAAATATACAGATCTATGACGTTGAAGCGGCGCCGACGTCGTTTGACTATGTCCGACCTCATAGCTGAGGAAAGCCCACTCGAGAAGTAACCACTCGCAGCTCCAGTGGGAAATGATTTAGAGAGGACACCCCAAATTAGTTTCGTTCAACATAACATATGGTACAATGGAACTAGAAAGAGGCAACAACTTTACCCAAATATTGAATTAACATCCCAGTCAAAAAATACACACCACAACTCAAGAGCTTACGTTGCTTTATTTCAAACACCTACAGATAAACTTTCCCCAAATATTGAGCAGATTAGTAATTCAGTTAGAAATTTCAATCCTCCATCTAATGAGATGGCTTTAGATGGCGAGGATCTCATAGGTATGATGTGTTATACAATGCACCATTTGTATATCTCCATTTTTATTACTATTATGTTTATATTCATATTGAACAAGATGTATAAACATTATTTATCAATTTTTTTCCAGGTACAATGACTACCCTTACTAGTAAAAAAAGGGTTATAAAGGGGGCAAGGCCTTAGCTCGAATGGAGTGATAACAAAAAGAAGATATTGGAATGGAATGAACTTTGTCAGCCAGTTTGTAAACTTAAAAGTAAATTGATGTCACATTTAGGTTATTATGCAAGATGTGAAAATTTATTTCCATTGACAATGTTGGATTGGAGCGAGGCGAACGAGGAAGCACTTGATAATATTTGGAAGGAAGTGAAGGTAACTTATTAGTTTGATTTATTTATTTGTTCTGTTGTAAATTAGCTTGTCAAGTTTTAACTAATTTATTCTTTTTGTTCTTAGAATAACACAAATGCACCGGAAGGTTTTAAACAAATATGTTTGCAAGGATGGGACTTGCGTGGAAGAAATGGAAGCATCGAGTGAAGGGGAATCACTATAAAAAGTTTCAAACAAATGAAGAGCGATTGAGTTATACGCCTGAACGAGTCGAAAAAGATCAGTGGCCTGAATTGGTGAAATACTGGGGTCTAAAGAAGATTAAGGTATAAATATCACATTTTATTAAGAATTTTATACATACATTCTTCTTCACTAGTATCATAATTTTTATTTTTATTTATTCAAATATTTAGGATATTGCCGATCAAAACACTAAGAACCGTGAAGTTGAATGTGCTTACTCAAGGACAGGACGAAAGCCACATGCTAAAATAACCAAGGAGGTTGGAATTTTTATTATTATAAATATTTCTGATTTTAATAGAAGAGTATTAATATACATACATTGTTTTTTTCAGAGGATAGAACAGGGGGAGCCCGTCGACAATATTAGCATGTGGAAAGCCACTCGAGCTCCAAATAATAAACCTTTCAGTGTTGAAGATGGATCATTTGATAGAGAGGTATGTATAAATATTAATTCGTAAGAGATGATTGAAAGATTTATTTAATATTTGTTATAAATTGTATTCTTGAAAATTATTTTATGTTCATTAATAATAATATTAATTCAATTGGTAGAAAATGCTTAAAAGACGACTAAATGAGCTACCAGAAGAGCAACAAAATGACCCAGAAGTGCGGAACAAGATTTTTACTAATGTAGTAGGATATGGAGGGCATGGGTATGCTTTACTAAAGGGAGCTGGTATTAGGCCAACGTCGACAAAAGCATGTTCATCTCGTTATTATTGGAAGAAATTAACCAGTTAAAGAAAGAAGCTGAAGATCGAGAGACTCGACATTTACAGGAGCTTTAAGAGTTAGATATTCGTAACCAACAAGCTTTATTACAGATGAAGAATGATATGCGAAGTGAAATGCAAAGTTTGTTCCAAAGTTTTACCCTTCAGCATGCTTCCACTACCTCGACGATTCAGTCCGACTAGGTAATACAATATAATTCATACATATAATTACTTATATATATATAATCGAAAATTCTCTCGTTTAAAGTTAAATTTTCAATGGCGGTGGGGAAAATTTGTTATGGTGGTGGTTAAAATTTTCTGTTGTTGGTGTATATCATTCTTAGAATCAATTTTTATGTTTAAAACAGGTTGGCTACCTGTGGTTTTCATGAATAAACAAAGGAGACTCTGCCGAATTTTTAAAAAAATAATAATAGTTGGATATTTATATTGTTAATGATGAAAATATACTATATTGATTCATTTTGCACATTGTATTATTGACGAGGGGTATTAATTCTGACATAATCGAAACTATATTTTTTTTGTGCAGGTGACAATTTTTGTAGAACATGCAAATGTTAATTAGTGGTTTTAGAGGTCGTACGCTTCAGTGTTGCGGAATTAGTCTGATAAAAGAATTTCATGTTTGGAGTATTAATAAATTAATGTATTTTTGTTGACAAGTCAAATATTTGAACTTAGTGTTATGATTCTTGTTTTGATGAATACTTGGAGATGGTTGTAAGAACTCTATTTATTGTTGAATGAAAATGATTCGTTATGTTGGTTGAAAATCATCTTATGTATTACATTTTATAATTATTCATTATTTGTGTTGTTTCAAATGTAATTAAATTCTATATTAAACTTTAGCGGTAGTTATTATTCTCCACAAAATATTGGTGCAAAAATTTTAAGATCCCTTCACCTATTTTGGGATGGATAAAACTGTCCCAAAAATATATTAAAGACGGCTATGTTTCCGTCTCAAAAAGGTTTTTTAAAATAGTAATCTTTTGAGACAAATTAATTTCCGTTTCAAAAACAATCTTTTGTGACAGCTCTTGTGCCGTCTCAAAAGGGTCATATAAAATGAGGACCTCTTGAGACGGATCTGTTCCTGTTTCAAAAGACTATTTTGAGACGGCTATGGCATCACAAAAAGTATTTATAACCCCCTATCAAAAAGACCCCCCTAGCCGTCCCAAATAGTGTCACAAAAAGTATTTGAAACTGATAAATGATCTTTTAGGACTGTTAGGCCACCGTCTCAAAAGTAATTTTTTTTTTTGTAGTGAGGTCATTCGAGTTACCAAACTAATAAAAGTTCAACCATTACATTAAATGGACTCGACACGTGTAAACAGTATACGTCGCCCTTAAACCCTCTAATCCATCGCTTTCACTCACTAAAGGCCACAAAGAAATAATTTCCATATACATATTTAATCATTACATGTAAGTATATATTTTTAATCATAAATATTAATCTAAAACACTTATTAATATTTATCAAAACTAATTCAATTTCTTAATTAAATTAATAATTTAATGCAAACATGGAATAAAAATGCTCTCAAAAGTACGGGGTATGACATTCTACCCCCATAATAATGAAATTTCATCCCCAAAATTTGAACATACTTGACATGAAGAATTCTGAATTTTCACACAAGCCATCCTCACACTCCCAAGTTGACTCGACGATATTGTGATGCCCCCACTACACATGTAGTAATGGTACCACCTTTGACTGAAGCTTCTGTTCGCTACGATCTAAAATGAAAACCAACCTCTCATTGTAAGTAATGTCCCCTTGTAAGTCTACCTGCTCAAATGTGAAATAATGCTATGACAACTCATCCTAGAGATACCTCCTCAATGGCGACACATAAAATACATGGTGAATCCACTGCAAATGCTCTAGTAAGGAATGTCTATACGAAACTAGCCCTACCCTCTAAATGATGTGGAAAGGCCCCACATATCTTGGTGTCAACTTCCCTTTCTTTTCGAATAACATCAATATCTTAATGGGAGATGCCCGCGATAAGACCTTATCACCCATGTCAAACTCCAAGTTCCTCTGATTCGCATCGATATAACTCTTTTGGCGATCCTAGGCTACCCGAATATAACTCTTATTTAGCTTAATCTTTGCCAAAGTATATTGAATCACATTTGGATCGAGAAGCTTGTTATCCCTCACTTCTACGAAAAATGAGGGCAAACGATAAGGTCTCCCGTATAAGGCCTCGAAAGGTTCCATGCTAATAGTGAACTGGTACGAGTTACTGTATGCAAACACCACCAACCACTACACCTAAATATGTGGATGGTCACAAATTCGGGCCATCACCAGGCCCATGGGTCACAGATCTAATATGTGACCATAAAAGGCGTGACCAAAATCACTGGTCACGGACCTTGTCCCTCACCGAAAGGTTTAGTTTTGAACCATGGAATGTTGCAGTATACGATAGGATAGTCACAAACAAGGACCATGACCAGGTGGTGACGGACCAAATTTGAAACTAGACGATGACCACATGGTCACGGACTAAAGCTGTGACCAGGCATGATAAACCTTTAATCATGGTCATGGATTAAAGCTGTGATTAGGTGTGACAAATAATTAAACTTGGTCACGAACCATAGCCGTGACCCAAATAGCATGCCGAACACGGTCACAGGTTATAGTCATGACCAAGTTTTACACATTCTTCACTTTGGCCAAGGATCAAATTGGTGACCTCATATTTATCACGAAAAACTAAATAAACCATGGTCAAGGTTCAAGTCTGTGACCATATTTAAATTAAAAAAATATTAGTTGTTTTGAGTCCTATTCTCAAATCGGGAGTCCTGCGACTATGCGGTCGGTTGTTATGAGTTATGTTGGTCACATGCGAGGTGTTCGTGATATTACGGGGATGTTCATATTTTTTGCCTAGTTGTAGGACATTTTCAAGCCTAAGTGTGCCTATTTTCAAATTCACGTCCTATTAAAAAACCTGGAGTCCCGTAACTACGCGGTCGATTACTATGAGTTATGTTGGATACGTGCGAGGTGTTCGTGCCCCTTGCAGGGATATTTAGGGGTTGTTCAGGTTTTTTGCCTACTCACGACATGTTTTCAGCCTAAATATGTCTATTCTTAAATTTGGGTCCTAATCTCAAATCGGGAGTCCTACGACTAAGCGATCGGTTGCTATGAGTTATATTGGTAATGTGTGAGGTGTTCGTGTCCCTTACGGGGACGTGTGGTAGCAGTCCGAGATTTTGGCCCACGTGCGACACGTTTTAAAGCCTTAGTGTACTTATTTTCAAATTTGGGTCCTAATCTAAAATCGAAAGTCCCGTGACTACGCTGCCATTTGCTACGAATTACGTTGGTCACATGCGAGGTGTCCGTTCCCCTTACGAGATAGTTTGGTGATGTTTGGGATTTTGTCCTAGTCGCGGCGTGTGTTTCATCCTAAGTATGTCAATTTTAAAATTCGGGTACTATTTTCAAATTAGGAGTCCCGTGACTAAACGATTAGTTTTGACGAGTTACGTTGGTCACGTGCAAAGTGTCCGTGAGCCTTGCAGGGCCATTTCAAGACTGTTTGAGGTTTTGATCCATCACAACATGTTTTCAAACCTAAGTGTGCTTATTTTAAAATTTAGGTCCTATTCTCAATCCAGTAGTCTCACAACTATGCGATAGATTGTAACGAGTTACGTTGGTCACGTGCGAGGTGTACATGCCCCTTACGAGGCCATTTGGGGGATGCTCGAGATATTGGCCCACTCACGACACATTTTCAAGCCTAAGTGTGCCTCCTATTCTCAAACCTATAATCCCGTGACTATGAGTTCGATTACTTTAAGTTATGTTGGTCATATGCGAGGTGCTCATGCCCCTTTCAAGGACGTTTGGGGGCCTATTCGAGGTTTTCCCCACTCGCGGCATGTTTTCAAGCCTAAGTGTGCCTATTTTAAAATTCGGATCCTGTTCTAAAATTGGGAGTCCCTCCAGTATGCGGTAGATTTATAAGAGTTACATAGGTCATGTTCAAGATATTTGTGCCCCTTCTGAGGCAGTTTGGGGGATGTTCAATGTTTTGGTCCACTCGCGATAAGTTTTAAGCCTAACGCTGCCTATTTTCAAATTCAAGACCTCTTCTCAAACCTGGAGTCACGCGATTACAGGGTTGGTTACTAGGAGTTATGTTGATCACATGCAAGGTGTTCATGCCCCTTGCGGGGCCATTTGAGAGTTGTTCGAGGTTTTGGCCCACTTGCGACACGTTTTCAAGACTTAGTGTGCCTATTTTCAAATTTAGTTTCTATTCTCGAATCGAGAGTCCCATGACTATGCATTTAGTTGCTACGAGATATGATGGTCTTGTGCGAGATGTTCATGCCCTTTGTAGGGCCGTTCGGGGGTTATTCAGGTTTTTTTCCCATAAACACATTTTGAAGCAAAAGTATGTCAATTTTTAGATTCGGGTCCTATTCTCAAATCGAGAGTCCCATAACTACGCGGTTGATTGCTACAAGTTACGTTGGTCACATGCGAGGTGATTTGGCCCCTCGCAGGGCCGTTTGGGGGCTATTCAAGGTTTTGGCCCACCCGTATTACGTTTTCAATCCTCTGTGCCTATTTTTAAATTCGAGTCCTATTCTCAAATCGGGAGTCCCATAACTACGCGGTTGATTGCTACAAGTTACATTGGTCACGTGCGAGGTGATCTGGCCCCTCACGGAGCCATTTGGGGGCTATTTAGGGTTTTGGCCCACCCGCATTACATTTTCAAGCCTGTGTGCCGATTTTCAAATTTTGACCCTGTTCTCAAACTTAGAGTCCCATAACCACACTCTTGGTTTTTAAGAGTTACATTGGTCACGTGCGAGATGTTTACGTCCTTGTGGAGACATTTGAGAGTTGTTAAGAATTGTGGGCCACTCGTGGCACGTTTTAAAGCCTAAATGTTCCTACTTTAAATTTGGTTTCGATTCTTAAACGGAAAGTCCTGTGAGTTTACTGTCAATTTTTTTGAGTTTCTTTGGTCACGTGTGTAGTTTTCGTGCCCCTTTCGGGCCCCTTTCGACATTTTTGAAGTTCTGGCCCATTCGCAGCATGTTTTCAAGCCTAAGTGTGCTTATTTTCAAATTTGGGTCCTATTCTAAAATCGGGAGTCCCACCACTATGCGGTCATTTTAAGAGTTACGTTGGTCATGTGCGAGGTGTTTGTGCCCCTTACGGGGCTATTTATGGGCTATTTGGGGTTCTAGTCCACTCGTTGTGCATTTATAAGCCTAAGTGTGCCTATTTTTAAACTTGGGTTCTATTCTAAAAAGGAAAGTCTCGCGACTATGAAGTTGGTAGCTACGAGTTATGTTGGTTATGTGCGATGTGTTCATGTCCCTTGAGGGTTCGTTTGGGGGATGTTTTGGGATTTGTCCCACTCATGGTACGTTTTCAATCCTAAGTAAGCCTGCTTTAAAACTCAATTCCAATTCTCAAATCGGGAGTCCCGAGACTATGCGATCTGTTGCTATGAGTGAGGTGTTCATGACCCTTATGGGGCCGTTTGGGGGCTGCTCGAGTTTTGGCCTACTCGCGACACTTTTTCAAGCCGAAATGTACATATTTCTAAATTCAGTTCCTTTTCTCAAATCTAGAATACAACGACTATACGGTCAGTTTCTACGAGTTATGTTGTTCACGTGCGAGATGTATACATCCTTGCGGAGTTGTTTGGGGGGTGTATAAAATTATGGGCCACTCATGGCACATTTTGAAGCCTCATGTTCCTACTTTAAAATTCGGGTTCTATTCTTGAACCAAGAGTCGTGCGACTATACGGTTGGTTTCTATAAGTTACGTTGGCAATGTGTGAGGTCGTCTATCCCTTTCTAGGCCATTTGGGTGTTATTCGGAGTCTGGCTCACTCGTGATACATTTTCAATACTAAGTGTGCCGATATTCAAATTTGGATCCTATTTTCAAAACGGGATTCTCTTGACTACACTGTCAATTGTTAGGAGTTACATTGGTCACGTGCGAGGTGTTCGTACCTTTATAGAGCCATTTGGGGCTGTTCGGGATTCTGGCACACTCCTGGCACGTTTTCAAGCCTACGTGTGCCTATTTTCATATTCGGTTCTTATTCTTAAACTGGGAGTCATGAGACTATTTGATCGATTGCTATGAGTTATATTGTCTATGTGTGAGGTCTTCCTACCCCTAGCAGGGCCGTTTGGCCGATGCCTAGGGTTCTAGCCTACTCACGCCAATTTTTCAAGCCTAAGTATACATATTTTTAAATTTGGGTCCTATTATAAATAAGGAGTCCCATGACTACAAAATCGATTGCTACCTGTTAATTTGGTCACGTACGAGGTGTTCGTTCCCATTACGAGGTTGTTTGGTAGTGTCTGAAGTTTTGTCCCACTCATGGCATGTTTTCGAGCCTAAGTGTGTTTAATTTATTATTTGGGTTCTATTATAAAACTGAGAGTCCCGCGACTATGAGATCAGTTTCTATGAGTTACGTTGGTCATGTGCGCGATGTTCGTGCGCCTTGTAGGGCCTTTTGGTGGTTATTCAGGGTTTTACCCCATTCATGGCCCATTTTCAAGCCTAAGCGTGTCTATCTTCAAATTCGTGTCCTATTCTCAAATTAGGAGTCCTGTGACTATGTGATGGACTGTTACAAGTTACTTGGTCATGTGGAACCATTCATGCCACTTACGGCATCGTTTGGGGCCTGTTCCGAGTTTTTGGCCCACTTGTGGTATGCTTTTAAGTCTATGTACTCCTATTTTTAAATTTGGGTCTTTTTCTCAAACTGGGATCCCCACGACTACAGGATCGATTGCTGCCGGTACATTGGTCACGTACGAGGTGTTCGTGCCCCTTGCGGGGTCGTTTGAGGGTTGTTTTGGGTTTTGGCCCACTCGCGGCATGTTTCAAACCTAATTGTGCGTATTTTAAAATTCAGATCATATTCTTAAACGGAGATTCCCTTAACTACACGGTCAATTGCTATGATTTACATTGGTCAGGAGAGAGTTGCTCATGACCCTTTCAGGGCCATTCAGGGACTGTTCGGTGTTTTGGCCCACTCGCGGCACATTTTGAAGCCATAGTAATCTATTTTTAAATTCGAGTCCTATTCTCAAACCTGGAGTCTCACAAATACTGGGTCGATTGTTACGAGTTACATTGGTCATGTTCGAGGTATTCGTGCCCCATACTGGGACATTTGGGGCTGTTTGGAATTTTAGGCCACTTGCGGCACGTTTTCAAGCCTAAGTGGGCCTATTTTCAAATTTAGGTCCTATTCTCAAATCGAGAGTCCAACAACTATGCAATGTATTGCTACGAGTTATGATAGTCACGCGTGAGGAATTTGTGCCCGTTTGGGAAATGTTCAGGGTTTGGCCCACTTGCAGCATGTTTTCAAGCCTAAGTGTGCCAGTTTTTAAATTCGGGTCCTAATCTCAAACAAGGAGTCTTGTGACTATTGATTCATTTTCTACGAATTATTTTGGTGACGTGCAAGGTGTTCATGCCCCTTATGGGGCCGTGTGAGGGTTTTTTGGGGTTTTGGCCCAAATATGGCACGTTTTCAAGCCAAAGTGTGGTAATTTTCAAATTCGGGTCCTTTTTAAAATGGGGAGACCCCTGACTATACGGTCAGTTGCTATGAGTTACGCTGGTGACATGCGAGGTATTAGTGCACTTTGCACGATTGTTAGGGGGAGGGTCAGGGTCTTAGCCCACTCACCGCACGTTTTCAAGCCTAAGTGTGCCTATTTTTAAATTCGGGTCCTATTCTCAAATATGGAGTCCCACGACTACGTGATCGATTGCTATAAGTTATGTTGGTCACGTGCGAGCTGTCCATGCCTCTGCGGGGCCGTTTGAGGGCTATTTGGGTTTTTTTTCCCTCTCACGTCACGTTTTCAAGCCTAAGTATGACTATTTCAAATTCTGGTCTAAATTTCAAACCAGGTGTCCCGCGACTACGTGATCGGTTGCTAGAGTTATGTTGGACACTTGCAAGGTGTTTGTACCCCTTGTTGGGCCATTTGGGTGGGTTTTTCCCACTCGCGGCACGTTTTCAGCCTAAGTGTGTCTATTTTTAAATATAGGTTCTAATCTCAAATTGGGAGTCATACAACTATGTGGTCAGTTGTTACGAGTCACGTTGGTAACGTGCGAGGTATTCGTGCTCCATGCGGGGATATTTAGGGGCTGTCTGAGATTTTTCCCCACTCATGGCATGTTTTCAAGCATGTGTAATAATTTTCAAATTCGGGTCCCATTCTGAAATTGAGATTTTTGCGATTGCACGTTTAGCTGCAACGAGTTACAATGTTCACATGCGAGGTGTTTGTGCCCCTTGTAGGACCGTTTAGGGGGGGTTATTCGGGGTTTGGGCCCACTCACGGCATGTTCTCAAGCCTAAGTGCGCATATTTTTAAATCGGTTCCTTTTGGCAAATCGCAAGCCCCACAACTACGCAATCGATTTCCATGAGTGACATTGGTCACTAGTGAGGTGATCGTGCCCCTTTGAGGTTGTTCGAGGTTTTGGCCCATTTGCAGCACGTTTAGAAGACAAAGTGTTCCTATTTTCAAATTTGACTCATATTCCTAATCTGGGAGTCCCTCGACAATGCGGTCAATTTCTTTAAGTTACGTTGGTCACATGGGAGGTGTTCGGTCCCCTTTCGAGAATGTTTGGAATTTTTTCAGGGTTTTGGCCCACTCACGGCACATTTTTAAGCCTAAGTGTGCCTACATTCAAATTTGGATAATATTCTCAAATCGAGAGTCTCGCCACTATGCGGTCGGCTTCTACGACTTCCGTAGTCACGTGTAAAGTGTATGTGCCCCTTTCGGGACTATTTTCGGGTTATTCAGGGTTTCGGCCCACTCACGACATGTTTTCAAGACTAAGTGTGCCTATTTTCAAACTTGGGTCCTATTTAAGACTATGCGGTCGGTTTCCACAAGTTACGTTGATAACGCATGAAGTGTTTGTGCCCCTTGTGGGGCTGTTTGCAGGCTGTTCGGGGTTATCCCACTCGCAACACCTTTTCAAGCCTAACTGTGCTTCTTTTTAAATTTGGGACCTATTCTAAAACAAGGAGTCCAATGACTATGCGTTTGGTTTCTATGTGTTAGGTTTGTTACGTGCAAAGTATCCGTGCCTTTGTAGGTTCATTTGGGTTTATTCAAGGTTTTAGCCCATTTGCGGTAAGTTAAAGCCAAAGTGTTCCTATTTTTAATTTCTGGTCCTATTGTCAATTCGAGAGTCCTATAATTATGCAATCAGTTGCAAAGATATACACTTCTCATGTGATAGGTGTTAGCATAACCTTTCCAATGGTCCGCCCCGTGCATGATTCTGACTTACGGTTTGGACAAACGATCCATGTTTATTTGATGATCTCCTGTAGAAAGGACCGTCGAGCACTTTCGAGCCACGTTTGACCTAAAGTCAACTCCTGGATCCAAGAGAGTACCAAAGGAATTCTTGAAAGTCTCTCAACTACCTTTCTAATGGAATGCCCCGTGCGCAATTTGGATTTACAGATTGCGTTTTACGATCGTTTTTTTGAAAAAATGTTCACGAGACTATCGAATGGCCGGTACATTTCCCTGCCTATCGGCAGTGTGCCTAGGATTAACTGCTGATTGGTAGGTCTAGGGATATTCCATTTGTCACCCCCTTATCCAATATATAGAATAAATGATCTCACTCCCATGGCACACCTCAGATCCATCAATATCAGTGATCTCAACAACATTCTCTTGCAATGAGCGAAGTTTCCTTATGTGAAATTCCTTTCCATCTTTCATTCGCATCATTTTCATACCAATTTTAGAAAAATCTCATTCTTTCTCATCCAACATTCATCTCAACATTCAAGGGATCTCACCAAGTATTAAGATCAAGCCTCAACTCTCCAAAGAAGGTCCAAATATCATTCTCTATCTTTAAATTCTTTATTTTCTCATTAGTTACATAGATATGTAATATGCCTTTTACTTTAGCGCATACACATTAATACTTCATCCTTTATTAGTTATATTGTGCACACTTTATTTTCTATAAAAAACAAAACAAAGAAAAATAGGGCTACACCTATAAATTCCAACGGGATCATCCACCACAATTTCTCAAAACTAAAATACATTTTCGACACACATATATTGTAAATTCCCGTTCGAATCTATGGGATAATCCCTACCTTTATTCCACATACGAACTACTCGACTTTGATGACTTTATAGGCTCCGTAGGCATTTCGAGTTAAAACCCGAGACCCAAGTCCAATTTTCCCATTTTTGCATTTGTCTCCTTTTTGTCTTTACATTATTTTACTATATAATATATTTGTGACCCTCATCAGCGTTTTATCCAACATATATTATTGTTTCATTATAACGATTAATATCTTGATAAACTCATACATCGTATTTATATATACACGCAACACACAGATATCCATTTATATATACACGCAACACACACTTCATGGAGAAATAGAGGAAAACATTTACACAAGCCCATGAGAGACCTAAAGGGTGCCTGCCCATTCCGTAACTTAGCCCCTGAACCTTCGAACTATTGGTTTCATAAGCATCAGTTTGTCTTTGATGCTGCTCTCTCGAGGTGGTGACATGTTCTTTGGCCCGTTTTGTGCAAAATAGGTTGGCGAATCCATCACTTTACATTGACCCCACATCGACGACAACTGAAGCGCTTCTAGAGGAAGAGGATGCGAGACCTTCACTCCCTCCCCCCCCCCCCACGTGGGGAAAAAGAGAGGTTGGGATGGCCACATTGGTGACTCTGCTGGGGATAATTTTTTTATAAGAGGGCTAGACTCTGTTTGCACGGGTGTTATTGTTTTCTACTTGTGTGCGTATGAACTTACCTGTATGTTCCCTTTTTTCTCCTTATTATTTCTTGCCCATATATACCTCATGCTAATGTCACTACTTACTCACACACTTGTAGATACGTCCCATATACACTTCAAACTACTTAAACATAGGATCACTTATATATACATGATACACACACCACTTAGAATATCCATGATTAGGCTTCACTAACACACACCTCTATTTATCACACTTGTATATATCCATGCTCACTCACACTTGGCATACAACACTCATAGTTTACCCATGCTTAGGTTCACTACCGCACACTCACTTATAGATATCCACACATAACTCACCCTCACATATCCATGCTTAATATAATCTTCATGCTCCATGTTAGATTTACTTTTTATCCTTGTACGTTCTTCCCTATTAGTATAGTTCTCATTATGTTAAATAAGATACTTCCTCCATAATATACTAATCAAGAATCATGCATTTTGCACGCTACAACACCAAAGAGCATGGCTATTGACCAAATTTTGTCCCATACCTAGGGGGTTACTTTGTGATGGGCGCTAGTTCGGTAGGTCACAGTTAGCCTAAGCAATATGACTCTCACCTTCCATTGTCCAAGTACCTTCAACGTATACCGAATGATTCCTCTCGCATTGTACCGCTTGACTAAAGTCATTATAGGAAGTATATTGCTGGGAACTCATTCACGTATGTCGAGTATATCAAATTCTCTCTCACATGTACTATCCCCACAAGGTATATTGTGAGGAAATTCACGTACACTCAGGTATATTAAACGGCATGTCCATAAGTACCGATTTCCCTCAAAAGCAAGACATATATCGTGGAGGTCATGCTAAAGGGGAAACCCTTCCAATTAACCCAACAACTGCATACCTGCATATAGGGACCAAACCTAGAGAACCCATATTCACTTTTTCGGTTACTATCCAAAACTCTGCAGGAATGATGGGTCAGCATGCCGCCCAAATTTTCACGCGATTTCACAATTTTTAAAACGAACCCCTGTCCATGAGTCTAGTAACAAGTCAAACCATGTTTTGCATATTTTTTCAAACCCAATTTTCCCTGGCTCGGTTCCCGCTCGACATTTATTTTATGCTTTTAGGTAAACCTAATACAACTGAGAATATAATAATAATAAATAATAATAATCATGTTGAAACCATTTCCTCGTTTTTCCTCTTTCTTTACCAAAAGTGTCAAAATCCTCGTTTTTCCTCTTTCTTCACCAAAAGTGTCAAAAACATTTCCCCCCTCTCTTATCAAAATACCAAAGCATTTTTCCTTCCTTTACCAAAAATATGTTTCCTCCTTTTTACAAAAAAAAAACATTTTGTCCTCCTCTTTTCCTAAAATGTCAAAAATATTTTCCTCCTTTTTTAATAATAATAGTTTTCCCCGGTCTCTTTCAAAACTAAATTTTAATATTTTTCCTCTCCGGTCGATCGCATACCCGACCCTTGGCCTGGCTCCCTTTTGGCTTCGATCTTCTGTCATATCGCCCCGACGTTCCGTCAGATCCCTTGCTATTTCCTCCTAGTTCGGAATTCACCTTCATCTGCTTTCCATGGAGAACACAGATCAAGTACCGGATGTGCAGCCAAATTTGATAACGGTTCTATCCCAACTCACTACCAAGATTAACAACCTTCAAAATGAAGTTCATTAGATGCAACGAAATCGAGTCCCTGCTCCCGAAGAGCCCGAGGTCCTCTCCCCTCACTCTATTGAACCACCCGCACTTGAGCCTATTTGGGTACCTAAGGAATATCAACATGCTCCACGTCCCCCTCCTATTAATGATCAACCTCCAGCTCAACTCCCTATAACTAATCTTGCCCAGATAGGGGATAACCTACCCATAACCGTGGATCTGAATGAAGAAGAATTGAAAAATGTCAAGGAGGACCTTAAGATGTTGACCAAGAAGTTCGAATCTCTGGGAACTACATGGATTACAGCCGTATGTCTCCCTATCCTAAAGTAAGGCTGCCAAAACAGTTCAAGATGCCTAACATTGAGAAGTTTGGGGATAGTGGACCTCCAATTGTTCATCTTTGAAGTTAACACCGAGCCATAACTCTCCTAAATTCCTCTGAGGAAATAATGTCCCAAATGTTCCAACAGACTTTAAAGGACAATGCTCTTCACTGGTTCTTGTCTCTTGAGAAGTCCAGGATCCGTAGTTGGGACAATGTTTCCCGTGAATTTATGTCACAATAAAAGTATAATGAGGAGTTGAAGGTTACCCTCCATGATTTAGAATTTATCAAACAGAATCCTGAGGAATCAATAAGTAATTTCATATTAAGGTGGAGAGAGAAAGAATCCACCATGACCAATCGGCCTTCCGAAGAGGAGCAAGTCAATATTGTGAAGAAAAATTTCTTACCCCATGTCTGAGCGACGATAGAAGGACAATACTACCACCATTTTCAAGCCCTCCGAGAAGAAGGAGTGGAGATCGAAGAAAGTCTTGCCAAGACAGAAGATAAGCCGAAGAAAGCTTCCGAACAGTTCACTCCCAGAAAGTATGAGAAGCCTGCCAACACCGTAGTTTCAACTATCAATAACATTTCTCATCCTATAACTTCATGGGCACTAGAAAACTGCCTAACCCAGTAAAAAAGGAATATACTGATCTTCATACTTCCCTCTCCAAAGTTTACCAAGCTCTTTTAAGACGAAATCTTATAAAACCATTGGACCCTCGTCCATTACCAATTCCACTTCCTAAAAATTTCAAACCAGATGCCCATTGTGATTTTCACCAAAGTGCCGACCAGACCACTGATCAATGTTTCCATCTACGAAATGTAATCCAAATTCTGATTGACTAGGGTATCATCGCCCACCAACCAATCCTGAACCAAAAACTACCCGCAATCCACTCCCAAATCATGTAAATACTATTTTCGTAGAAGAAGACCCAGAGATTGTACCTAGTAAATCGCCCATCATACCCATATATTCCCCTAAGCCCCTCCAAGTTTGCCCATATTTTCTCCTACCTCCTACATTTTTTGTCAACCAGGCTCTATTACTCCTTGCAAGAGCATGCATTGCTATTCGTACCAGTTCTGGAGGGAAAGATATGGAATTATCAGCAGTATTGAACCAACTTCTAGAGTTTGGGCTGAAATTGCCCTAAAAATGACCATTGACTTCCAGAGATTCAGTACACTGTTCTTAGAAGCTCAGAAGTGGGATTAAGAGTCGGATAATTAGGTAGTACCTACAATTAAATTCAGTTTAGTTAATGTCCTCCAGATCATGGAAGACTTATTTCGACAGACCGATGAAATTTGTAGTATGTCCGAGCTACTTGATGCTTTGAAACTACAAGGACACCAAATACCTTCGCTTATACATCTCCCCATTAAGTGTGAGGATTTATACAAAGAGTTCATTAAAGTTATAGAATGCATTGACTTCTCGTGGAAGGATGATGTCGTTACCACCGGATGGGGGGACGAAATCGATAGTTTAGATGAAGAGCAAAGACTAAAAAAGACTAGCCCAATAGTGAGTATATGTTGAATAACATCGTTTAAGGCGATTATAGAAGATATTAACAAGGTGGATCAACATCCGAGATAGCTGAGGAAATGGTGTTTCTATATTCCTCTCTTCTGTGAACCATATGACTAAATCAGGGAGGCATTACGAAGTTCCAAACCCAAAAACCATCAGCAATTGACAAGGGAAAAGGTGTTAAAAATCTTCCTATACTTGAAATGACTCTCGAGGAGAGAAAGATCCTCGATAAATTAAAGAAAAACCAAGATAACATCACTTTGAGGGAACTCTTTATGTCTTCCCAGTTGCCCCGAAATGCCTTGATCAAACTAGTCATAGGGCCCAGAGTCCCACCTTCCACCAGTCCAAAAGAAGCAGTGATTTTGGTCGGATATTTAACATATACTAGAATGCTCTTCTTCTCCAAAGAATAAATTCTTCCTAAGTTTTGTCTAAATCACAACTATGCGCTCAATATATCTGTTGAAGTTATTGGAAAGACCGTCCCACTTTCTCTTGTCAATAATGGATGATCTCTTAATATTTTCCCGTTGAGAACCCTTAATTTTTTGGGACTGAAAGTGAACGACCTTGCTCCAACCTCTACCACAATGCACACTTACGATAATATTCATCGGGAAGTGACGGTATGCATAAATATTATAATAGGGGATGGCCCTATAAATCCCACTACTGAATTCCCTATCATCGATATCCCGTCTTGTTTCAACCTGTTGCTCGGACGACCGCTGATCTATAATATCAAGGATGTGTCTTCCTCCCTAAATAAGAAACTGAAATTATTTGCCAAAGGGTAGGTTATCACCATATTGGGCGGCGATGATAACATTAATAATGCAAACACCAGTAATATGGTACTAGAGATACAATATAGGGCAAATGATATGCTTCTGTCAGGTTTATGAGTCGAACCACTTTTCCTCCTAACAGGGGAGGATTTTAGAGATAGAGTCAGTCCACAACACAACCGTCATGCCAATGTCAGTGTGATAAAAATGTTTAATAACATGCACTTCATGCCCGGGCTGGAGCTTGGACGACGACAATAGAGGAAACTTGAACTTATAGTATGGAAGAAATCTTTTCCTCCTTTTGTCCTTTGTTATCAACCATCAACAGATGAAATCCCGATGCTCCGACAATCCCAATTGAATACAAGGCTATAAAGTGACAAGACTATCTTAAGAAATTCCTTGAATGGAAGGTTCATCAAAGAGGGTGAAGATTTCCCTTTTTGTATCTTTCTCGAGGCGTGGTATGATCACGTGGATAAGAAGATAAAACCAGGAATGGAGATCTTTTTCTAAGATAGTTACTCGTGGGCCAAAAGTTCCCAGTATCATGTCCAACCACTCACTGAGAAGGCTATAGTTGTTACCAATGATTCTAAGGAAAATGACTTAAGATTCATTCAACTTGCAAACACTAGGGCTGACACTCTACATGGTAAACTCAAGTGAAACATCATCGGATCCAGCCCTCCTAATCAAAGTTGCATATGCACCTCCCCTCAACTGGCATGCTATACCAGTTCCACCTGCTAAAATACAACCCAACTGTCATGCTTACTCCATTTACTCTACTTTTGTTATTCTTCCTTATTTTGATGTAATAAAGACCTCCTTCGACGAGGAAGAGATATTCAATCAGTTGAACGTGGGATTCATTCATGTGATCGAATATCCCACATGGCTAGCCAATATTGTATTCGTACTGAAATTTGGAAGAAAAGTTCGCATGTGCGTTGACTATCGAGACTTGAACAAAGCCTCTTCGAAGGATGATTGCCCGTTACCCAATATCGATATGATTGTAGACAATACAACTAGTCATGTTCTCAAATCATTTGTTGATGGTTTTATCGGATATAATCAGATCAAGATACACCCAAATCCTCAAGAGAAAACTTCATTCATTACCCCTTGGGGAACATTCCGTGACATTATTATGCCATTTGGTTTAAAAAATGCAGAGGCTACCTACTAGAGGGGTGCCACAACCATCTTGCATGATATGATACACAAATAAGTCAAGGTCTATGTGGATGATATGATTATTAAGTCTAAAACTCAATAAGGTCATGTTCCCACTCTATAAAATTCTTCGAGCGACAACGATGATACCAGATGTGACTTAACCCACAGAAATGTGTCTTCGTTGTTACCAAAGGAAAAATCTTAGG
This sequence comes from Sambucus nigra, assembly GCA_949130495.1. NCBI lineage: Eukaryota > Viridiplantae > Streptophyta > Magnoliopsida > Dipsacales > Adoxaceae > Sambucus > Sambucus nigra. The sequence goes on along the minus strand of CASBWL010000171.1, from coordinate 925,393 downwards.
ATTAATGGTTAGCAAAAATGGGATTGAAGTAGATCCTCCTAAACTTAAAGCCATACTTGCAATGCCAGCACCCCGAATGGAGAAGGAAGTCTTGGGATTCCTTGTAAAATTATAGTATATTATCCGGTTCGTCACCTAGTTGACTTCTATCTGTGAACCCACCTTTAAACTCCCCCGAAAGGATTCAACCAAAGTGTGGAATAAAGATTTATAAGAGGCCTTTGACTGAATCAAGCAATATCTAACCCGACCTTCAGTACGTATGCCACCATAACCTGGTCTACCCCTACTCTTATACCTGACTATAACAGACACCACATTTGGGGCTCTATTGACCCGATACCTTGAAGAATCCCACAAAAAATAGCCATCTATTATGCCAGTAGAAAATTCATTGAGTACTAAGTTAATTACACTCCCTTGGAAAAATCATGTGTCGCCCTTATCTAGGTCACCTAAAAATTACGACACTATATACTCTCTTTTCACATCAAACTTGTGTCCCGAATGGATCCTATCAAATACCTGCTCGAGAAACCAACCCTGTTTAGATGAATGGTCTGATGGTTGATGATGCTAGCCGAATTTGATATCGTGCATGTCATGTAAAAAGCCATGAAAGGAGGATATATCTCTAACTAACTTGCTGATATCCTATGGGAGAAACCGATGTTTGGTTTTCTAAGTTACCAGTTGAAAATATCCTTTGTACCTTCCATGAAGACCTCCAGTGGCAAATGTTCTTCGACGACGCTGCTAACAAAAAAGGGTAAGGCAATGCGATACTCCTAATCGCCCCTGATGACTCTCATACTCCCGTTGCCATCAAGCTCAATTTTTCCCTGCACCAACATCATGACCGAATACGAGGCATGCATAGTAAGCCTCAAAGTTATTCTCATTAAAGGAATTCAATACTTATATGTCTATGGGGATTCAAACCTCATCATCAGTTAATTACTCAGAAGATGGAAAGTCAAGGGCAAGACACACTTACCCTTCTATGCCCACCTAGAATAGTTGGCCTCCCGATTCTAAGATATCACCTTTCACTACCTGCCTCGATCAAAGAATAACTTAGTCGATGCCCTTGCTACCTTAGCCTCCATGGTCGACATGCTCGAGGGTATAATGATGGCCCCCTTCCTAGTACTAAAGCAAGCTAAACCAACCTACTTCTACCACATTGAGCTCATCACAGAAGAATATCATCACATATCCAATTATTGGTACTATGACATCTGGATCCTCCTAAAGCACGGTAGGTATCCCCAAGATTATAATAAGAAATACCTAATAACCCTTCGAAACTCGCTACCCAGTACATTGTCTACAATAAAGCATTATTTAAGAGAAACTTTAGTGGGACCCATTTACCTTGCATCACACGGACTGGCATTGAAGAGATGATGTAGAAAATCCACAGTGAGGAGTGTGGACCTCACATGAATGGACATATGCTCGCCAAGAAGGTCATCCGATATGGTTACTATTGCACTACTATGGTTTAGGATTGCACCACCTATGTTCGGAGCTAACTTAATTGCCAACATTTTCCCAACCTTCAGCACTTGCCTCCACGAGAATTGTACAACATGACTTCTCCCTGGACGTTCTCCAGATATGGCATCGATATTAAAGGGAAAGTTACACCCAAAGCTTTCAACGGTCATGAATTCATCTTGGTTGCCATTGATTACTTCACCAAATGGGTCAAAGTCGAATCATACACAGCTTTTTCATTTGGAAAAATATCATCTGTCGATATGGGGTCCTGCACGATCTAATATCAGACAACAGGTTACATTTTGAGGTAGAAGTCACGGAAGTGGTTGCCGAGTATAAAATATAGAGGCACAAGTCTTCGCCCTACTGACCTCAAACCAACATTGTAGTCGAAGTTGTTAATAAGAATATCAAAATAATCATCAGTAAAATGACCAAAAATTACCGACATTGGGCCGATCGGATCCCCTACGCCCTTTGGGGATGCCGCACTTCAGTTAAAGCATCTACTTGGGCTACCCCTTACTCTATGGTATGCGGTATGGAAGCAGTCCTACCCGTTGAGCTAGAAATTCCTTCACTACGCGTCATTCTTGAAGGCAAAGTCAGTGAGGAAGACTGGCATTAAATCCGTCTTGATGAGTTATCACTTTTGTAGGAAAGGAAACTGAAAGCTCCTTATCATATACAAGGGTACCATTACTGAATAACACGATCATTCAATAAGAAATTCAAGGACATTGGTGTCTGAAAAGGGAATTTATCCCTTAAAGAAATCATAAAACCCGTCTAAGACCGCAAGGGGAAATTCAAGCCAAATTGGAGTGGCCCATATATTTTGAAAACGATCCTATCCAACGACATTTCTATGCTCACCGACATCGATGGGGAAGAGATGGCTCGTCCAATCAACTTGTACCGTCTCAAGAAATTCTACCTATAGTCTGAAATCTCAGCATGCTATGACTCTTCTCATCTCCCTTTTGTACCAAAACAAATCTTCATTTCCCTCTACTGAAAACTACATGGGGCATGATCCTCTAAAACCCTTTTACTTTCAAAAATAAGACTCAATTTTTTTCAAAACCCCCAGAGGCATGTAGGCAGCTCATACGCTTTACATGAGCATGACCCACTTATTTTTCATAAAATGCTATTCTTTTCTTATCTCCGAGTGCGACGGTTCATTTTTATCATTTACATGAACAAAAGGATTATGTATGCCTTAGTTAGTAGTATAGATAATTCAAATGCAAAACTCATCAAGAGGAACAATAATGTAATTAAAATTTTCTTATGTTATTAATGAAAAATTCTATTACAATTACATCGGCATTGGGAGTCGAACAAACTCTCCTCCCCCCAACATAACCTTATTTTCCTAAAAACAAAACAAAAATAAGCCAAACTACTCCTAAATAACCTTTCAAAAGTTATTCCTACTAGAAAATAAACATACATAACCAAACACCATATAAAAGCTTGATAATAAAACTCCCCAAGGATTCTACCTGCAACTGCCAGAACAACTAGCCCCATCATCATCTACATCTTGGGGTCCCCAAACTTCCCCTTCCTGGATGGAATACCGAAGGCTCTCCATGGAACATTAAGCTCGGATCAGCCTAGGGAAAATAACAACACCTCCATCCATGGTGTCAAACATAGCAAACCACCTCTCTCCAATCTCTTTGGCCGACATTCTAACAATTACCCTCCTCCACAACCACTTCATGAAGTCCTAAAAAACATGCCAAATTCTACCAATAGAGTGGGAAGGATGGGTTATCAGCCAATAAATTCTCCCACAGAGATCCCAGTCGCAGGTGCCAATGTTTGGTCAAATCCTCCACGAGAAAGAAGTATAGTGTCCGAGGTGGCACAATCTTCTCCCATCCATATTGATGCAGGAGCCGCCAGGGAAAGTAGAAAGAGGTCTGTCGAAGTCCAGCAACCGAACATACTGGTATTCTCCAGTTATCGAATGGGCTTCAACTATCACCACTAAGGAGCTAACCAACACAAACCTCAAGCCCCGTGCTCCACAAACCAGTTCTCCCAACTCCCGATATCCAGGCCTACATTGATAAAGTAGTGAGTAAAGAAGTTTGGCACAGTTACCAAGGGATGTTCTGGATGTACCTCCATAAAGAATCTCTCCAACAACCACTTGAACAACATAACTAGGCTACCCCTTAAGATGCCAGAATGGCCTTCCCACCAAGCATTTATGCCATTTAGGGTTTCCACTAGTATCACCACTACCAGATTGTGACAGTATGACATCCATGAAGTGATGACTGCAAGTTGGGGGTCCATTAACAGGTCCCTTATCATTTATAGTAATTTTGAAGTTAAGATAAGGATGACGGCTCCGACATAGCCTGTATCACCAACATCTTGCAGATGCATGGAATGCAGCACAGTCGGGAGAGAGATCATTCCTCCCATAACCAATGATCGAGCCATCGAGGGTGAAATATGGAGAAGTCCTATTAATAGTTCTCGAGGAGACCAAGAGAATTCAAGCATGGCCCCTATAACACTAGGATTTATAACTAGCATGGCAGAGAACTCTTCATAAGTCAGCTATACTTTGTCCAAACCAAAGCGAAAGACATGGTCAGGGTTCCAGAGTCGTAATGCTGCCATCAGCATGTTCTATTCAATTGGACGATTGCACCTCTATGAAACCCAATGCGTGTTGAAAGCATCGTAGTCTATATTATATGATCACATAGCCTCTAAGTTTTCTAGGTAAGAAGAGAATTCAACACTTTTGGGAAGATCCATATTAGAAAATGATGAGACAAGAAGCAATAAGTAAGCAAAAGAAAGTAAATATGGACGGGTGAAGAAAATACTCCATCATCACCCCTTTTTATACTTGAAAAAATTGGATGAGATAAAGTCCCTACAAAATTCGAAGTAACCTACCCCATCAAGTACCACGTAGTTGAGGAAAGTGCAATCAAAGCCTTTGGGTGATTAGAATGAACTGACATGCCGATAGGCAGGACAAGGGGTATGCCGATCGACAACCCCCTAATTTTTGAAATATTCATTTTTCCTTTTTTGTCAAAATCGAAAACTCAATAAACATAATTTTTATTCTAAGGAATTCATAATTTCCTTCTCCCTATATTTTTACTCATCCTATTTTAAAATAAATTTTCCCTTGAGTTATTTTAAAGCCTTTTTACGGTTTCATCACACAAAGTAAAAAGTGCATATGCATTAAGTCATTAAAATAAAGATAAATTAATAAAAACTTCATTCCATTGCATATATATTGCTTTGTTACATTTGCCTTGCAAGGAAAAGCAAAAAACAACGGGACTCATCCTGATCCCCCGAACTCTAAAAAATTCTCTCTCTCTTATGCTCTCTCACCTTCTCTTTCTCTCTCTCTCTCTCTCTAAGATTCCCATCCCTACGGTATATGAACTTTCCCCGATGATGAGCTGAAGAACCTTCGCTACCCAATCCAGATCTTTCCCCGAACAAAGCAGATGGCACTAAGAAATAAGGAACTGAGATCGAATCCAGAATATGAGCCATCATAGAATCCACCCAATCCCTAATGCCTCTCATCCAGATAGTCAACATTCAAACGTGCTGTAAGAAAAATAGAAAATAGCAAATCAGTCAGTTTAAGGCAAAGAGAAAAATCAAAAGGACAAAAGTCAAATAAATGAAAGGTATACCTCCGGCTGAAGGAAATGCTCTGTCAGTCCCAGCACCTCCGGGTCCATCCCATTGGGGAGATGAAAAATACTCACCGATCCTCCACTGGTTCATCTAATGTTATATGAAGGAGGAGCCAACCATAGAAAAGGAACCTCCGATGTCATCATCGCTGCCGATGTAGACGCACCACCCACACTATGGCCAGACCCGACTGGCTGACTCATGCCCCTACCATAGACGACAGGGGGAAGAGGCATAATGTCATATATGATGGACGAAATCAACCAGCTCGACATGAAATCCAGATAATCATAGGTCGTCGTCGTGTCAGTAAGCGACGAATAAGGCTTGATGACCATCGCCTCCATCCCGCCTCCTCTGACATCTTCGACACCCGCCTCATGTATATAAGGTTCATCGCAGGTGGCATCATCACCTCTTCCTCCACCACTTGTCATACTAGTATCTCCCGTAGGTACTAGTAATAGTAGAACTCGTGCGCTTACCGAAGACTCGACTGCACGTTCCCCCACATCACCCCCGTGTACTAGATGGCCACCCCCTAGGGATAGAAGGTCACCTGTAAGATCCCCATATAAAAAATATATCTAAAAAGGACATCGAAGATAAATGGCATTAAGAGAAAAGAAGAATTTACCTGATCGCTCATCAGGCCATTTAAGACCTGACGCCCCACTACCTAAGTGAGAGACGGTCTCGACTGCTAGTTGGACTTTCGTCACCGGTACATATGGAATAAGTCCCCAACTGACGACCTATCAAGTGGGCTTTAATGCTAATCACCTCATTAGAACCACGTCTCCAAAGGACAATGGTCAGCAATAAATAAAATGAAATCAATGAATCGAGAATAAAATGCATAAAGGAAAGTGCATAAATGCAAAGTGCAAAAAGGAAAGAATACCTCCAAAAGACCGTGCCACTGCCATTTGGCATCCTCTGCAGCCTGTCGGTCCATGCCTCCCTAAAATTTTGTACAAAAATTCCTAAAAGAATACCAAAAAATCCCTAGAAATTCCTAAAATTACCTAATTAAAAACCCCTACTGAATTAATACCACACTTTCTCCACGAATTACTTCCCCAGCGAAATTCTCAAACCCAATTGGATATCTCCCCAGCAACATCTCTAAGTGACCCAACAAAAGTCGAAGAAAATTCCCCAACAGGGATGCACCCAATCTTCGGATTAATATTTTTCCCCTATGGAGTCACCAAACTTTCCCAAGAAAACTATACCCCATAACCTACTTAATCCCTTACAATTTGAAAAACATTTTCCAAACCCTCTGAAATTGTTTAAGACCTTGGCAGTCTTTCGAGTAAGGTAACCTTGGATTATGGGTTAATTTAAAAGATCAAGAAAGTCCGTGGTTTCTAAAGAAGAGAGAAACTGAAAACCTTATCATTTAGATTTTTTTTGTAATTTTATAGGACTTGTTTGTATAAATAAGTGTGCGTGTGTGCATGCATGTGTTAGAACACTGTCACAAACACTTGTCACACTACAACACAAGAAGTGTTGGCTATAAGATCTTGAAACATCAAGAGTCGACGTAAAGCTGGAACAAAGTGTGGAGAAGTTAGCAAGCTGAGAAAACCACATCAACATTAGAACTGCAGAGAAGTTATAATCAAACCAGTGGGTACATATTCTAAACTTGTATAGGTCTGTGTTGTTTGCATGTGTGTTAAATAGTTTGTAACTTATATATTTTATTTTAGTGTATTTTTGGTTTGTGACTTAGAAGTCACCATGGATGTTTCCTTAGTTGAGTGAGGTTTTACCACGTTAAAAATTGTGTGTACTTAATCTTTCTACATATCCTCATATCATTCTTGTTGGTGTGCTCATTTAAATTGATTTAAACTATTTTAATTTTGTTTTTCAAAACTAGTTACGTAATCTTGAACATATTTCATACACATTTTTATTAAACACATCTTGTGATTAATCTGTTTGATTTAAAGAAAATAGTTTCCCTAAAAAATAGTTCGGAGTTACTTAGATAGTTTAATATTGAATTAAACGACTTAAGTAATAGATTTTTAATTGGTATCAGAGCTTTGAATTTTTTTTAAAGATCTTGTGTTTCTGAAATTGTTTTCTTAAAATCAAACAATGGAAGAGAAAATCGAAAGATTTGGTAACTTGACCAGACCCCCTCTCTTTGATGGAAACAACTTTCCTTACTGGAAAGTAAGGATGGTTGCTTTCATACAAGGAACCTTGGGAGATGATGTCTGGGACATTTTTGAAAATGGATATACTTATCCTACTAAACCAGCCACTGAAGGAAGTAATGAGAGAATTAAGAAAGTATTAAGTGAATTCACTTGAGAAGAGAAGCAAACCTCTCTGAACAATAACAAAGGCAAGAATGACATTTTTATGTCTATAAATGAACTTGAGTTCAAAAGGATCTCATCTTGTACCACTTCTAAGGAAGCTTAGGATACACTGATTACTGCACATGAAGGTGACACTAGAGTTAAGGATGCTAAAACACATATGCTTATCCAGCAGTATAACTCTTTAATCATGTCAGACTCTGAATCATTTGATGACTTTTACATGAATTTCACTGACATTGTGACCAAAGTACACTCTAATGGGATAACTTATGATAGACACGAAATTGTTTTGAAAATTCTAAGGCATTACCATGGAAATTTGATAAAAAAATTTATGCTATTGAGGAAATGAGTGATCAAAATCTCACTCCTGAATTACTCAGTAGTAAACTGAGAACTGTGAAAATGGAACTAGAATTCAAGAAATAATTAACCCAGTCTCATAGGAAGCAGACTAGTTCCAACTTGAGTTTTTCTTCTAAGCTAATAAAACCTGAGCTTAGTATTCCCCATAATCATTCTGATGAGGACTGTGATATAGATAGTTTGGATAATCAGATTGCCTTGATGTCAAAGCAGTTTAAGAAGATTGTGAAATTTAGAAATAAAATGGCAAACAGACTAGGCAAGCCAAATTATCCAATTCAGTCTAATCACAAACCTCATGAGAAAGGTAAAGACAAACATCATAAAGACATTCATACGAGACCTAACAAAGACTTTAAGAATATTGAATGTTTTAGATGTGGAAAATTAAGTCATACTGCACAAGATTGTAGAGTTAACTTGAACACGAACAATAAACATACCAGGGCCAATATTTGCAAGGCATGGGATGATTCAAGTGATTCTGATAATGAGGAACCCGAGTCATCTGATTTTTTTTATCCTTGCATGTCTTTCTTTGCCAAGATAATCTATAATGATGATATGCCTGTGCCTATGTATGAGAATGATGCTAATAGCTCTACTTCTGTTGTTATGAATTATGCTGCTAGTGGTTTAGATGCTTTAATTTCTGAGAACATTGCTAGTTCTACAACGGGGTGTGTGAGTCAAAGGGAAAGTGATAATGACGATGTTAATGTGTGTGTGAGTTCAAGAATTGAATCCTTAGGGGTCACTTCACACACTACACTTAGTGATTCAGACACTGAAGACCTCCCTGATGTTCACACACTTTATGCCAAAACTCTCAAGAAAAGCTCTAGACTAGAGAAGATAGTGAAAGACCTCACTAAGAAACTAGAAGACCCAAGTCCAAGGGTTAAACTTAACGCTGAAGAGTATACTATCCAATGTCTAACTCATGTAAATGAAGTCAAAATTTTTTATCAAAAATTGAAAAATTTGATTGAAATAAATGAAACTCTTAAGAAAAAAATATAAAGGGACATTATTAGAATTGGAACAAGCTAAAGAAAAGACAACAACTGTTTTCAAAAAATTGCTAATTTTGAAAATAATTCCAATTGTTGTGATGATTTTGTTGCTGACTCAAAAACAAATTCTGATGATCGAACTGGAATAGGATTTTGCCCAAATTCAAATAACAAATTAAAAACTTTGAATCAATCAAGTTTGTGTCAGGTGGCTAAAGACCTATGGAAACCTGTGCAGATTTTCAATCCCTAAGTGATGAGTTTGATCAAAAACAACAAAAGTTGGATATTGGGGAATCAAGTCACTCTAAGTGTGATAGTCTACCTAAGGCTAAATACGTCTGCCCTCCGATTAGGAAAAGTGATTCTATGTTTCAAACCGTACCCCCTAGGAATAAGGTTCAACGTCAAAATCCCGTGAAACCTATGTTTAGAGACTTTCCTAAGGATATACCCTCTTCAAGAAATATGTATTTCTCTTATTGTGACATATACGGACATTCTTTCAAAGGTTGCTACGATAGAAAGAGAAAGAACAGACCTAAAAGCTCATTTACAAGAGGAATTACTAGGCACTTTTCTAAACCAAATGCTGATATCCTCCAAAAAACTCAAATGCATGCGCAAAATATTTTTCAACAAAAATCTAATGCTAGAAAGTTTTATCAAATAAGAGCAAATATGCGCAAAACAAAATCAAGAGCTATTTGGGCTAGAAAAGATGAGCTATTGCCCCAGATGAAGTGTAACATTGTGATTACTTCTTTAAAAGCTGAACACACTCATTCTGGTTGGTATTTAGACTCTGAGTGTTCAAAATATATGACTGGGGATGATACAAAACTTTTAAACAAAACCAGATTTACTGGAGGAAAAGTTATTTTCGGTGATGGTGTATCATCTCAAATCATGGTAAAGGAACACTCCAAGAATAAGGAATGCCTGTGCTTGAAAATGTTCTTCTAGTAAAAGGTCTTAAGGCTAATCTACTTAGTATCTCGCAATTTTGTGACTTAAATCATACTTCCACCTTTTCAAAGAATAATTGCAAGATTTTAAATGAAAAAGGTGATTGCATAATTACAGGACTCAGGACTCTCGATAATTGTTATACTATCCAGAACAGTACTGAAGTCTATAACATTTCCAGAATGGATGACAATGAAATATGGCATAATAAGATGGGTCACATAAATTACGATAGCCTTAGTAGATTGTCTTCACAAGAAATAGTTAGAGTAATTCCAAAGATCAAACCTATCTCTAACATTGTCTGCGGATCATGTCAGGAAGGAAAAATTGTTAAGGCGCCTCATAAGAAAGTTAAAGATATGCTTAGCTCATAAGAAAGTCAAAGATATCCTTACCTCTGAACCCTTGGAGCTTATCTATATGGACCTAATCGGTTCTTCTCGTACTGTTAGTCTCTGTGGACACAGTTACATTCTAGTTATGGTAGATGACTTCACCAGGTTTACTTGGGTGGCCTTTTTAAAACAAAAGTCATACTTTCAGAACTTTTTTGAAAATCTTACTTCCTATTAAAAATGAGAAGGACACTCAAGTAAATAGAATTCTTAGTGATAGAGGAAGAGAATTCATATATACAGGTGTTATAGAGTATTGTGACTATAATGGTTACATACATGAATTTAGTGCTCCTAAGACTCCTCAACAAAATGGAATTATTGAGTAAAAGAATCATACCCTTCAAGAGATGGCACGAGTTATGATTCATGCCAAGTGTTTACCTAACTATTTTTGGGTAGAATCAATTCATACTGCGTGTCACATTATTAATAGGGTCTATCTTAGGAAGAATTCAAAATAAACTCCTTATGAACTACAGTATGGGAAGAAGCCCAATCTTAAATACCTTAGAACTTTTGGTAGTACATAAGGAGTCTACATTGTATAAATTCTCTTCTAGTTTGGAAATTGTGACAAAATTTGAGTTCCATCCCCTAGATACCAAAGAAAATCATATTCTTCACATGATGCCTCGATTGATTCCTCTTGGTGTTATTTAAAAGTAAATTATCAACCATCACACACTCTAGGACTGCGTACATATTATATATTGCATTATTTGCCTGTGTGAGTTAATTCCCTTTTAAATAAGTTTTAAATAATTTTGGGATTTTTAAAATAATTTTTAAATGATTTTTAAGAAATTAAAAGTTGGGTTGTAAAAAATTTGGGGTCATTGTGTGATTATTGATTTTATCATTTCTTACCTGAATGTTTGGTTGGGTAGGATACGAAAGCGCTTGAGACTTCAGGGTGCGTTTGTAACTAAGTTTGCATATGTGTTTTTGCTTCATCTGAGCCTTACACCTGTCATCGTGAAAATGACCTGATTCGTGTTTGTTGATAGGCTCATAACTTGTTCGCAATCTCAGCCCTTGGATCTAGTTAATCGATGTTATACATGCATTTGATTCCAATCCCTGTTGTTGATGTAAGAAATTAGATTATCTCTAATTAATCAATCACAGATAAATAAATGAGACAAAAGATTTTTAAAGTGGTTCAGCCTCGAAAGAATGGCTTACGTCCACTATTTTTGTTATTGCTGACTGTTTGCTTGGAATTCTCGATAATTGATTTACCAAGAAATTTCGAGTCCCCTTCTAATGAGGAGGTTGCAATGTATTTATAGCCTTGAGGCTGTACAAATGAAAGGACAATGCTCTATTATCTAGTAAACAAGTACATCTGTATTATAATAATGAGCATCAAATGAGCAGCCGTCTCCTTGATTCTCTTGAGTTGGATGCGCTGTACGCTATGTAGCTCGGAGCGCTTAAACAGCTCGAACCGCCTAAGCTGCTCGACATGATTTAGTTTCTCGGGGACCCTGAGCTGCTCGATAGAAGTGTATATAATCGCCACGTTGGCAGACACGTGTCTGTAAGTGAGTGGTCCATGTCAGCAGACTAAATTTGATATCAACAGAAGCCCCCAATGTTTCATAATTTGATGTTGAAGAAAAGTATGGAACGTTCTCTTTGAAAACTGTATAGATTATTGGTTTGTATGGTTTTTAGGAACGTATTCGTTGTATATAATTCCATTTTGAGTGCACAGTATCGGGCCTCATAAATATTTTGAATTTTCATGACCGCTTCGATATTTGTGCTCCTTTTCTTCTTTTAGCCGCCGGGTATGCAAACATCCTCCTTTGTAATTATTGCCTTTCTCTGTTCCGAAGGTAAAGTATTTAAGCGCGTCAGAAGTCCTATCGTTTTTTCACTTTTCAAATCTATATCTTTGAACACTTCATTTCTTCTCTATCTTGTGCCTTCGTTCCTTCCATTATTCGTTGTCAACTGATTCACTTCCTTTCTGTAAGATTTTCTTCGCTCTGTTTTATTTACTTTGTTCATCATGGTTTACCTTATTGAATCGTTTGACAAATTTCGTTCTGAATTTTCAATTCCTTCATGGGTCATTTTGGAAGAACTTTCTGAACCTTCTGACTATTTTTCTTTGGCTGAGGGACATTGGTTCCCAAGTCTCTTTGTGACCGAATGTGGCTTTTCTTTCCCTCCAAATCCCTTATGTTTGGAGTTTTGTCAATATTTTGACGTTGTACCTGCAAAAATAGCTCCAAATACCTGGAGGATAGTTAATGGCGTTCATAGATTGAATCAACTCCATGGAACCCATTTAGGAATCCCAGAGATTATGTACTGTTATAGATGGGTTGTCAGTGATTCCACATTCTATTTGAAGACTAGGTTTTTGAATAGGGCTTTAGTTGTTAATCTTCCAGAAGCCAATAGGGATTATTTTGAGCATGGGGTTGTTATAAAAAATTGCCAATACGGTCCATTAAATGGAGATGCTATATATCAAGGTCCTAGGTGTCCCCTTTATGGCAATGTAATAGGTTGTTTTTATTTTTTTGAAATCTTGTTTTCTTTGTGCTTGATAAAACATTTCACTGACATTTGTTTTTGTTCATTACAGTTGACAGTAAAAGAAAATCTCCAAAAGAAGCTGACGTTAATTTGAAGCATTTAAAACTTATCTGGAGTTTACACCAATCTATTGCTGAGGAACATATTAGACCTGCCTCTTATTTATTGCAATACAAGAGCTATACTTCATCCTTCACTGCTCGTCCAGTGGTGATTGATATTTACCAAGTACCATCTTTTGAAACTGGCGTGGAAGGTTCATCCTCTGAATCGAATATTCCCATCAGTAACCTAATGAAGAGAAGAAGAGCTCCTGCCTTCTTTGACAAATCAAACTCTGCCAATGCGGAGGCAAAGAGAAATAAACAGGATGTTCCAGAGGAAGGAATAAGAAACGTTGATACACCCCCTGTTGTTGCTACCAAGAAAGTTATTGAGAAGCCCCCTGTGGCTCCGAGCAAGGCTGTGGTTATTTCTTCTCCTAGTGAGGTTACTGTCATATCACCAACCAAGACAACTTATTTTGTTGAAAATATTCCTGCTCCTCCGAGGAGGTTAAAGAAAAGTTCCTTTGAGAGACCCGCTGAACCTATTTCTCAGCCTTTGAATGCTGAAAGTGGCATTCCATCTTTTGTTGCATAGAGCTCCGCTGTGAGCTTGGTAAAATCCTTGACTGTTCCAGAAGTCCAAGGTATTGAAGATTCCCTTTCTCGTGAGAAAATCACTACTCTTGCTGCTCAACACATTGCCTTAGTAAGTACTGTTAATTTGAGTCATTCACTTTCTAATATTACGTTTATATGTTTATTTAATGTTACTTCTTTTTTCAGCTGGTGACGTGTTTCAATAGCATCTTGAAGAAGGATGAAGCTATTAAAGCTTCAAGCTCCTCGGGAGGTGTAGAGGAAGATTTTGTTGGTCTGACTCAGTCCTTAAAGGATTCTCATCAAAAATATGAAGAAGATAAGGTTGCTTGGGAGAAGAAATTCAAGTCCATTAAGCTGGATAAGAATCGAGCTGAGAATGCCTCCCAGGAGCTGGAGAAGAAATTGAAAGAGTCTGAACAGAGCAATAAAATTTTTGAACAAAGTAACAAGGAGATGGAAGTTAAGCTCAAATCTGCTGAAGAGGAAGTTGTTAGGCTTCAAGATGTTGGACGCCATAAAATGGAAGTGGAGGAGAAGTTGAAGGCTGTCGAGGAGCTCCTTAGGGAAAGAACCTCCTCGGAGAAAGAAAAGAGGAAAAAGACTGTTAAAAAATTGTTCAGTGCTGGTTGGGATAAAGGATGGAACAAGGGCCTGGATGCCATGACTTCGCAAATAAAGCTGCCTAAGACGAATCTTCCATGATGATTGGAAATTAGGTTCCTATTATTCAACCTTCCTCCTAGCCAACCATCCATTTCTTCTGCCGAGCAGCTAATCTTGTCATCCGAGCAACCAGTCTCGTCCTCGAAACATTATGATGTTATAGAAAATAAAGAGAAGTTGTAGAGTAGTTTGGGTGTTTATTTTGTTATTCTGGAATATAATCTCAGACTTTGTATTTTTCTTATAATGAAATAAAATTCGAACTTTTAGTTGTTCATCTTGACTACCTTCTACTTTCTCTATCTGCATTCTTATTGATATTTTTTATTTCTTCTCTTTGCTAGTTTATGGCCAGGATGGAGCTCTTATCAGCTCATGACATATAATTGATGAGGAAATACAATGACTACTTTAAAGCTGGTCATGCTGATCTAAATGAATCTCAAATCATTGATATCCTTGGTTCATATACTCCTGAATGAGCAGCTGAAGCTTACCAGTATCTCAAGTGTTTACTCGATCGTGCAGTTGCCAATAATGTGGCCTACTATGAAATGATCGAGGATCTCCAAGGAACTATAGAGGAACGCCAGTAGCAGTACAAAGAGTCCTCCACACTTTTGCACCAAGGGTACGAGAAGAAATATCAGCAGTTAAGTGTTGAAAAAGGATATGATAAATTCATCTCTGCTTACGAGAAGAAAGAGAGCGTTCTAAAGCTTGAGGTTGAAGAGCATAGGCATATTGCCAAGTTGCTGGAGCAAGAGAACATTATCTTGCAAGAGGAGGTAAAACAACTCTAGTCTGCTGCGTCTTCCTCGGGAGCCTTGGTCCCTGTCAATGATGAAGGTTTTTCTTTTTTGGAGGTTGAAAATGCCAACTTGCGAGATGAGTTGGAAACTTTGAAAAGAGCTGGACCCTCCACTTCTAATAGTGGACGTGCAAGATCTTCTTCTCGGGGAAGAACAAGGGTTGGTCGAATTTCTATTGAAGAAGCAAGAACCCAAGTGGCCTTGGAGAATTAGGCATTTCAGTTGGTAGCGAAGAACCAAGCCTTAGCAGAGATGTCCAAGAAAATTCTAAACTTCAACGAGCAACTTTCTACCCAGAGTTATGATTTGGAGAATAAGGAAATTTTGGTGAAGAACCTCCATGAGAAACAGGAGAGATTAACTTACCAATTCCATAAACAACCCAGAGAGTTTTGGATGGCTGGTTACAATGAAGCCCTCTACCATCTTGATGATCGAATCCAGCAATCAAATAATGGGGGATACAAGCAAGGATGGTTGAATGCATTCTGTGTGCTAAAAGTGGAGCAAGGGAACTGCTTATGGGATTACTATGACCCTGGATTGCTTGAGTTACACGTGCCTCCTTTTAAGCTCGACATCAGTTGGATTCCTGCTCGGGAAATTCCTCAGTGCTTGATCTATCACAGTCAACTTCGAGATATCTCACCCAGAACATTTACTTGATCAACCATCTGTAATGGACATTAGAATTCTGAGAGATGCAAATTTCATAAACTCTCCTTATGCCTTAGATGATCCTCCTGCTGGAGTAGAACCTATTTCAAAGGCAGAAGGAAAAAACCAATAGAATAGGATTTTTATGTAATGACTTGCATTTTTTTTTCCAGCATATGTAATTCTTCTTGATTTAAATGAAGAAATTTTTAGTCTTTTGCTATTTTACTTTCTTCTATGTATTTTGCAAAATGTCTTTGTTTATGAATATATGCATATTTTGATGTGTCCATTCTGTTTTATTTTTTGATTATAGCGACTTATCACTCTTTGATCCTAAGTAATGAAACAATTTTCATCCCATGATTCTGCTTAGTTTAACCAACCGGAGTTGATTGTAAATTGATTTGCCGACCAACCGGAGTTGGTGGAGATTTGTTCCCGACCAACCGGAGTTGGAGGAGATTGATATCCGACGAACCTGAGTTGGAGGAAATTGGTTCCCGACCAACCAGAGTTGGAGGAGATTATTATCTGACCAACCGGAGTTGGAGGAAATTGGTTCCCGACCAACCGGAGTTGGAGGATATTGGTTCTCGACCAACCGGAGTTGGAGGAGATTATTATCCGACCAATCAGAGTTGGAGGAAATTGGTTCTTGACCAATCGGAGTTAGAGGATATTATTATCCGACCAACCAGAGTTGGAGGAAATTGGTTCCCGACCAATCGGAGTTGGAGGAGATTATTATCCGACCAACCGGAGTTGGAGGAGATCGGTTCCCGACCAACTGGAGTTGGAGGAGATTGGTTCCAGACCAACCAGAGTTGGAGGAGATTTATATCCAACTAACCGGAGTTGGAGGAAATTGGTTCCCGACCAACCGGAGTTGGAGGAGATTGATTCCGAACTTGATGCGTAGTGTGTAGCACTAATACTCCAAAAAATTTCAACAAAAAGAGAGAACAGGGTAAAATATTCAACACTTTATTAATACTGAAGAAAACTGCATTACATAGGGATTCCAACTACTGATAATACTTGCGTAGATGCTCTGCATTCCATGCATTCTTAAATTCTTCTCCTTCCAATGTTTCAATCCTATATGTCCCTGGACGAACAAGTCTTGTTACTCTGTAGGGTCCATGCCAGTTGGCTTCCAGTTTGTTGTGCTTTTGAATTACTTTCTTTAGCACAGTCCCCTTCCTTCAAATCGCACTTCTTTACCCTCTTATTATGGAACAGAGTTGTTCATTATTGGTATGCAGCATTCCTGATTACTGCTTCTTCTCTAACTTCTTCGAGCATATCCAGATCTAATCGCCTCATCAAGTCACTGATAGGAGAATTGAAATTCAATACTCTGTGTGTAGGTAAACCCAATTCAATAGGTATAACAACTTCACTTCCAAATGCCAACATGTATGGAGACTCTCCTGTTGCTGCTCGTGGTGTTGTACAATAAGCTCACAGCACAGAATGTAGCTCGTTAATCCAATTTCCCTTTGTAGCATCTAGTCGTTTCTTCAAACCATTCAGCATCGTTCTATTTGTCACTTCAGTTTGCCCATTGCTTTGGGGATGGCCTGGTGCAGAGTAGATCTTCAGTACATTGTATTGATGACAATACGTAGCAAACTCCTCGTTATCGAACTGAGTTCCATGGTCTGTAATGAATGCATGGGGAAGACCATATCTACAAATGATATTCTTCCAAATAAATTGATATACCTTGTCATATGTCATATCAATAAGAGGCTCAGCCTCCACCATTTAGTAAAATAATCCACAGCGACCATGAGGTATTTAAATCTTCCTCGGGTTGTTGTAAGTGGCCCGACCAAGTCTATTCCCCACATGACGAATGGCCATGGAGATGTGATGGGTGTTAACAATGCTTGGGGAGTTCTTTGGATTGAGGAGAAGCGTTGACATTTATCACATTTTTTGGCATAAGCTACACAATCAGCTCTCATTATCGGCCAGTAATACCCCTGCGTCGTTATCCTTTTTAAAAGCGTTCGACCTGCTACATGGGCTCCACAAGACCCCTCATGAACCTCTTCGATCAGATCTTTTACTTCAGAGGGATGGACACATCTTTGTATCCCTACTATAATACCTCGTCTATATAAAATTCCATTGGTCAGTACATAACGAGCAAATTTAAACTTTAGTTTCTTGGCTGCGAGTTTATTAGTTGGTAAAACCCCCTTTTCAATATAGGCCCTGATGGGATCCATCCAAGATGGTCCCAAATCGAGAGCAATGAAGTTCACAATTAAGTCTTCATCAATGCTCCGACTAGCCAAGATTTCTATTGGTATTGTTCTTCGTAGCTCGGTACGTGTGGCTGAGGCTAATCGAGCTAAGGCATCTGCTCTTGCATTCTCCAACCTTGGTATTCTAATCAACTGTACTGCGTTAAAGCTTAATACAATTTCCAATGCTTTCTCATGATACTGGATCATTAATTCTCCTTTTGCTGCATACACCCCCAACATTTGATTTACGATCAACTGTGAGTCACTGAATACAATGACCTGCTCTGCTTTTATAGTTTTGGCCAGACTGAGACCTACGATCATAGCTTCATATTCAGTCTCATTATTAGATGCCTTAAATTTAAAACGCAGAGCATACTCCACATCCATCTCATCCGGGCTGTTTAAAACAATCCCTGCTCTACTGCCTGTAGTGCAAGAAGAGCCATCTATATAGAAATTCCATACAGGTATCTCATTATCAAACTCTTGGTCGGACAGAGTTCCATGGTGGAATATTCGATGCTTCCTTTTATTCTCCTCTAGTGCTTCTCGTTGCTCGTCCACCGACGTAAGTTGGCCGGGGTTTAAATTTGATGATCCTGTAACATCCACAGGTTGGTCCATATTCAACTCTTGCTCGTCGGGGGTATACTCCTGAGTAAACTCTATGATAAAATCCTCTACCGCCTGCCCTTTGAGCGATGATCTAGGCTCATAAATTATATCGTATTCCCCCAGTTCTACTGCCCTATACATCAACCTTCCTGATTTCTTTGGTTTGTGCAGAGCTTGCGTTAACGGCATATCTATATACACAACTATAATATGAGTTTGTAAGTATGGAATCATCCTTCTGCTTGCTTCAATCAGTGCTAGTGCCAACTTTTCCAGTCTTGGATATCTGATTTCTGCTCCTCGGAAAGCTTTGCTGGTATAATAGACTGTTTTTTGTACTCCATTCGCCAATATGATTAATGCCGAGCTAACTGTATTCTCTGATACTGCTAGATACATGTATAATCTTTCTCCCGTCACTGGTCTGGACAAACGTAAAGGTGTCCCCAGATATTTCTTCAATTCTTGAAAGGCCTCCTCACATTCATCATTCCACTTAAACATTTTTCGGAGTGTTTTGAATAATGGGAGACATCTATCAGTTGCTCGTGACACAAATCTATTAAGTGTTGCAACTCGTCCTGTGAGACTTTTCACTTCCTTCTTCGTAGTTGGAGATCGTAGCCCCAATAGAGACTTGATCTTTTCAGGGTTCGCTTCAATACCTCTTTGGTTGACAATATACCCGAGAAACATGCCTTCTCGTACTCTGAATATGCATTTGGTAGGATTCAGCTTCATTTGATATTTCTCTAGTTGATCAAAGGTCTGACCTAAGTCAATTAGATGATCAATAACTTTCTTTCTCTTCGTAAGCATGTCATCAACATAAACCTCCATGTTATGACTGATTTTCTCTGCAAACACCTTATTCATCAGCCGCTGATATGTGGCACCTGCATTTTTAAGTCCATAAGGCATAACATTATAATAATAAGTTTCCCTTGGGGTGATAAAAGAGGTACTCTCCCTATCCTCAAGCTTCATCTTAATCTAATTGTAACCAGAATAAGCATCCATGAAACTCAATAATTCGTTCCCCGAGGTAGCATCCACCAGTTGATCGATTCGGGGCAAAGGAAAATGATCCTTTGGGCATGCCTTATTAAGATCAATGAAGTCTACACACATCCTCGACTTGTTATTTTTCTTCTTTACCATCACCACATTTGCTAGCCAATCAGGATATTTGACATCTTCAATAAAATAGGCTTTTTGTAGCTTCTCTACTTCATCGTGTATAGCTTGATTCTTCTCAGGACTGAACACTCTGCTTCACTGGCTTAATTTCTTTGTTCACATTGAGCTCGTGACACAAGCAATTAGGATCTATTCCTGGCTTGTCTTCATGACTCCATGAAAAAGTCTTCTTTCTGCATCTTAGAAATGCTATCAGTTCTTGTTTTATTGATACATGCAATGATGCACCAATTTGAGTTGTTCGTTCTAGATGCTCGTCGTCCAGAATGACATTCTCGATAGCTTCCATGACCTATCCCTTCACGAGTTGAGACTCGTCTCTAGGGTCTAATGTTTTAATCTTTGCATCTCCTATCTCATCTACTTGATAGGTGAAAGTCTTTTGCCTAGATTCTTCACGCTCCTCTTGCTCAGTAGATGAATAGTAGCATTCCCGAGCCACTTTCCGATCACCTTTTACAACTCCCACCCCAAAATTGGTTAGGAATTTTAAACATTGATGCACAGTAGATGGTACCGCTTTGAACTTCTTTAGGCCTACTCTTCCCATGATGATGTTATAAGCCAATTGGACGTCTTTATCCATTACAAAAAAGAGTACTCTTTCTGTTCGACAAGCAGGCCATGTACTGATAAGCATATCCAACTTGATCGTCCCAAGTGGAAAAACCTTTTCACTAGTAAAACCAAGGAGGGGCCTATGATATGGCTCTAACTGGGCTAGCTTCAGATTCAAACTATCAAGGCATGGATAGAACATGATATCTGCCAAGCTACCGTTATCCACCAGTACTCGTGAAATCACCACTTCTTTCATTCTCATCTTGATTACCAATGGATCATCATGAGGATATAGTACACCTGCCAAGTCGTTCTTAGAGAAATCAATGACCAACTTGTCTTTATTTACCTTCCTCGGGCGATCATCTTCAGCTATATTTATTCGCTGAATGTACGAGCAAGCTTGAGCCTCATTGAGGTAAGCTTTTCTCTCTGCAGCCATATCTCCACCTCCTGCATCTCCACCTGTAATAACATTACATTCAAATGATCCAAAATGGATTGAAAATACCTCACGCTCTGGCTGTTTTGGTCTTTTAGGGAGATCGGGGTCATCTTGATCATCTTCTGGGTCTTCTTCATGAGTTCTCTTCTTGTCCTCTTTTGCCCGTCTAGGAGATCTAGACCTCAGCCTTGCTCAGTCGTTGACCTTTCCACCATTTCAATGATCCACATACTTGTTCAATTTTCCCCGCCTGATGAGCTCTTAAATTTCATTCTGGAGAGCTATGCAGTTTTTGGTCGTGTGACCATGGTCCTTATGGAACTCGCATTATTTGGATTTATTCCTCTTGTCAGGATCTGCCTTCATTTTTTTAGGCCAGTTTAGCTCCTCGCTGTTCTTAATCTCTTTCAGCATGTGGTTTATATCTACCTTCAAAGGAGTATAGTTTCCAAATTTCTTCAACTGTTCCAATGCTTGCTTTGATTTTAATTGCTTGTTGCCACCATTGTTCTTCTGTTCCTTCTTCTCAACCTTATCCGCCTCAACTTTGGTCTCCTTAATGTCCATATTCTTCTTCGCAGCCATAGCTTCCTCGGCGTTCATAATCTTGGCTCCCTTTGCCATTAGTTCTCCCATGGTTCTAGGCGGGTCTTTGGCTAGTGTGTAGTACAATTTATCTGGCAAAAGTCCACTCATCAGAGCAGTAATTGCTGTCTTCTCCTCGTAATCAATTACTTCGAGTTTCTCATTATTGAAATGAGTAATGTAATCCCTTGTGCTTTCACCTGCCTTTTGTCTAACACTCAATAAGTGTGCTACTCGTTTGACTGGTTTTGCTCCAAAATAGGAGTTTCCAATAAAGAGCTCTGCCAGTTGAAAGAAAGTCGCGATGTTTCCCCGAGGAAGATTGTTGTACCATATTTGAGCAGATTCGGTAAGAGTTCCTGAAAATTCCCTGCATCTCATCTCATCTGGAACTGCATAGATATCGGCAGCAGCTTGGTATTGTTCTATACGAAGGACATGGTCAGTTTTTCCATCATATTTAGGCGTTACCATTGGAGATTTGAATTTTGATGGTGTTGGAAAATCCACAATCGCCTGTACAAAGGGTGCCCCTTGAACAAAAGTCTTTTGTAAAGGATTCTTGGCCTTAGACATTTCCCCTAATCTATCTTCCAACCTCTGAATAGAGCCCTTCCATGCATCATTTCCTTCCTCGGGCCTATTATTTCGAGCAATTGATCGCGTTGAATTTGCTTCTTGGGATCTTTCATTACGAGCAGTTGGTCGTGATTGGGCAGAGCCTTCCCTTAGGTCTGATGGCCATGGAGAGTTCCTCGATGCAATCTTAGGAGGGCTTCTATTCCTCCTAGGGACCAAACAATCAAAAGGAGAGATTCTACTCAATCTTTCTAGATCACTAGTTCTTTCTGGAGAGAGAGTGATGTTTCTCTGAGAGTCTGTTGCTTGTACTGAGGAAGTTCGACCAGGTTGATAAGAAGGATCGTTAGATCTCTCAGTATGATATGAATCGGTGCGTCTGGATTGAGATTCCTCTGGGAATAACGTTCGCCTAGTTCGTGAAGAAGGTAACCGGGTATTTCTCTAAATGCTTCATTGTCCTGACTGGGATGACACTCCACCCTGGATAGTTTGCATGAGTTGTCGCATGGTCTCTTGCATGGTCGTCTGGCCCTGGGCCAAATTAGCCATTATACCAGCCAGATCTTGGACATTTGGAGGAGTAGATGGAGGATTGGGAGGGATCCCAGCATTTCGATTGCTGGATTCCGAATGATCAGCCATTGATGATGAATTATTTTGGTGAAAAACGATAATTATAGTCAATTTCCCACAGACGGCGCCAATCTGTTGATGTAAAAAATTAGATTATCTCTAATTAATCAATCACAGATAAAATAAATGAGACAAAATATTTTTAAAGTGGTTCAGCCTCGAAAGAATGGCCTACGTCCACTATTTTTGTTATTGCTGACTGTTTGCTTGGAATTCTCGATAATTAATTTACCAAGAAATTCCTAGTCCCCTTCTAATGAGGAGGTTACAATGTATTTATAGCGTTGAGGCTGTACAAATTAAAGGATAATGCGCTGTTATCTAGTAGACAAGTACATCTGTATGATAATAATGAGCATTAAATGAGCAGTCGTCTCCTTGATTCTCTTGAGTTGGATGCGATGTACGCTATGTAGCTCGGACCGCTTAAACCGCTCGAACCGCCTAAGCTGCTCGGCACGCTTGAGTTGCTCGGGGCCCCTGATTTGCTCGATAGAAGTATATATAATCGCCACATTGGCAGACACGTGTCTGTAAGTGAGTGGTCCATGTCAGCAGACTAAATTTGGTATCAACACCTGTGAAACCCCTTTATACCAATCAGAGGACGTTAAATCCACTGCTGATGTTAAACCATTGGATGAAAGTCAAATGGCCAAGGCCAAATCTCAGCCATTGATTTGATATGAGTTTTTCGAACCTTCCTTGCGTAGTTTAAAAGGAGGTTGAGCCTCTAGGTTTCAAAAACTTTTGCCAGTTTGTCTAACTAAGAGAGAGAGAGAGAAAAGAGAGAGAAAGAGGGAGAGGAACCAGAGAGAGAAAACAAAACCTAAGTTCGTTTCAAACCCTAAATTCCTTTTCCAAAACCAGTTTACAACCAAACAACAAACCTGAGTGTTTAAGAGTTATTTTGGTAGTGGTTTGAAGGTTGTTCGTGGTTTGAATCCTCTGCGTTTGAAATCTTTTAACCAACTTAGATATTTCGGTTTGATCTCTATTTCTTTTTCATAGAAACATTAGATCTTGCTATTTTATGTCATATCACACTTAGATCTGCATTATTTAGTTTCTTATCTTGAGAAATCATATTTGTTGATTATTTTCTTCTGTAAATGTTTTTCACAACTCAAGAATCAACAAAGTCTTTTATGTTTCTAGTTCTTATGAGACAAGACTTCTTATTTAGTTGGAATCGCAATCAGTGGTTTACAATTTCAAAACCCTCTGAAATTATTTAAGACCTTGGAAGTCTTCCGAGCAAGGTAACCTTGGATTCTGGGTTAATTTGAAAGATCAAGAAAGTCTGTGGTTTCTAAATAAGAGAGAAACTGAAAACCTTATCATTTATAGGTCTGTGGAACAAAGTGTGGAGAAGTTAGCAAGCTGAGAAAACTACATCAACATCAGAACTGCAGAGAAGTTAGAATCAAACCAGTGGGTACATATTCTAAACTTGTATAGGTCTGTGTTATTTGCATGTGTGTTAAATAGTTTGTAACTTGTATATTTTGTTTTAGTGGATTTTTGGTTTGTGACTTAGAAGTCACCGTGGATGTTTCCTCAGTTGGGTGAGGTTTTACCATGTTAAAAACTATGTGTACTTAATCTTTCTACATCTCCTCATCTCATTCTTGTTGGTGGCTACTTTAAATTGATTTAAACTGCTTTAGTTTTGTTTTTCAAAACTAGTTACATAATCTTGAACATATCTCATACATATTTTTATTAAACACATCTTGTGATTAATCTGTTTGATTTAAAGAAAAGTGTTTCCCCAAAAAATAGTTCGGAGTTACTTAGATAGTTTAATCTTGAATTAAATGACTTAAGTGACAACTTTTCATCGACCCCATATGCGAATCATCTTTACGGTATGGAGAAATGCCCCGTTTTACTCTGAGAGGTCATCGGGCACTTTCGGGCCCCTGTTGACCAAAGTCAACTTCCCAAATCATTCTAAGCTCTTTGGAATGTCAAAATTCGGCGCATAACCTTTCTAACTGTCCGCCCAGTGCATGGTTCTAAGTTACTGTTTGGACTAACAATCCATTTCCATTCTAAGATCTCATGTCCAAAGGTCCGACAAGCACTTTCGAGCCCCGTTTGACCAAAAGTCAACTACCGAACCTGGGAGCGGCCCAAATGATTAAGGTATCTGAATTAACTTTCTAATGGTATAACCCATGTGCGATTTGTATTTACGAATTGTTTTCTACGATCGTGTTTTCGAAAAAATCTACATGAGACTGCCGATTGGCAGGTCCATTTACCTGTCAATCGACAGTGTGCCTAGGGTGACCTGCTGATTTGTAGGGATAGGGCTATGCCGATCGACACCCCCTTACCCTATAAATTGATGGCATGACCCCACTCCCAAGGCATACCTCAGATCCATCAATAATGGTGATCTCAATAACATTCTCTTCCAATCAACAAAGTTTCCTTGTGTGAAATTTCTTTCTAACTTTCATTCCCATCATTTTCATACCCGGTTTAGTAAAATCTCATTCTCTCTCACTCAACCATCATCTCAACATTCATGGGAGCTCATCAAGGATCAATATCAAGCCTCAACTCTCCAAAGAAGGTCCAAAAATCCTTTTCTCTCTTTAAATTCTTTATTTTCTCATTAGTTACATAAATTTGTAATCTAGCGTTTACTTTAGCTCATACACATTAATACTTCACCCTTTAATAGTTATATAGCACATAATTTATTTTATATAAAAACAAATAGGGTTACACTTATAAATTCTAACGGGATTATACACCACAATTTCTCAAAACTAAAATACATTTTCTACACAGACATATATAATAAATTCACGTTCGAATCTATGGGATAAACCACACCTTTATGTCGCATACGAACTACGTCTACTTTGATGCCTTTATAGGCTACATAGGCATTTCGGTCGAAAACCCAAGACTCGAGTCCAATTTTCCCATAGTCGCATTTCTTTCCTTTTCATCTATACATTATTTTAATATAGATTATATTTGTGATCCTCATCAACGTTTTATCCAATATATATTATCGTTTCATTATAACAATCAATATCTCGATAAACGCATACATCGTATTTTCTGGATATTATATTGGGAACATTCCTATGGATGACTTCGCTCTATCTTTTTCATGGTATGAGTGCGGAGTGTGACACTCCACCCAATAAAATATCGGGTGATCAGTCCTATATCAGATTAAAACAGGAATCTCATCTCGTTCATTCTCAGCATCTCTATCGAAAACTTTTTAAAACTTACTAACCACCTAGCAAAAGCTAATGCCAAAATTTTAATCTTTTTATTTAACAACAACAGCCATATAAATATCAATACGAACCATTCACACAAACCATGAATCTAAAGAAATACTGAATAAATCAATAAATGACCGGTCGAATAAACCATCGGCAGAAAACCAACATCCACTAATATAATCCAACAAAGAATAGTAACGAGTACAAAGTCCGACTGAAATGAAAATAGCTGGGGCAACATGCCCGAAAGAAATACCAAGCTGGATCCTACTCTAGTAATGCAATGACTAAAGTGTCCATGTCCAAATCGTGCAACATCCACACCTATTGCAGCTACGCATCCCTGGAATAGATCTTCAAGTTTGGCATCCCTGTGGATGGAAACCTAAAAGGCTTTAAAAATATTTTGCAAGTATGGGTCAGGGCCCAAAGTCCTTTTGAAAATATTTTGCAAGTGAATTAAAATGCAATAATTAAAATGTATGAACGCTCTTCATATTTAAGTTAGTGTCGCACTCTCTTGAAATACATCTCACCCCTCCTCTAAAGTTCACACCTAACGCTTTCTACCTGACCATCCTAGTTACACTACCCCATCTAACTAGTCGTGTCATGAAACTTCTTGAACTCTACTCTAACCCGAGTAATTTGTATATTTACTTCGTAAGTTATTTATCGCATTAAATTAATTAATCATTTTCTTAAAAGACATATAACATTCACTAGTTATATAAGCAATACAAATTCTCTTCATGTAATTAGTTACCCGTATATAATTATCTACTCTATTATATATGCAGAACTATATTCCACAATTATACATATATTGAATATAAATAAAACCGCTCTTAAAAGCCATATAACATTCACTAGTTATATAAGTAATACAAATTCTCTTCATGTATGTAATTACCCGTATATAATTATCTACTCCATTATTTACGTACAACTATATTCCACAATCACACATATATTGAATATAATTAAAACCATCCTTCCGAGTAATACCTCATCGAATGCATTCTCTAAAGTGCTATCATCCCAGGTCTACTCAGTCCCATCTGGATTTTTGAGACAGCTATCCACCGCCGAATCAGAACATATAAATATAATCTTATTGGAGGAGATCATATTCCCCCGAGTGTGAAGACAATCATCTCGATTCCCACCTCTATTTGGACGTTATGACCTGGGGATATACTCGCCCTACTCCTCAAGCTAGGGCATTCATCCACATCGCGCAACCTCCCCCGACAGAACTAAAGCATATAATTCTAAATAAATACCTAGCCACCAGTATTTATGAGCACACAATATATATCCTATCACACTACCATACACACACACACACACACACACACACACACACACACACACGTGCACTAGGGTATGCCCGTGCCTGAAGACACGGTGCCAATTTCCCCAAGTATGAATCGTGTGTCAAATTATAAAAGTTTAGTATATGGATACACAACAGACTACTATTGGCAATTATAATTTATTACATCACTAACGACCTAACTGAATACATATTAAAGTAACCACTACTAACCTCAAATCACCTTAATTATGTGATTCAGATCCAAGAATTGAACCAAATGGAATTATAAACTCCAATTAACCATGAATATCCATGTAAAAAAACTCATTCCTAAAACGTTAAATATACACAGAACTAATGTATTTAGAAAATTTTAAGTTATATATTAAGATTTAATAAATGCAAATAACAACATGACGCTTATGTTTTCAAATGCTATACAAAATTCATCCAAGCCTATGAATAAAACAAAATTAGTCTAATAAACATAAGTTTTCGTTTGAAAATAGAAAAAACTAAGATTACCTAGTGTCTTCACCTTTGATGTCTTCGAGCAACAATACCCCCGTCATTATTAAATTCTGCTGAAATGAAAAGAAAAAATTATAAAAAAAAAACTCAACAAAAACCCATATTTCGGAAGTCCAAGGAAATGAATGAAAAAACATCTAGTGACTGTTGTCACAAACCTGACATGAAAAATAAAGTGTTGTGCTATTGTTGTAGTAGCGGCTGCTGTGTTGTCGTTGTTCTAGCAACAGTGAGATATGTGCTATTTTTGCAGCGGCTGCTGCGTGATCAGTTTTATGCTCCCAAGACTTCAACAGATGCCTCAATAACGGATAGAATGTCATATTCCATTAAAGTGTTATGTAATACACACACTCATAAACTGCTAAAGTACTAAAAACTCAAGAAGACTTCAACTAAACACAATAGTTCACTCATTTTCAGCCTTGCATGCAAATAAAAAATAGTTGGGAATAAAGTAAAACTAAACATGAAGTAGCACAGATATTCTAATCCAAATCCGAGATTAAAGAACTAAACATTTTGGGCAAGGAGCTATGCTGTTCGAACTGCAATGGAGTCCAACAGTTTTAGGCAAGGAGCTATGTTGTTTGAAGCCGAAAATGAATCAAATGAAAGTAGCTAAAAGTGGCTGATAGCTTATATGTTTTACTGAAATGCATCAGCAGTGTTATTTTTTGCTAAAATTAGCTAATAATCACAGAGACTTGATAATGATAATTCATAAACGTTATGTGTGAGACTTCAAACATACTAAATAAAAAATGTAGTCAATGTAATGAGTACATGGTTTAATATAAAGAAACTGGAAAACTCAAACTTGCATTTTGACCAAATTTTCATTTGGACGTAAGTTTAATACCAATATTTAAAGCAGAAAAACTCAAATTAATAACAATATGTTATACAAAAATCACATCTAATGAACATAATGGTACGGCTGGAGACCTTTTTGCTGACCTATAACAAAACTGAGATATCCTTGCCTTAAGATAAAAATGAAATTATCATATCTAATCTAGCGAGATGAAATCAATGCTCCAGCTTGAAGGCTGCAATTATCCTACTCTTCCCTCGACCTTAACTGAACCGCCGTAGTCATACTCCCTTAACTTGATTTTTTTTATATGTCCATGAAATTTCAACACCACTAATATAATAGTTCGAACCCGACATAAGATACAACTGTAATATTCCAGTGTATTCAAGGCTTACCCGAAGGTGGTCGTAGGCGCATAATTTTAACCGCATCTGGTGGGGCTTTCAGGGCTTTCAAGGACTGGCCTGTTAATAAATTGAAATAAGCTAAATTAGTTTATGCTTTGAAACATTCCAACTGGAATATAGAGAAAAAGATTACTTTGGACTCTACCACACTTTTCAATAAGGGTCTAGAAGTTATTGAAGCTCACTATCTCTATGGGGCTGACTACGATGATATTGAGATTGTTATTCACCCCCAGTCGATTATACATTCAATGATTGAGACACATGATTCATCTGTCCTGGAACAATTAGGATGGCCCTATATGCGTTTTCCCATCCTCTACACACTATCATCTAGAAGCTTTTTGTAGCGTTTGACAGGCTGTCTTGACCTTGCCCTCATTGAAGGGGAGAGGGGAGTTGATGTTAATGGTGTTGATAGGCTGTAGAAGCTTAAGGACATGTAGTTATTACTTGGGAAACTTTCCTACTAACACAACATCCCTCTAGATCGAGTAACAGATTCCTTCTAGCACAGCATCCCTCCAAAATGTTACCAGAGGTTCTTAATGACTTGCAGTTCTTACTTAATTTCGTGCTTTGGTCAGGGGAGGAAAACCTTTGAGTCAATTTAGAAATTATAATACTTGAGACTTATTATTTTGGAGACTTTACGTTTGTATCCTCCGCCTCCATTTCTTATTAGACTTTCCATTGGATCGGATGTACTGACATCTTTATTTCTGTTTATAATCTCCATAGATCTTCATCTTTAATCATATACATGCGTATAGTATTTTAGACACTACACTGCAGAATTGACAGAAGAACAAACACGCCATGTCAAATTCTTACAAACATAGCCAAGATAGAAAAAATATTGCGAGTGCTAAAATAACTGTAAAAATTATACCAGATAATGAATAATGGAATTAGAAATTGGCAATGGTGATACTACTATCTTGTGGTGCCAACTTCTAATACATTAGTACACAATCCACATCATTTCTAAAAAGAATGAGCTGTAGATGTGATTGGATGATATAATCCGGTCTGTTTAAGGAGTGAAAACCATACCATTGCTCTCCATTTGATCAGTACCAAAAAGGGTTAAATTAAAACCATACCATTGTTCCCATTCGATCACTACCAAAAAATGATCACCTATCATCGAAAACATATACATATTCGAAAGCATCTGTGCCTGGAATTAAAAATTGGCAATGGTGATACTACTATCTTGTGGTGCCAACTTCTAATATATTAGTACACAATTCACATCATTTATTAAAGGAATGAGTTGTAGATGTGACCAAATGATATAATCTGGTATGTTTAAGGAGTGAAGACCATACCATCGCTCTCCATTCGATCAGTACCAAAAATGGTTTAATTAAAACCATACCATTGTTCCCATTCGATCAGTACCAAAAAGTGATCACCTATCATCGAAAACATTTACATATCTGGAAGCATCTGTGCCTGGAGGGCATTCCAGGGCTGCTTCAAGGACTCGATGATGAAAATGTTGAAGAAAAATTAAACATTGTTTTAATGTCATGGTGAGTAATGTGCCATTGGTCAAATGTTATTCCAAAAGGACTGAACCGCATAAAAAGAAACATAATATACAGAATAATAAAATATTACATGCTGTCAGTAATATTTAATGTCAAAATATTGAAGAAAAATTAAGCCTCCTTCGAAGTTTAAAGGAAGTTCAATGCTACAGAGGAATCACCTGCTAAATAGGGAGAAGAAAAGCCCATTCATTGGTGACCTATAATATAAAACAAAAAACAACATAGGAAAGTGCGGTTTAGGTTTAGAGGGATTATTTGCAAAGCCAACATACAACATCTCGAACCAAAACATTATTGTAATAATCTACTCTGAAGTCATACCATTTGCATTGAGGGTTCAAAAAGAAATTAAACAATAAAATTTGAAGGTTCATACCATTGACAACAACTTGAAGGTTAAAAAAGAAAGCATACCATTTGCATTGATGGTAAAACTGAATCCACGGGTGAGACCTAGAAATAAAAAAATAAAGATAATAATTTCAGTTTGAGATATCTAAAAATCAGGGGTTCAAAAACACCTAATTTGAAGAAGACCATTACAAAAATTAGTTAAGGTCATTGAAGGAAAAAAAAATCTTTTGGCGAAAATACAAAAGAAAGAATTCACACTACCGCAATTTCCTTTAACAAAAAATGAAAATTTTGAATGTTCATAAATTATTTAGACACATAAAACAATACAAAAAATATAGAGTGAAAAAGGGAGAGAGCATACCATTTGCATTGATGGTAAAGCTGAAACCACGGGTGAGACCTAAAAATCAAGCAATAAACACAATAATTTCAGTTTGAGATGTCTAAGAATTAGGGGTTAAAAAATACGTAATTTCAAGAAGACCATTAAGCAAAAAATACCAACAAAAATTGAACAAAAAATAGAGTATATTAGAACAAAACTTAACTAAACTTTGAAACAAATCAAACAAAGTCTTCAAATCTGTAGATGTAAGGTCAAAATATCAAAATATTACAAATATAAACATGAGAGTGTGGGAGAGATTGCTTGGGGTGACAACAGCAGCGTTGGAATGCAAGGATGGCAGTGTTGGAGTACAAGGTGGCGGTGTGGTAGGATGAGGGTTTGGAACGGGTTTGCACTGCGGGGAAGTGAAATAGGAGAGGGAAGAATTGAGGGTTTGGGGATGGGTTTCAAAAGCTGAAGTAAGGGAGTGTTGGGGCGTGGGTTTTGTGTTGAGGAGAGAGACTGAGTTGTGTGTAAGGGTGTCTATGGACTCTTTCTCCCTTATTTTTGAATTTTGACATAAGATGAGGATGAAAAAAAGAGGGGGAAATCAAAGATTTGAGGGGCAAAATAGGTAGTGCATAAAAACTCATAAATATGACATCAACTTTTGATCTTATGACATACATAATTTTTCTACTTTTATATATATATATATATATATATATATATATATATATATATATATATATATATATATATATTAATCCCAACTTTACCGTGTACAAAGTCCATAACACTAGCCAACATATCCCCGAGTCTATGGTCCGACTCTAGTTTAATTAATTTACCCATTAATTAATTTAATATCTCCCCGAGTTTATGGTCTGACTCTAATTTAATTAATATGCCCATTAATTAACTTAATATCTCGCCGAGTCTATGGTCCGACTCTAATTTAATTAATATGCCCAATAATTAACTTATTATTTTCTCGAGTCTATGGTCCGACTCTATTTTAATTAATATACTCATTAATTAATTTAACATCTCCATGGTGTCACACAAACAATGTACCCAGACTCACTCACCTGACCCGAATTTCCATCTCTTAGAACGTACTCCTCAAAATTTCATTGTAAAGAGAACGTTCCTAATTAAATAATATTTAACAATTTATTATATCATCCTATAATAAATTATTCCAACTATAAGCTTTAATTAATTAATCCCCCATTAATTAATCTATTATCATGGCGTCACTCAACCAAAATATCTAGAAACCCCTTGGTCCATAATACAATATCCCTAATTAATTATTCAAAATTCTCCTCAATAAATTTCGCACAATTATTAATATGAGATTTTCAATTTACTAAATCTGCCTAGATTTTTAAAATGCCGTTTTGGAGAATTTTGGGGCCGTTTTGGAAAAAAACGTATTAGAGAATGAAAGTTAGAAAATGCCATTTTCTAAAGGGCATGGCGGACAGAATCGCCATTAACAACTTTTGTGAAGCTTTTTACCCAGGATTATCCACTAAAATCCTTACCAATCAAAACCAGTCCCAATATCTTAATTCCCAATTTCTATCTCCAATTGATAATAAAGATATGAATAAATACGATTTGTGACACCCCACCTAATTAAATACCGTGCGAACACTCCTTTATTAAATTAAAATCAAGGTGAACAGTTGGTTCATTCTTAGCATCACTGTCGTAAAATAACTTTTCCAATTTAAACACCCTAATTAATTAAGCTAAGTGACAAAACCATTTTTAAACATTACTTTCCAAGTTTTATTTTAAAAACAAAGATTTAATTATATACAACAATTCAATATTAAAGAATCACACCACAATAATCCTCGAACATATCATCCAAATAATTTAAACATTCAACAACTAAATCCCAACATTAAAACTTAAAGTAAAACATCCAGACAGTAATAAATCCCAAAGTGACAATATTAGAAATATCTGGATCACAATGTCCAAATAAACAACTGAATAATGGAGAGGGCGACACATGCCCCACTAAATGAGTATGCTAGGTGTGGAATCAAATAAATGAAGTCGTCTAAGCAAGTGGCCTGCAACTCCCACCTAAGCTGCAGCGCGGTCCTTCCAAAGGATCCTATGTAAGACGCCCCTGTGGTTGGGCACCTGTAATATATATATATATATATATATATATATACATACATACATACAAGAGAGAAAGATAAATAGAAACGGGTCAGAGCCCGATAGTGTAGAAGATTTAAAATTCGTTTAGCAAGTATTTGAATTGTTTACAGGCCAATGCAACAACATATTAGTGCGACACTCTCTTGAGAAATTCTCACCTCTCTTCTAATGTGCATACCTATCGCACTAACCTTCCCAACGGTTTATCTTATCTTATATCGCACTAATCTTCCCAATGATTTAACTTGTCTTAGGTTACTCGTAAGATTTAAAACTGAACAACGTAATTGTTTAAAAGGATAATTTCATTTAGTAACAAAGCTCTCATTTTAACTTTATTTATTAATAAAGTTTCCCTGTATCATATTATACTTTTCAAAACAAGTATTTCCAATTTGAGTCATTATACATGTCTTACTTACCATAACACAGTAGGCAGTTCCACATTTCAGAATTTCATATATATATTAAAAACTCGTATAATATATATATTCTAACGGCACCCCACATAAAAATTATGGTGCGGGCATACTCTGCTATCCAATCCCCGTATCACTCGTACTAAGGTAAATACAAGTTCGGAATCACTCTCGAACTGTATTAACACATACACAAATAATATTGAGGCGAAGCATAGTTTCCAAGTCCAGGAGGTCAGTACATACCCTCACGTCTCTTAGGACCGTCCGACTATCGATCCGATAGCCCGTACCTAGGATTCCTATCTTCTAGGGTACGAGTCAATATCCCCCATGAAGGCCCATTCGAGATAAGACTGTCCCAGCGCGGTAACCTCAGGGATAACAAGTAGCGCGGGTATGATTTTTACATGTATATAATATATGCATACACACAGTCATATAAATATACTACTTTTACCATATCAATTTAGGTTCATCACAAAACCCATAATCACGAAATTTATCCTGATTTTCCCATTATTAGTTATTACGTATAACGGTTCCTTTCTAACTTTAATCCGATGGATTTTTCCCAGTTACTATGTAATACTCATGGACTCTATCCTCTCAAGTGTAAAAATTCAGTAGGTATTCATCTAATTTCCAACGTAACCATCTTACGCGTCTCTCCCCTTAATACATAATTTCATCGTCCCTTATATGTAAATATCCCAAAAATACAACTCTCGTCTTACATTAAAGATCCCAAAATTATTTATAAATCCTACTGGTCTTCTTTATCTCCCAAAACATTTTAATAAGGGTGCCCAAGAATTATTTCTCATTAAATTGAATTCAACTAATTTTAAAAAAGGGGAATTATGAGTCTTCCAGGAGGGGTCGATCGATCGAGGTCTGGGGATCGATCGATCGAACCTTCGATCGATCGAAGCTCTTGGCTCGATCGATCAATCAAGCAGGTATGGCGAATTCTGCAGTTAATCAGTTACGGGTTCTAACACATAACCTCCTCCAAATCCAAACTTTTCATCCCCAATCGCCCAGAAATTTGTACTACTAACATCATAATCTCATTTTAAGTATCTTCTACGTAAAGCATGTAAATTTCCGTCATTAATCATGGATTTATAGGCAAAACTTCATAAAAATCTCAAGAACCCTATAATTCTTTAAACATGGTTCTAATCAATATTTTCCATAATTTTCTTCTTCTAAAACATCAAAATTTCTTGGTTTAATCCTCTACATGTGAAGGGGTTTCCAGAATAACATTCAATTCATTACTACATGCGATTTCCTATCTCAAATTTGGGTTTTCTTCCATAAAACTCATCTTAATCATCCCTAGACTAACATGAGTGATGCATTAACGAAAATAAGCAAGATAAACACTTGCCTGGGATTTTCAACATTCTGGTTTGATGATGAATTTGGTGTGGTTCCGTTCCCCATCGCGCGATCTACGCGTTGGTGGTGGTGGCGGTGCAACCGGGTGAATCGTTGGCCTTGGATTGCTTGGAAAAGCTTCTCCTTCCCTCTCCTATGGCCGTCACTTGTCTTTGGTTGTTCTAACCCTAGAAGACAACCTTAGACATCTGATATATCCCTTGAATTTTCGTGGGTTTAATTACCCAAAAATGTAAAATGTCCAAAATGCCCTCCCGGGGTACTAATTAAGCCTAAAAATGCCCCGAGACCCAAATTAAACCCCCGAGTACACTTTTCTGACTATCTCGACCCTTCCGGACACATTGGCGCACTCAAAACGACCATACGAGCGACTTATAATATATTCACTTTTACTCATCAATATTTAGTCCCGATGCGACACGGGCGCGTCCCTACTCAAATTTCCAAAATTGTCATTTTATTCACTCGTGACATTTAATATAACCAATATTATATATTACTTTGCTCATTAGTAATATTCAACAAATTTCCCATAATTACTAACTCTCATCACATTAATAATTATAACATAATTAATTTTTGGATTTATATTAAAGAATTAATTCACATTAAATTTAATAAATCCCCAAATTAATATAGCATAAAAATACGGGGTATTACATACTTCCTCCCTAATAACGGAATTTCGTCCCAAAATTCAAAAAATAAGGCGTACCTGGTAAGAATAAATCTGGGTATCTCTCGCGCATATCTGCCTCGCGCTCCCAAGTGGACTCCTCCATATTATGATGCTCCCACTGGACCCGTACAAGTGGAAGTACCATTGACCTCAATTTTCTCTCGCTATGGTCTAGGATAGCAACCGGTCTCTCCTCGTAAGGGCTGTCAGGCTGTAAGTCTATCTCATCTATCGCAATGTGGGTATGTGCCATATCATCCCGAAGATATCGTCTCAACGACGAGATGTGAAATACATCGTGAATGAGATGTAAATGCTCTGGCAGTCCCAATCTGTATGCTACCGACCCAATCCTCTCGATAATGGGAAATGGTCCCACGTACCTCGGGGCCATTATCCCTTTCTTCCCGAACCTCATTACTCCTTTCATAGGAGATACACGTAGTAATACCTGGACCCCCGCATTAAACTCCCGAAAGAACCGTTTCGCATCGGCGTAGCTCTTCTGCCTGTCCTGGGCTACTCGAATGCGACTCCTGATCATCTCAATCCTCGCGGAGGTTTCCTGAATCACCTCTGGTCCTAGCAACTTGTTATCCCCTACCTCGAGCCAACAAGTTGGGGAACGACAAGGCCTTCCATACAAAGCCTCAAATGGGTCCATGCTAATCATGAACTGATAAGAGTTATTATAAGCAAACTCTACCAGTGGAAGGTGTGGCTCCCAACTTCCTCCAAAATCAAGAACACACATGCGTAGAATATCCTCCAACATCTGATTAGTACGCTCTGTCTGTCCATCTGTCTGTGGGTGATAAGCTGAACTCAACCTCAACTCAGTACCCATAGCCTCCTGAAAGCTCTCCCAGAAATGTGACACGAAAATCTTGTCTCTATCTGACACAATATTTAGGGGCACCCCATGTAATCTGACAATCTCAGCAATGAACAACTAAGCATACTGACTCGTGGTATAGTCTGTCCGCACTGGCAAAAAATGAGCAACCTTGGTCAAACGGTCTAAAATCACCCAGATAGAGTTGTGGCCTCGCTATGATGTAGGCAACCCTGTAATAAAATACATGCAAATACTCTCCCACTTCCACGCGGGTACTTCCAATGGCTGAAGCAACCCTGACGGTTTCTGATGGTCCACCTTTACCAGCTGACAGGTAAAACACATGGATACGAACTCAGCGATGTCCTTCTTCATTCCACTCCACCAGTATTGTCGCCTCATATCCTGGTACATCTTATCTCCTCCAGGATATACCGCAAATCGGGACCCGTGAGACTGAGTCATCACTGCATGACGTAATTTTGCTCCTTCTGGGACAACCAATCTCCCATTAAACCTCAAACCCCCATCAGAACTAACAGAATAGAACTCAGCACCCTCGGCTAAAAGTCGTACAATCTTCTTGTAATACCCCGTATTTTCTGTGATATTTATTTTTGGGATTAATTGAATTAAATGTGTATTAATTTGGAAATTAATCCGGATAAAAATATTAACGAGATGTGAGTTAGTATTTGATTATAATGTGTATATATGGCAATATATGAATATTGGAAATATTGAAATTGTCGTGAGATTTAAATACGACAATTTGGGAATTTTGTTGAGACGCGTGTGACCGCCGCGTCATGGTATCATATTATTATATTTAAAAAGTGAATTTTAGTTCCATTAACCTTATGGTCGTTTTGAGTGCGCCAACGCGTCCGGAAGGGTCGAGATAGTCAGAAAACACTAGCCGGGGGTTTAGGTTGGGTCCCGGGGTATTTTGAGGCCATACCGGCAACATAAAGGGTACTTTGGTAATTTTGTATTTTTGGGAATTTAAAAGTGACGAAAATTAGAAATAGAAATCTAA
The DNA here is from genome assembly GCA_949130495.1 of Sambucus nigra. Lineage (NCBI taxonomy): Eukaryota > Viridiplantae > Streptophyta > Magnoliopsida > Dipsacales > Adoxaceae > Sambucus > Sambucus nigra. Next base: position 887,677 of record CASBWL010000171.1, on the reverse strand, counting down.
CTTAATCTCCATCCACTAAACCCACTAACTACACTAAGGGACTTATTGGGTTACGGGAGAAGTTAAGAAATAGTTCTTTATTGCCAAAAACCAACTCCACCTCCATTGTCATCATCCTTGGGAAGAACTTGTAGAGAGAGAGAGAGAAAGGAAAGAATTCTGCAGAAAGAGAGAGAGAGAGGACAGATTCAACCTTCAAATTCAACATCAAATTCAGAGAAAGATTAAGGCAAGTGGTTTAAATGTATTTGATTCAAGCTATGCTTTTCCACGTTTAGGAATTTTCGAAATTGATCTTGGAAGATGATTTAGACCCATAAATTGGAAGTTAAAAGCTATGAATTATGATAGGTATTGCATGTAGTAATATTCTGGACGAATTAGGTGTTTAAAACAGAACCATTGATGATCTAAAAATGGAATTTAGAAGAAGTTTAGTGATGTTCTTGAATGAAGAAGAAATCTGGAATTAATGATGTAGTTTTGATCTAAACAAAGCCTTTGAATGATGAATTATGGGTTTTAGAATGTTAATACTGTTGTAGAATGATAGTATGATGATATTGTAACCTTGTATTAGAGTTTCATGCTTGTAAATGGTGTTTTGGGACGAATTAGTAACTACAAAACGAAGCAGTCCGTAACCATACCTGGTGCGTTCGATCGATCGATATTCTTCAGTCGATCGATCGACTACCATCGATCGATCGAAGGTAAAGGTCGATCGATCGACCTTCCCAGAATGAGTAAAGTTTTCCCTAATTTGATTTTTAATGGTGGTAACCCTCGGAAAATATTATTGGAGACTTTATGAATACCCTTAACCTTAAGGAAGACCAGTAGGCATGATTATGATATTGGACCTTAATTAGAATTCAATTTGAGGAATTATTCTAAATTAATGAAATTCGATAAGTGAGATAATATTTGGGTTAATAGTGTAAATTTGAATAATTTGGTGAAATGAGGTTTGGGGCAGAAGTAAAGACCTTAGGAATAAAGAGGTTATATGTGGGAATAATAGGGACTTAATAATCTATTTTAGATAGGTTTTAAGTATAAGAAACTACGACGTGAGACGTGTCGACAGTTAACTTTTATATTATCGGGAAACTTGAAATATATGACTTTGGAATAATGGTATAAAGATGTAGAGTATACCTTTATTAATATCGAGATATCTAAGATGTGTGAATGCTTAGTATATAACTTTATGTGTATGACATACCTACCATACTTGCTATCACGGGAGGTTTACGTTCGCTTAGGGCGTTCTTATCCTTGTGTTGCCCGGATTTAGATTGGTTACCTCGATGAACATAGGTCATTGAAGGAATTATTGGGATGTTAATAAGTTTGCTGATCGTGGGAGCGTAGGTATGTGCGTGACCCATGTGATGGTGACTGTGTTCGCCTCCATTATTTGTGATGTTGTTATCTGAACGATTCCTGAGAGATTCGGAATGCGTAATCCTTATGTACGTGATGTACCGGGATGGATAGCAGAGTATGTGTGCACCGCAGCTTAGCCTTTGGGTGCTTGTATTGTATATTTATGATGTGAATAATATATGGTTAAAGGAAAAGGAATTTTGCTATGATAAATTGTGTGTATATTTATTATCACGTTGTGAAAAGATAAAAGGGGACTGAAATCAATAAGTGGTGTTGTTAATAATTGGGAATCCGAAAATTAAAGTAGAACTCTCTATTTAATTGTTAAGGTTGGAATTAAAATGTGAACCGAGTAGAAGTGTTAGAAACTCTTGAGAATTAGATAGTTATGAGATAACACATGAATGGGTACAGGAACGTTAGGAGTGCACAGTTAGACGAGAGGTGAGTATCTCATGTGAGAGCACGTCCTAACATGTATTTTGCATATACTGTTTTAAATGTTTTTAAAGCACTTCCAGGTTTTTAAAATATCTCCACATTCGGGCTCTGACCCGTTTGCTTTCAAATCAATTTTTTTGTAAAACCATTTTAGGTGCCCAGCCACAAGGACACCATGCATAGGATTCTCACTCAGATGACGAGCTGTAGCTGCTTGTGGAAGCTACAGGGATTTGCTTTTAGACGCTTATATCATTTGGATTCCATACTCAGTATTCCTCAGTTGTAGGGCATGTTGCCCAAATTCTATTAGAGACATTTCCATTTCAGTTTTTCAGACTCTGGCATGTATTAATTCAGTATTCAGTATTTCGTTACTTACTTCAGTTGTGGGATTTTGTTGTGAGGAGTTTTTCCTCCAGATTTATTTATATCATGTGTTGGTTATTCTATTATTTCGTTATGGTGATTGGTGATATTATTCTTGCTTTAAATCTTTTACTGCATGTTAATCAGGATTTAATTAAAATTTGGCAACTTACTTTTTAAATACTAGGTGGTTAGTAATAATAAAATGTTTTCGACAGTGATGCTATTAACTGAGCCAACTTGGCATTTTGATTTAATTTAATAAAGGAGTAGCTACCCGGTATTTAATTAGTAGGGGTGTCACCCTTCTCCTGGCAAAACGGGTCTGTGGTCTGCGCCTGTATCACACTCGTAACAATCTCGGGTGTGACTGTCATAACAGATGTGAAGGAACGGGCTACTGCATCCTGGTGACCCAACACCTTCCACTTTGCTTTCCAGACGTTCGCTACATCGTCATTCAGTTTACGGCTCAACGCATCAGCAACTACGTTGGCCTTCCCCGGATGATACTGTATGTCGAACTGATAGTCCTTCACAAACTCTAACCATCTGCGCTGACGCATATTCAGCTCTCGCTGAGTGAACAGGTAATGCAGTGACTTTTGGTCTGTGAACAAGCGGAATTTCTCCCCCAATAAATAGTGTCTCCATATCCTCAATGCAAAAATGACCGCTGCTAACTCCAGGTCGTGGGTGGGGTAGTTCTTCTCATGCGACTTTAGCTTACGGGAGGCAAAAGCTATAGCCTTCTCCTCCTGCTGAAGTACTCCCCCAAGTCCCCGTAAAGAGGCATCGGTGTAAACCATGTACTCCACACCCAGCTTCGATAAGGCAAGGAATGGTGCTGAAGTAAGTTTGTCTTTCAGCTCGTCGAACGCCAATTGACAAGCATTATCCCAAACATATGGTACCCCTTTACGAGTCAGGTTTGTCAATGGACCCGCTATTTTAGAGAATCCCCAAATGAATCTCCTATAGTATCTGGCTAACCCCAAGAAACTACGCACTTCCGTCGGTGTCGTGGGCTGTCCCCACTCCCTCACCGCTGACAGTTTACTCGGGTCAACTACTATCCCCTGTTAAAAAAAAACATGCCCCAAGAACTGTACTTCTCGCAACCAGAATCCGCACTTCTCGTACTTAGCATACAACTGATGCTCTCATAGAGTTTGAAGAACCTGTCTCAAGTGCTCGACATGCTCCTCTTAGGAGTGTGAATATATCAAAATGTCATCTATGAAGACGATGACAAATTGATCCAAGAACTCTCTGAACACTCGGTTCATTAAGTCCATGAACACGGCTGGAGCATTTGTGAGGCCAAATGGCATCACCCTAAACTCATAGGACCCATATCTCATCAAGAAAGCAGTCTTTGAAACATCCTGCTCCCTAATACGTAGCTGATGGTACCCCGACCTCAGATATATCTTCGAAAATAAAGTTGCTCCCCTCAGCTGGTCGAACAGATCATCGATTCGAGGTAACAGATACTTATTCCGTATCGTGACCTTATTCAATTCCCGATAGTCTACACATTACCTCAGTGAGCCATCTCTCTTCTTTACAAACAAGACTGGAGCGCCCCAAGGTGAGGTACTCTTGCAAATGAAACCCTGACCAAACAGTTGCTCTATCTGATCTTGTAACTCTCGCATCTCTGCCGGAGCCATACGGTATGGAGCGTGTGCTATCGGTCTAGTATCCGGAAATAAATCTATGACAAAGTCTATCTCTTGACTGGGGGGTAGGCCTGGTATCTCCTAAAAGATATCGAAATACTCACAAACAACTGGGATCGAGTCTAAGGGAATCACAATCTCCTTAGAGGTATCCTCCTCTATGTAATACAAATGAGCGGTCGATCCTCCCTCTGGGCGAGGCATCGCCACTACAAACATCTCTTGCCCCAGAATGGCAAAGACAATACTCCCACCGAAACAATCAATCATGGCTCTGTAAGTTGCGAGTCAATCCATACCGATACTAACATCGTGCTCATGCATATCTAAGACTAGCATGTCTGCTGGAAATACCAAGCTACCAATCTCTACCCCCACTCCCCGGCATATAAAGAAAATAAGCGAACCACTCCCCAGTAGTGAGTTTACACACGTCACAGTGCTCTCTGCTATGGCTAACAATCCTAAGGCTTTCACAAAATGCGTAGCTATAAAATAGTGCGTCGCCCCAGTATCAAACAAAACTCGACCCATAGTACTATGGATAGGAAACATACCCTCAATCGTGGGTGGTGCCTGTGGAGCTGCTGCCTGGTGGACGTTATAGACACGTCCGTACTGTAACTGCCCCTGCTTCACTGTAGCTACTGGAATGGCTGGTAGGGCTGGTACCTGGGCTGGTACTGGGAGGACAGCTGGAAAAAGTGGCCTCTGTGGCTCATTACGGGCACCCTGCTGCTGTGGGGCCCTATCACCCTCTGGGAAATCCTGGCGCTTATGGCCATGCTTTCCGCACACAAAACATCAGCCTCTGAAGTTACCTCCCCTCTGACCCTGCTGACCACGGCCCTGCTGGCTGTTACCACCCCTCCACTGGCCCTATTGGCCCTGCTGAAAACGCTGTTGGCCCTGCTGCTGACCCTGTTGCTGTCGGTGCTGGCCCTGCCTATAACCCCCAAATCCCTGTCTGGAATCTCCTGAATGGAATCGCTTAGCAGGGTCCCCCTGATGGGAACTCTACTCGTGCTGACGAGTCTGTCCTTGAGATGTTGCTCCACTAGCACTACTACCCCCGGTCCTGCCCTGCTGGCTGGACTCTCCTGCTCTCTTGCTTCCCTGCAGATGGAAGCGGTGATCCTGGAAATGTAGTAACGCAACATTGAGTACATCAGTGAAAGTACTCAGAGACAGATTTCCTATAAGGTGCTGACGGATCCTCCAAGCTAACCCGTCCACAAACAACATTATCTTCTTACCCTCAGTGGGTGCCTCATCTGGCACTATGGTGAGAAGTCTCGTGAACTCCTCCTCATACTCAACAACGGTAGAATTCTCCTATTTCAAGTTCAGTAATTTCTGCCTCATCTCAGTCTGCACGACGGGTGGAAAGTACTTGCGATCAAACCGCTCCCAAAATGACTGAATCGGGATCGTGTCCCTCTCCTCCAAGGTGGTGGTGGACTCCCACCACTGCAAAACATCCCCCACCAGCTTAAAGGAAGCCAACAACTGTTTCTACACATGTGTGCACTCATATATACGAAGATGCCGCTGGATGTCTTTCTTCCATTGGCTGACGATGATGATATTTGAACTACCAGAGAACTCAGGGGGATGCGCCTTCTGAAAGGCATCCCTTACCCTCTCCCATACAGATGGAAGCTGTGCAGGTACTGGCGCCACTTCCTGAATCTGGGGTGGAGCCTGCTGAACCACCACTAGTGCGACATTCACCGCCTGAGCAACGATAGCCGCTACTTCATTAGCATTCATCGTGCCCTGTGCCGGAGCTGCTGGCTGCTCGGCTTGGGCATGCCTATTCTTTGGTGCACGTCTTGGAGGCATCTGAAACGTGAAGAAATTTATTAGTCTACATTTATTATCAAATCTCAAATAGCTGAAGTTGTAAACGTAAAAGCAAGAATACAACAATCCTAAAATAGGGCTCTATAACAAAAATGTTATGCTGAAAGCGAAATAAGCCATACAGATCTTAAGGACACTAGAACCTGATGCTCTGATACCACCTGTGACACCCCGCCTAATTAAATACCGGGCGATCACTGATTTATTAAATTAAAATCAAGGTGAAAAGTTGGTTCATTCTTAGCATCACTGTCGTAAAATAACTTTTCAAATTTAAACACCCTAATTAATTAAGCTAAGTGTCAAAACCATTTTTAAACATTAATTTCCAAGTTTTATTTTAAAAACAAAGATTTAATTATATACAACAATTCAATATTAAAGAATCACACCACAATAATCCTGGAACATATCATCCAAATAATTTAAACATTCAACAACTAAATCCCAACATTAAAACTTAAAGTAAAACATCCAGACAGTAATAAATCCCAAAGTGACAATACTAGAAATATCTGGATCACAATGTCCAAATAAACAACTGAATAATGGAGAGGGCGACACATGCCCCACTAAATGAGTATGCTAGGAGTGGAATCAAATAAATGAAGTCGTCTAAGCAAGTGGCCTGCAACTCCCACCTAAGCTGTAGCGCGGTCCTTCCAAAGGATCCTATGTAAGACGCCCCTCTGGCTGGGCACCTGTAATATATATATATATATATATATATATATATATATATATATATATATACATACATACAAGAGAGAAAGAGAAATAGAAACGGGTCAGAGCCCGATAGTGTAGAAGATTTAAAATTCGTTTAGCAAGTATTTAAATTGTTTACAGGCCAATGCAACAACATATTACTACGGCACTCTCTTGAGAAATTCTCACCTCTGTTCTAATGTGCACACCTATCGCACTAACCTTCCCAATGGTTTAGCTTATCTTATATCGCACTAATCTTCCCAATGATTTAACTTATCTTAGGTTACTCGTAAGATTTAAAACTGAACAACATAATTGTTTAAGAGGATAATTTCATTTAGTAACAAAGCTCTCATTTTAACTTTATTTATTAATAAAGTTTCCCAATATCATATTATACTTTTCAAAACAAGTATTTTCAATTTGAGTCATTATACATGTCTTACTTACCATAACACAGTAGGCAGTTCCACATTTCAGAATTTTATATATATATAAAATACTCGTATAATATATATATATATATATATATATATATATATATATATATATATATATATATATATATATATATATATATATATATATTCTAAGGGCACCCCACATAAAAATTATGGTGCGGGCATACTCTGCTATCCAATCCCCGTATCACTCGTACTAAGGGAAATACAAGTTCGGAATCACTCTCGAACTGTATTAACACATACACCAACAATATTGAGGCGAAGCATAGTTTCCAAGTCCAAGAGGGCAGTACATATCCTCACGTCTCTTAGGACCGTCCGACTATCGATTCGATAGCCCGTACCTAGGATTCCTATCTTCTAGGGTACGAGTCAATATCCCCCATGAAGGCCCATTCGAGATAAGACTGTCCCAGTGCGGTAACCTCAGGGATAGCAAGTAGTGCGGGTATGATTTTTACATGTATATAATATATGCATACACACAGTCATTTAAATATACTACTTTTACCATATCAATTTAGGTTCATCCCATAACCCATAATCACGACATTTATCCTGATTTTCCCATTATTAGTTATTACGTATAACGGTTCGTTTCTAACTTTAATTCGAGGGATTTTTCCCACTTACTACGTAATACTCATGGAGTCTATCCTCTCAAGTGTAAAATTCAGTAGGTATTCATCTAATTTCCAACGTAACCATCTTACGCGTCTCTCCCCTTAATACATAATTTCATCGTCCCTTATATGTAAATATCCAAAAAATACAACTCTCGTCTTACATTAAAGATCCCAAAATTATTTATATATCCTACTGGTCTTCTTTATCTCCCAAAACATTTTAATAAAGGTACCCAAAAATTATTTCTCATTAAATTGAATTCAACTAATTTTAAAAAAGGGGAATTATGAGTCTGCCAGGAGGGGTCGATCGATCGAGGTCTGGGCTCGATCGATCGAACCTTCGATCGATCGATCAAACAGGTATGTCGAATTCTGCAGTTAATCAGTTACGGGTGCTAACACATAACCTCCTCCAAATCCAAAATTTTCATCCCCAATCGCCCAGAAATTTGTACTACTAACATCATAATCTCATTTTAAGTATCTTCTACGTAAAGCATGTAAATTTCCGTCATTAATCATGAATTTATAGGAAAAACTTCATAAAAATCTCAAGAACCCTAGAATTCTTTAAACATGGTTCTAATCAATCTTTTCCAGAATTTTCTTCTTCTAAAACATCAAAATTTCGTGGTTTAATCCTCTACATGTGAAGGGGTTTCCAGAATAACATTCAATTCATTACTACATGCGATTTCCTATCTCAATTTGAGTTTTCTTCCATAAAACTCATCCTAATCATCCCTAGACTAACATGAGTGATGCATTAACGAAAATAAGCAAGACAAACACTTGCCTGGGATTTTCGACGTTCTGGTTTGATGACGAATTTGGTGTGATTGCGTTCCCCGTCGCGCGATCTACGCATTGGTGGTGGTGGCGGTGCAACCGGGTGAATCGTTGGCCTTGGATTGCTTGGAAAAGCCTCTCCTTCCCTCTCCTATGGCCGTCACTTATCTTTGGTTGTTCTGACCCTAGAAGACAACCTTAGACATCTGATATATCCCTTGAATTTTCGTGGGTTTAATTACCCAAAAATGTAAAATGTCCAAAATGCCTTCCCGGGGTACTAATTAAGCCCAAAAACACCCCGAGTACACTTTTCTGACTATCTCGACCCTTCCGGACACATTGGCGCACTCAAAACGACCATATGAGCGACTTATAATAGATTCACTTTTACTCATCAGTATTTAGTCCCGACGCGACACGGGCGCGTCCCGACTCAAATTTCCAAAATTGTCATTTTATTCACTCGTGACATTTAATATAACCAATATTATATATTACTTTGCTCATTAGTAATATTCAACAAATTTTCCATAATTACTAACTCTCATCACTTTAATAATTATAACATAATTAATTTTCGGATTTATATTAAATAATTAATTCACATTAAATTTAATAAATCCCCAAATTAATATAGCATAAAAATACGGGGTATTACACGATTGTTCCCCAAATTGCAATCAATAAATTTCTCTAATTAACTTATAATTTCTTCACAGCATAGAATTCATAAGCCCTTATAATAACAGTCCCAAAAACTTGATTCGTAACTTCCCCGAATCAAAATCCAATTTGTATTAACCCAATCTAAAAATCATTTGTATAACACCTATTATGATATGAATTGAATATCACCAATTTACATTGGAGCAACTTAACCACTTGCCTTATAAATTCGTAGAGTTTGAATCCTTTGATGAAGGTGATAGGTTTAGTACAAGCACCCAAATCTTCCTCCAAATTGGCTCCCCAAAAGCTCCTCAAATTATCCATTTTCTCCCCTCTACATATTTAGGTATTCTAAAATGAGTTATGGCTGCCCCCAACTGTCACTTTTAGATTATAAAGTGTTAATCCAGTTTTTCCTCTTATGGGGCTAATTAAAATAGCCCAAATACTCCCGTGTGAGCTCGGTCATGCATAAAAATACACCGTGCCCCATTTACCACCCCAAGTACACTTTTTCGACTATTTGGACCTATCCGGACTCAACCGTGCACTCAGAATTGACATCTGAAATCCTTTATAATGTTCTCTAATTTAAACCTCAAAATGAGACACATGCAAAATCCAAAGATGCTCCGAATTAATTAAATGTCAATTCACCTATTTAAATAATTCCTTCGACTTAAATAAATTCTCCAATTCATAAATTTGAATTCTCCAAATTAATTAAGTTTTATTTCTCTAGAAAGTAATTAAATTCTAAGTCCTCAGAATTACGGGGTGTTACACGGAGATCCCGATCTCCATTTATATATACACGCATAAACACTTCATGGATATATAGAGGAAAATAGTAACACAAACTTCTGAACTATTGGTTTCATAAGCGTCAATTTTTCTTTGATGCCGCTCTCTCGAGGTGACGACATGTTCTTTTGCCTATTTTGTGAAAAATAGGTCGGCGACTCCATCTCTTTACATTGACCCCACATCGACAATGGCCAAAGCGCTCTTAATGGAAGAGGATGTGAGACCTTCACTCACATCTCCCCCTTCCGGGAAAAATTGAGTTTGGTATGGCCAGAGGGTCCTATTATCAAATCGGGAGTTTCGCGACTAGGTGGTCGATTTCAACGAGTTATATTGGACACGTGTGAGTTGTTTGTGCCCCTTGTGGGGCGTTTTGGGGGTTGTTATGTGTTTTGCCCAATATGGCACGTTTTCAAGCCTATCTGTGCCTCTTTCAAATTTGAGTCCTATTCTGAGACTACGAGTCTCGTGATTACGCGATCGATTGCAACAAGTTACATTGGTCCTGGTCGGGGTTTTGTCCCACTTACAGAATATTTTCAAGCCTAAGTGTGTCAATTTCTAAATTCAGGAGGTAGTCTCAAATCAAGAGTCCTGCGACTATGTGGTCGATTTCAATGAGTTACGTTGGTCACAAGCGAGGTGTTTGTGCCCCTTACGGGGCCCATTGGGAGTTGTTCGGGGTTGTTGTACCCTTATGGAACGTTTTCTAGCCTAAGTATGCCTATTTTAAAATTCGGGTCCTGTTCTCAAATCAGGTGTCCCGCGACTACACGATTAGTTTCCACGTGTTGCGTTAGTCACGTACGAGGTGTTCCTAACCCTTGTGGGGGAATTTGGGGTAGTTCGAGGTTTTGCCCACTCATGACACATTTTTAAGCCTAAGTGTGCCTATTTCAAATTCATATCATATTCTTCAAATGGAATTACATTGGCTATGTGTGAGGTCTTTGTGCCCCTTACGGGGCAATTTAGGTGCTGTACCGGATTTTGGCTCACTCGCCGCACGTTTTCAACCCCTAGTATGCATATTTTCAAATTTGGGTCCTCTTCTCAAATTGAGAGTCCCACGACTAGGCTATCGGTTGCTAGGAGTTACGTTGGTTATGTGCAAGATATTCGTGCCCTTTGTGGGGACATTTGGGGGATCTTTGAGGTTTTACTCCACTCGCGGTATGTTTTCGGGCCTAAGTGTGCCTATTTACAAATTTGGGTCCTATTATTAAACCAGGAGTCCCACGACTATGCAGTAGATTACTACAAGTTACATTGGTGACATGCGAGATATTTGTGGCCCCTGTATTTCTATTAGGGTGCTGTTTGGGGTTTTGGCCCATTCGCGGCACGTTTTCAAGCCTAAGTGTGCCTATTTTCAAATTTAACTCCTATTCTCAAACTGGGTGTCCTGTGACAACACTGTTTATTTTTATGTGTTACATTGGTCATGTATGTGATGTTTTGTCCCCTTGGAGGGCCGTTCGGGGCTACTCGGGGTTTTTCCCACTTAGGGCAAGTTTTCAAGCCTAAGTCTGGTAATTTTTAAATTCGTGTCCAATTCTGAAATTGGGAATCCTCCTACTATTCGGTCGGTTGCTATGAGTTACGTTGGTCACAGGAGAGGTATTCGTTCACCTTGTAGGCCCATTTGGGGGATCTTCAGAATTTTAGGCCACTCGCATTGCGTTTTCAAGCCTAAATGTGCATATTTTGAAATTCGGGTCCAATTCTCAAATTAGGAGTCCGATGACTATACATATGATTAGTACGAGTTACGTTTGTCACATGCAAGGTTTCTATGTCCCTTATGGGGCCACTTCGTGGTTGTTTAGGATTTCAACCCACTCGCGACACGTTTTCAAGTCTAAGTATGCCTATTTTCAAATTCGAGTCTTGTTCTCCAACTGGGTGTCTCGCGACTAGGTGGTCGGTTGCTACGAGTTGCATTTTTACGTGCGAGTTATTCGTGCCCCTTGCGAGGTCAGGATTGTTCGGGGTTTTAGCCCACTGGCGGAACGTTTTTAAGCCCAAGTGTGCTTTTTTTTCAAACTCAAGTCCTATTATCAAAAAAGGAGTCCCGCAAATATGCAGTCGATTGCTACATGTTATGTTTGTCATGTACAAGGTGACCATGCCCCTTATGGGCCCGTTTTTTTTTTCCGAATTTTGTCCCACTTACCATATATTTTGAAGCTTAAGTGTGCCAATTTTTAAATTCGGATCCTAATCTCGAACCGAGAATACCGTGACTACGCGATCAATTTATACAACCTATGTTGCAAGGTGTTCATGCCCATGGTGAGGTTATTTTGTGGTTGTTTGAGATTTTGGCCCACTCGCGGCACGTTTTCAAGCTTAAGTGTGCATATTTTCAATTTGGGTCCTATTCTCAAACCGAAGGTGCCGCAACTATGCTGTCAGTTACAACGGGTTACGCTAGTCACGTGCGAGATGTTCATCATATTTTCAAACATTTAAAAAATTATGCATAGTAATTATATAAAAATGTTAGTTAAAATAAAGAATACCTAGTTCCTGTGATCCAAGAAGGACATTAAATAGAGTCTTCTAAATTTTTTATTAGACTAAATTGATCATGGAACCTCCCGTTTATTAGTGTAGATTTACATTTCCAAATTAGTTTTATTGACACAATCTTCCAAAAATGAACTAAAATTAATGTCCCCCATGGCATAAAAATCAACATTACTAATATTCTCAAAATTTGGAAACTCGAAGTTGGTGATGAGGTTTTTCTGTTCTGAAAATTGAAATTGTCTATCCGCTGATGTCTTTGATTTGATCAAGGATAATTTTCAAAACATAACAACCTCATCACCAACTTAGAGTTTCCAAATTTTGAGGATATCACTGATGGTGATTTTTGTACGTGTGGGAAGTTAATTTTCCTTCACTTTATGAAGATTGTATCAAAGAAACTAATCAGGAATTGTATATGTACATGAAAACGTGGAAATTGGTTGGGTCAGTTTTGTCCAATCATAAAATCAGGAGACTCTATTCTTAAACTGAGCGTCTCATGAAAGTTGATCGTGTCCCTAAACAATATTGAGTTAAGTTAAACATTCATAAATCAAGCTAAACATTCATACATCAAACTAAACATACATGAATCATATTAAACCTTCGTAAATTAAGCTAAACATCCATATGTAAAACTAAACATTCATAAATCAAAGTAAAGCACTAATACAGTGTCAATATCATAATACGATACAAATAAGATTGACAAGGATAAAATAATGTTTTGACACTCAATCTTCCTCGAAATTAACTAAAAGATTATTTAAATTAGGGTTGTCATCAGAGTTGACTGGAACCCTTTTGAAGCCTTTAATGCGTTTGCTATTCATACCCTTTGGTGGATGCACAACAATAAACCAATTGCCATCATTTATGCACATAGAGTAGAATACCTTCTTTGCATTCTGAAAGGAACAAATAAAAGGATCAATGACTCTATAATATTTACTCTTCATCTATGATAAGTCTACCATAAAAAGTTTGGAGTCAGTATCGACTTTGTAAGCGTTCCTAGTATCCTCCACCTTCAGCCAATCACAATAGAATATGATTTCTGTGAAGTCTAAGTAATCGAGTTCTAAGTTATGTTGGATTATCCCATAATAGGTTAGCACCGTATTTTTTTAATTTTTATCCCTTTTGCTAGCGACACAGGTAGTTAAGGCAAAAATTAAAATTCCACTGTTTTGTGTTAAATGCTTTTCTTCATATGGATATGAAATGAAATCACAACCGTTGGTGCAGAATTTCTTAAACTCTTTCGCACGAAAATTTGGACCTTTTACTTGGTGTGCAAGAATTGAAGAGACATCACCTCTTTTCAAAAGATGCATTTATTAATGAATTTGTATTAGGGAATGTTTTTACCAAACATGCATAAATAACTGCACATATAAGAGGAGAAAATTACTTCTTTTGATACCCATGCCCTAAAATCAGTTCTCATGCGATTTCTCCTTTAATTTTGGGCAATTTCATTCTTCCTATGGGTAAATTGTAAAGTTTATATCATAATATATAAAATACATCTAATTAAAGAAGAAGAATTCAGTAGATACCCACTCTCTTTAATCTTCAACTTCATCTTCGAAGAAATAACAAGTTTCTTGGTCATACTATAAATTTGTGATTCCACCTCTTTAAGGTTCCCAAAAGGCAATTCATCCTCAAACATATCAGGTTCCTTGATCACTCATTCTCTAGGAGGAATGAACCTCCTCACCTCTAGTTCTAGCTTATATTACTGAGGGTATAATGATGATTTCACAGTAAAGTATTCTTCAGCAATTGACCCTCCAATATACTGTGTATTCTTTATATAATCTTTGAAGGTTTTCATCAAGAGCTAAAAAGGATACATCCAGCGATACCTAGCGGGACCACAAACTAGAGCCTCGTCGCATAAATACACAAGCATCTTTAATGTGCTTTTTGTTTACAACTTTGGCTCAAAGTTGGGTAAAACACAAACTAATTGGCATAATTGCGCAACAGATATGTTGATATTCTGAGAAGAAATACTGAAATAGCTGAAGGATTAATTGCATGATTACATACTAGTTGTGAGACTCGCCCTGTTTTAATTCATTTATTTGGTAGATTATTATCCTTGATAAATTACAGAATAACTAGTTGGAGTCTACAAGTTAAACAACGTGTCTAAAAAAATCTTCTTCTCACTAGAAGTCAAAGTGAAAGCAGTCACAAGGATATAAATTCTTCTTCTTGTGGGATCCTTTTTTAAATATAATTGTCGCTTTATTTTCATATCTTGTAGATCGCGGGGGGCATGCTCTATAATTTGTGAATGAGATTCACCCAGAAATGCTCCTATCAGATGTTCTGCAACATTCTTCTTGTGTGCATCACATCAATTACATGCCCTACACTATGATTTTTTTCAATATGGTAAGTTAAAAAATATTGATCATCTGGACCATGGATTCTCTTTACTAGGGTCGTTCGGATCCTCCCTAGCTCTATGCTTCAGGTTTATAAACAAAGGTTGTTTACCTACGTACCTATTCTCCACAGTCATAGCCATCGCCTTCTCCTCAATCTACTGACCAGAGCGCCGAGTAGATTGCATCATGTTCTTGTGATCGATGGCAAAAAGTTAAACTTATCATTCTTATAAGGCTGACTGATCAATAGAAATCTACGATGACCTGTATAACTCATCTTACCACTTTTCTATAGCCAATTGGCTTCAGTTTCCTCCCCACATATGGGACATCCATACAAACCATGAATATTACAACTAGATAAGGTCCCATAACCCGGAAGGTTATGGATCGCTCACATCACCATTGCTTTATGTGTGAACTCTTCACCCTTATGAGATTAAAATGATATCATGCCTTTATCCCACATCCCTTTAAGTTCTTCAATTAATTGGGCTAAAAGTATATTAATACCATCGTTGGTAGCCTTTGGCATGAGTATCAATAAAGAAAACAACGACAACTCCTTTCTCATGCACAGTGTCGAAGAGAGACTTGAAGGTGCCATGAGAACTGGATAATAACTCTAATTTGTACTTAAATTATCGAAATGGTTAAACCCATTGATTGAGATTACAAAATGGATGAAGAGTTATTCGTTTGCAAATTCAGGGCATCGTGCATTTGAAATTTTCCAGATGAGTGAATCAACCAGATAACGCATTGGATTCTCACCCACCATGCATCGAGCGTTCTGTGTCATGGCCTCCGCTATCCACGGTACTGTGAAAAATCATTTTAATTGTGGCCCAAGTGGAATATACTTCAAAACCTTTTGTGGGACTTATAAGAACTTGCGATATTTTGCAACCTTGTTTTTTCCATTCTGATAAACCACATATCTAGGAACACTACATACAAGACATTAATTTTACTCTTTGTGATCATTGCGGTACACTATGAAATAATACTTGCATGAATGTATAGAACTGTACTTCAAACCCAATCCCGTCATGCTCTTCTTCATGGTAGGATAATTTTCTGGTTTAGGAGAATTTTATTAACCCACTCAAGAATTTTGGTTACGTTATTTCTAGACAAACCAAATTGACTCTTCTAATTATGCAAACCAATCACTACATACAACACCGAGTGATCTTCATCTCAATTTTTATACAATGGTATAACCGCATTATCTTTCAATCGTACATATCCCCGAACTCCTGGTAATTCAGCATTAAATTATTCATTTACTTGGTCATTGCAATACCCCGTATTTTTATGGCTTTCAAATTTGAGGATTTATTAAATTTAATTGAGATATTAATTTAATATTAAGCCAAAATTTTATTTTTAAATATTTACTAGCTTGACGAGAGTTAGTAATTATTGGGAATTTGTTGAATATTACTGGATGAGTAAAGTAATATATGAGATTGATTTTATTAATATTGTCACGAGTGAATAATATGGTAATTATGGAAATTTAAGTAGGGACATGCCTATGTCGTGTCGGAACTAAATTATTATTATAAAAGTGAATAAATTATAAGTCGCTCATATGGTCATTTTGAGTGCACAAAAGTGTCCGTAAGGGTCGATATAGTCAGAACAGTGTACCTGGGGGTTTTGTTTGGGTCTCGGGGAATTTTTAGGCCAAATTGACATCCCGGGAGGGTATTATAGACATTTTGTATTTTTGGGTAATTAAACCCATGAATTTTATTAGTATATATTAGCCATTTGGAGTTACTCTTAGGGTTAACAAACACAAAACCTAATCACAACCATTAGAGAAGAAGGTGAAGAGTTTCCAAGCAATCCAAGGCCTAAAACTCACCCGATTGCACCGCCACCATCACCAAAATGTAGATCGCACAAGGAGGAACACAACCATATATTTTTCATCAACAAATCAGACACTTGAATCCCAGGCAAGTGTCTATCTTGCTGATTTCTAGTTGGTATTCCTTCCATCTTAGTCTAGGAATGAAAATCATATGTTTTAATTGAACAATTATATGTTTTGGAAGAGAATTTATATATGTTGTAGGGAGAATCCAAGTAGTCTGAAATCTTGATCATATGCAGAGGATTACCCATAAATTTATTATGATATTTGGGAAGAAAATCTAGATTAAAATAGAGGTTTGTGATTATTCATGGAAAATTTGGTTATATAAAGAAATCTGGGATTAAACCCCTTTTTGATTAATTCGTTAAGGATTTATTAATGTTGTTATGTTAGAACTTGTTTATATATATTGCTTATACCTTTGGATAACTTTGATGGGAGTTTGGGATGAAATTATAGAGGTTTGGAGGGGTTAGAATGATTGAACCTGGAGGTTGAAATTTGCAGAAAAATGGGCAAAAACTACATATTTTTCGATCCCTCCTGGAAAATTGCATATTTTTCTTTTTGTTTAATCCGGTTAAGATACATAGGAACCCTTGATTATTATTAATGGAGTATAATAGGTTATGAAGATGATCAATAAAGTCTAAGTAGACTCCATTGAGTGAAATTAATATGAGATGAAATTGTGGGTTAACGGGGAGTTATTCATATATTGGAAATTGTGCATACATTTGCTAATAGATTGATACTCGTGAAAGATTTAGACTAGAAGGTAAGTGAGAGTATACCTACAGAAATTAGATTTAGTGAGATATAATACTTCGAGAGATGAGAAGTATGTATGAAATAAATTATAAATGAGAATGAAAGAGACAATTTCGTTATGCGAGATAATTGAGTAATTTGTGCTAATAACGGATAATTATAATTATGGGTCGTGGGCGCACATAATTTGGAAAATGTGAATATTTATATATATGACTGTGTGACTGTGCATATATTATGTATCTGTGTAAAAATCATACCCGGGCTACTTTCTATCACAGAGGTTTCTACGCCGGGACGGTCTTATCTCGATTGAACCTTTATGGGCGATATTGACTTGTACCCTAGAAGATAGTATTCCAGATACAGGCTATCTAAAAATGATAGTCAGATGTTCTAAGATACGGGAGTGTATGTATTGATCTCTTAGGATTCGAAACTATGCTTCGCCTCCATTTATATTTGTATTGTGTTAATACAGTTCGAGAGTGATTCCGAGCTAGTATTTCCCTTAGTATGAGTGAAGCGGGGACTTGATAGAAGAGTATGCCAACACCATAGATTTATGTGGGGTGCCGATAGTATATATATATATATATATATATATATATATATATATATATATATATATATATATATATATATATATATATATATGCTTATGTATGGAAACCTTCTACTGTGTGTATAAGTAGTTAAGTAATGAATAAATGCTTCATCTTTATAACAAGTGTTCGTGAATTGTGTAACGATAACTAAGTGGTTCTAAGCAACGTAAGAATATGGAAGATAATGATTCTCTAAAATTAAATATTATGGCTTTAGTACTTCTCGGGATAGAAATTTATGGGAGGATAAGTTAGATAGACTTGTCTAATCAGTAGTATGGTAGGCGTGCACACTAGATGAGAGGTGAGAATTCTCAAGAGAGTGTCGCGCCCTAACATGGTGGTTATATTAGCCAGTAAGCATTTTAAATACTTGCTAAACTATTTTTGAAACTGTTTTACACTCGGGCTCTGACCCGTTTTCTTTCATTTCTTTCTCTCTTCTATATATATGTATGTATTATAGGTGCTCAGCCACAGGGGCGTCTTGTGTAGGTTCTTTGGATTGGACGTGCTGTAGCCTTTGCGGAAGTTGCAGGCCTTTGCTTTAGATGACCTCTTCATTGATTCAGTTCTTACATTAGTTCTTCATAGTTAGGGCATGTGTCGCCCGATTTCCTATTGCGTTTGGATTTTGTCAGAGACTTATGTTCATTTATATTTTTGGTATTCAGTATTCCTTTGGAGTTAACTATTGTCAGGATGATTTCATTTATGGTTCTTTAACTTGCTTTGGATTATCGAGATAGTTAAATTCCCGTGTGTTAATTGCCATCCTTAGTATTTATGTGATTCTTAAACTGTTGGTTATTAATAAAGGTTTCATATTGGCATTTAATAAAGTAAAAATAAGTCTTTAAAATTGTTTTTTCACTTAGGTTAATTATTTAGGGTGTTTAAATTGGAAATAATTATTGTACGACAGTGATGCTGAGAATGAACCAACCGTACACCTTGATTTTTAATTTAATAAAGGACTGATCACCCGATATTTAATTAGGCAGGGTGTTACAGGTGGTATCAAAGAATCAGGTTCTAGTGTCCTTTAGGATCTGTGCGTCTTATTATGCTTCCAGCATAGCTTTCTTTGATATAGAGCCCTATGTTTGGGATTGCTGATTTCTTTGGTGAGATTTGGTTCTCCTGCTATCCTGTATATATCAGTGAATCTTATTTATTTTCGGGCGTGTTCTAACAATGAAGTATGGTAGATGAGGGCCGTTGGGCGAGTAGCGAGAGGCATGGCTTAGTGAGGTTGGAAAGTATGTTTGAGGATGATGACCGTAGTCGAGGTCATCCTTGTTATGGCACGAGAGGCCAGGATTGTAAAGACAACTAGGACATAGCCTACGATTTCCAAGTGTTGTTGTAGTAAAGAGTGATTTCAAAATTAGACTCACCCAACGTAGTACGCTTGGGAGAGGGTCAATTGAAAAATTGAGGAGAGTCATCAGTAGAAATTTTAGAAATAAGGGAATTGTGTGTGTTACCCAACTAAGGTAAAATATTCAAAGACTTAGGCATATGGCGGAATGTGGTTAACTGGAAGTGAAAAATTTGGGGTAAAATTTTTCTTGGCTCGTCGGAGCAAAGTTATAATACTGGGAGTCAACCACCACATTTAATAGTGAAATGTTGCTTAAATGGAAGGACCTTAAGTACGGTTTAACCGCATGTTCCTTCATCAGTTGTTCAGAATAATATGTGAATGATGTTCTGAACCCATCACGGAAGGGCCGGGCAGGGGTCCGTTTGTACATGAATTTAAACTTTCAGTAACTCTTGTATCAGCGGAGGTGGATATCAATGGTAGAGAAGATTTCAAATGGGAGATCAACTCGTGGGGAAAGTTGACAACACTTAAAGAGAATTATGTTGGACAGTCGATCCATATTGTGACAATGTCACACATTGTCAGTAGAGATGTTAACACTATTATGTGAAAGGAGCTAAAGTAATCGAAAGATTTATTGGAGACTAAGACTAGATGAAACGTAGTTAGCAATGCACTATAAAGGGGGAGACCTATCAGGGGACTCATTTAAATGATTCGGATAATTGAATTCTTACCGAGCGATGGTGAATTTAGTAGGTGTTATTGAAGCCAGTAGCACGTTCCTTAGGGACAATAAAAATAAGGGAACGACGGGGGTAGCCATCAGGATCGAGACTATTTAAGTTAGAGAGATGGACAACCCTAATAGGGTCAGTATGACAAGAGAAAAGTGGGTTATGAGTTAGGGTATTTTGTGGAGAGTAAAACCACACGAGTTACAAAAATTTGGAAGCAAGAAAAAGGACAAGGGTATGGTGCTTGCAAGGGAAATGGTTAATATAAATGTCGATTTGGTTCAGACAAACGCGTTATGTCCGGAAGACCATTAAGTAGCCATGGCAATTGGAAAAGTAAAAGTATGTATTTTATCCTTGTAGGATGAAGCATGTTTTATGTGACACGAGCGAGTCATTAAATTTTTGTTTATTGTTAGAGTCGCATGTGAGAAGAATTTAGTGCGTATATCTATAACGTTGTTATTATGTGTATGTTTTCCCTGGTATAATGGGATTGTCTTTAGTGTTTTCTGCGGAGGACAAATGGGTGCACTATTAGTGATTTATATTCTTTATTGAGATTTCTCGTATTAGTGATGTGATATGCGAGTATGATATTATACTAATTATGGTTTCATAAAAATGGTTAAAACAGTAGTGGGAAGTGATTGCAAGGCTATCGGGGTTGCTGCCCTAGTGCAGTATGTTTTGTTCTGGTAAAAACCTCACCTGCGAGAAGGTCGGGCTCGCACTCATATTATATATTATAGATACTTCGAAGGGTATAGTGGTACGTAAATGTTTAATCCCAGGGTGTTTAGGGACTTTGTTATTTTGATTCAGTGTGTATTGGGTTTACCGTTGGGCAAAAATATTTCACTCATTATTCTATGTAACGCTCAGGACTTAGTGTTAGGAAGAGCGTATTGTCATATTTATCCTTTGGGAATGTGAAACTTAAGACTTATATTCATATGTTTAGGAATGGGATTTTGAGAGTCCCAATTGTATACGTACGAGGTTTATTGAATGTGATTACCACCAATACTAAGCAATAGTGCACTTGGTAAAAAAACAAGTTCTTTGTTTCACTACAAATGCGGGAGGAGATGTAGTTTTTCTATCAAGAGACGAAATATAAGAGTATAGGTTATGGACGGAGGACCCAACGGATTTCGATAACAGACATTGCTAGGTAGTAGTGTATCGGGGGGTTCCTTGTTTGGATTTTTCTTTGCTAGACATCCCACGCTTGAAACTTAGCGTAAGGTTGGAAGTAGAGAGATGTTTGGTCATTAGTCCATGAGTCTAGTACCTCGACTATCACAAGATTCGGTAATATTGATTGTCGATTAAAGTTAAGTGACGATTTAAGGCTAGTTGTGCCAGATGTGTGGTAAGGAAACATTAGAAGTTTTGTTTTATCACCCAATCGTAGGGTGGAATAATGATAAGGAGGTTTAAGAGTACCTAAGTAGTGTAAAACACATTGTGAGCACAAGGGAAATAAAGAATTGGGTGTTATGTGTGAAGCGTAGGTGATGCTTACACCAGTATGCATGGTTTATAGGGTGTGTGGGCCTCCTAGTTAGCTGTTTCTTGAATCATTTGAGTCGAAGTGACGTGAGAATAGACGTGTGGAATATATTTTGTGAGAATAACATAACGAAGTGACCTGGTAGAGTGGATTAAGTGTGGTGCGAAGGATGATAATCCATATTTACATGTACGATCAGAGTAGCAAACAAAAATTTAGTTGGAAGTCTATGGGAAGCCATTTAAGGGTATTCCTTGAGAAGGATAAAATTTAACTATTATGGAAAACACTCGGAGAGGAGTTTTACCTAGTCAAGGGTTGAAAGTGACTAGCACGTAGGTTGAATGATGATGTTAGTAAGGTATAGAGGCACAACAATGAACATCATAGAGAAAAGTGCACGGGCTAGAACTTTCGATATACACTAAGAAAAGAAGGGGAGTGATAAGTGTCAGTCAATGTGAATCATTACAAGTAGACGTCGATATTGGGCGGGACATAGTGAGTAGTCTCCGTGGGCACCACTCATAGATCGAAATCGGTTGGAATGAGAGGAACAACCAGAGAATTTTGTAGTAAACCTACGATTCCAAATATATAAGAGAGCAATTTGGTGAAATTTCTCGGATGAGGTGCCAACTTCAAGGTAAGTTCACGAGTTCCTTAGAATGTGTGGAACAAGTTGACCTAAAAGAAAGTGATTATTATTCTTTTGGGTGGTAAACACTATTAAGACAGTGTTCCCTAACCTTTCTTTGAAAATTAGAATTGTGCCGGTATGAGGTTCTCCCCGGTATTATTCTGAACTAGAATCGGATCATTGAACCCCACCTTCAAACTAGAGTTTCGAGAAGCAATGGGGAAAACATTTCATTTTGAGTAGGTTGTATCACCCTTAGACGGGGAGTAGTCGAGGTGATTAAAGATTAGTGGAACCACGTGAAAGTAATTTTGAATGAATGGTGACCATTTTATTTCCACAACAGATGTATCTTGCAAGTGACATTTAGTACAGTAGAGTTTCGTGGAAGCACTCGCACCTGTTTATTGTGGACAAACTGCTTATTGAAATTTTGTGTGTAAAAACCATAACTATTCTCCCTCTAGTTGTTTAGAGGTGAGTGGATAATCAAAATTTTTGATCGGTCGAGTTAGAGTCTGATGACTGTGGTGGAATTACCACGGCTATTTTAGGTGACTTTTGACTGTCGTAAGAGTTGCATCACCGAGAATCGAGATTCAAAGAACTGACAAGAGTGGTCAAATGTTCGCATGGTTTCTCTAAAAAAGGGAGTTTTGCGTTTAGATAATTACGAGTAATTGTTACGTAGTGAGGTGCGACCTCCCAATAATATTGAGACATTAGGGGCCAATGTGTGTAGGCTCGTCTTATGCGAATAGCACGGATTGTAGCATAATGTGAAGTGCCATTATTAAAGTGTGAATCTATGACTCATAGTACTGAAAGTGATAAATAAGCTTATTATGAGGTGGGGGACTATAGAAATTGACCTTACCCTTAAGTCAGTTTTGAGTATTGATAAAATATCCAGATCTATTTTTACCAGGCATACCTTATTTTTCGAATTTCGGGATGAAATTACGTTATTAGGGGGAAGTATGTAATACCCCATATTTTTATGGCTTTTAAATTTGAGGATTTATTAAATTTAATTGAGATATTAATTTAATATTAATCCAGAATTTATTTTTAAATATTTACTAGCGTGACTAGAGTTAATAATTATTGGGAATTTGTTGAATATTACTGGATGAGTAAAGTAATAAATGAGATTGATTTTATTAATATTGTAACGAGTGAATAATATGGTAATTATGGAAATTTAAGTAGGGACACGCCTGTGTCGTGTCAGAACTAAATTATTATTATTATAAAAGTGAATAAATTAAAAGTCGCTCATATGGTCGTTTTGAGTGCGCCAAAATGTTCGTAAGGGTCGATATAGTCAGAAAAGTGTACCCGGGGATTTAGTTTGGGTCTCGGGGCATTTTTAGGCCTAATTGACATCCCGGGAGGGTATTATTGACATTTTGTATTTTTGGGTAATTAAACACACGAATTTTCTTAGTATATATTATCCATTTGGAGTTGTATCTTAGGGTTAACAAACATAAAACCTAAGCCCAGCCATTAGAGAAGAAGGTGAAGAGATTAGAGAAGAAGGTGAAGAGTTTCCGAGCAATCCAAGGCCTAGAACTCACCCGATTGCACCGCCACCACCACCAAAATGTAGATCGCACGAGGAGGAACGCAACCATATATTTTTCATCAACAAATCAGACACTTGAATCCCATGCATGTGTCTATCTTGCTGATTTCTAGTTGGTATTCCTTCCATCTTAGTCTAGGAATGAAAATCATATGTTTTAATTGAACAATTATATGTTTTGGAAGAGAATTTATATATGTTGTAGGGAGAATCCAAGTAGTCTGAAATCTTGATCATATGCAGAGGATTACCCATAAATTTATTATGATATTTGGGAAGAAAATGTAGATTAAAATAGAGGTTTGTGATTATTCATGGAAAATTTGGTTTTATAAAGAAATCTGGGATTAAACCCCTTTTTGATTAATTCGTTGAGGATTAATTGATGTTGTTATGTTAGAACTTGTTTATATATATTGCTTATACCTTTGGATAACTTTGATGGGAGTTTGGGATGAAATTATAGAGGTTTGGAGGGGTTAGAATGATTGAATCTGTAGGTTGAAATTTGCAGAAAAATGGGCAAAAACTACATATTTTTCGATCCCTCCTGGAAAATTGCATATTTTTCTTTTTGTTTAATCCGGTTAAGATACATAGGAACCCTTGATTATTATTAATGGAGTATAATAGGTTATGAAGATGATCAATACAGTCTAAGTAGACTCCATTGAGTGAAATTAATATGAGATGAAATTGTGGGTTAACGGGGAGTTATTCATATATTGGAAATTGTGCATACATTTACTAAAAGATTGATACTCGTGAAAGATTTAGACTAGAAGGTAAGTGAGAGTATACCTACTGAAATTAGACTTAGTGAGATATAATACTTTGAGAGATGAGAAGTAAGTATGAAATAAATTACAAATGAGAATGAAAGAGACAATTTCGTTATGCGAGATAATTGAGTAATTTGTGCTAAGAACGGATAATTATAATTATGGGTCGTGGGCGCACCTATTTTGGAAAATGTGAATATTTATATATATGACTGTGTGACTGTGCATATATTATGTATCTGTGTAAAAATCATACCCGGGCTACTTTCTATCACAGAGGTTTCTACGCCGGGACGGTCTTATCTCGATTGAACCTTTATGGGGGATATTGACTTGTACCCTAGAAGATAGTATTCCAGATACAGGCTATCTAAAAATGATAGTCAGATGTTCTGAGATACGGGAGTGTATGTAATGATCTCTTAGGATTCGAAACTATGCTTCGCCTCCATTTATATTTGTATTGTGTTAATACAATTCGAGAGTGATTCCGAGCTAGTATTTCCCTTAGTATGAGTGAAGCGGGGACTTGATAGAAGAGTATGCCAACAGCATAGATTTATGTGGGGTGCCGATAGTATATATATATATATATATATATATGCTCATGTATGGAAACCTTCTACTGTGTGTATAAGTAGTTAAGTAATGAATAAATGCTTCATCTTTATAACAAGTGTTCATGAATTGTGTAACGATAACTAAGTGGTTCTAAGCAACGTAAGAATATGGAAGATAATGATTCTCTAAAACTAAATATTATGGCTTTAGTACTTCTCGGGATAGAACTTTATGGGAGGATAAGTTAGATAGACTTGTCTGATCAGTAGTATGGTAGGCGTGCACACTAGATGAGAGGTGAGAATTCTCAAGAGAGTGTCGCGCACTAACATGGTGGTTATATTAGCCAGTAAGCATTTTAAATACTTGCTAAACTATTTTTGAAACTGTTTTACACTCGGGCTCTGACCCGTTTTCTTTCATTTCTTTCTCTCTTGTATATATATGTATGTATTACACGTGCTCAGCCACAGGGGCGTCTTGCGTAGGTTCTTTGGATTGGACGTGCTGTAGCCTCTGTGGAAGTTGCAGGCCTTTGCTTTAGATGACCTCTTCATTGATTCAGTTCTTACATTAGTTCTTCATAGTTAGGGCATGTGTCGCCCGATTTCCTATTCTGTTTGGATTTTGTCAGAGACTTATGTTCATTTATATTTTTGGTATTCAGTATTCCTTGGGAGTTAACTATTGTCAGGATGATTTCATTTATGGTTCTTTAACTTGGTTTGGATTATCGAGATAGTTTAATTCCTGTGTTTTAATTGCCATCCTTAGTATTTATGTGATTCTTAAACTGTTGGTTATTAATAAAGGTTTCATATTGGCATTTAATAAAGTAAAAATAAGTCTTTAAAATTGTTTTGTCACTTAGGTTAATTATTTAGGGTGTTTAAATTGGAAATAATTATTGTACGACAGTGATGCTGAGAATGAACCAACCGTCCACCTTGATTTTTAATTTAATAAAGGACTGATCACCCGATATTTAATTAGGCAGGGTGTTACAGGTGGTATCAAAGCATCAGGTTCTAGTGTCCTTTAGGATCTGTGCGTCTTATTATGCTTCCAGTGTAGCTTTCTTTGATATAGAGCCCTATGTTTGGGATTGCTGATTTCTTTGGTGAGATTTGGTTCTCCTGCTATCCTGTATATATCAGTGAGTCTTATTTATGTTCGGGCGTGTTCTAACAATGAAGTATGGCAGATGAGGGCCATTGGGCGAGTAGCGGGAGGCAGGGCTTAGTGAGGTTGGAAAGTATGTTTGAGGATGATGACCGTAGTCGAGGTCATCCTTGTTATGGCACGAGAGGCCAGGATTGTAAAGACAACTAGGACATAGCCTACGATTTCCAAGTGTTGTTGTAGTAAAGAGTGATGTCAAAATTAGACTCACCCAACGTAGTACGCTTGGGAGAGGGTCAATTGAAAAATTGAGGAGAGTCATCAGTAGAAATTCTAGAAATAAGGGAATTGTGTGTGTTACCCAACTAAGGTAAAATATTCAAAGACTTAGGCATATGGCGGAGTGTGGTTAACTGGAAGTGAAAAATTTTGGGTAAAATTTTTCTTGCCTCGTCGGAGCAAAGTTATAATAGTGGGAGTCAACCACCACATTTAATAGTGAAATGTTGCTTAAATGGAAGGACCTTAAGTACGGTTTAACCGCACGTTCCTTCATCAGTTGTTCAGAATAATATGTGAATGTTGTTCTGAACCCATCACAGAAGGGCCGGGCAGGGGTTCGTTTGTAAATGAATTTAAACTTTCAGTAACTCTTGTATCAGCGGAGGTGGATATCAATGGTAGAGAAGATTTCAAGTGGGAGATCAACTCGTGGGGAAAGTTGACAACACTTAAAGAGAATTATGTTGGACAGTCGATCCATATTGTGACAATGTCACACATTGTCAGTAGAGATGTTAACACTCTTATGTGAAAGGAGATAAAGTAATCGAAAGATTTATTGGAGACTAAGACTAGATGAAACGTAGTTAGCAATGCACTATAAAGGGGGAGACCTATAAGGGGACTCATTTAAATGATTCGGATAATTGAATTCTTACCGAGCGATGGTTAATTTAGTAGGTGTTATTGAAGCCAGTAGCACATTCCTTAGGGACAATAAAGATAAGGTAACGACGGGGGTAGCCATCAGGATCGAGACTATTTAAGTTAGAGAGATGGACAACCCTAATAGGGTCAGTATGACAAGAGATAACTGGTTATGAGTTAGGGTATTTTGTGGAGAGTAAAACCACACGAGTTAAAAAAAATTAGAAGCGAGAAAAAGGACAAGGGTATGGTGCTTGCAAGGGAAATGGTTAATATAATTGTCGATTTGGTTCAGACAAACGCGTTATGTCCGGAAGACCATTAAGTAGCCATGGCAATTGGAAAAGTAAAAGTATGTGTTTTATCCTCGTAGGATGAAGCATGTTTTATGTGACACGAGTGATTCATTAAATTTTTGTTTATTGTTAGAGTCGCATGTGAGAATAATTTAGTGCGTATATCTATAGCGTTGTTATTATGTGTATGTTTTCCCTGGTATAGTGGGATTGTCTTTAGTATTTTCTGCGGAGGACAAATGGGTACACTGTTAGTGATTTATATTCTTTATTGAGATTTCTCGTATTAGTGATGTGATATGCGAGTATGATATTATACTAATTATGGTTTCACAAAAATGGTTAATACAGTAGTGGGCAGTGATTGCAAGGCTATCGGGGTTGCTGCCCTAGTGCAGTATGTTTTGTTCTGGTAAAAACCTCACCTGCGAGAGGGTCGGGCTCGCACTCATATTATATATTATAGATACTTCGAAGGGTATAGTGGTACGTAAATGTTTAATCCCAGGGTGTTTAGGGACTTTGTTATTTTGATTCAGTGTGTATTGGGTTTACCGTTGGGCAAAAAGATTTCACTCATTATTCTATGTAATGCTCAGGACTTAGTGTTAGGAAGAGCGCATTGTCATATTTATCCTTTGGGAATGTGAAACTTAAGACTTATATCCATATGTTTAGGAATGGGATTTTGAGAGTCCCGATTGTATACGTACGAGGTTTATGGAATGTGATTACCACCAATACTAAGCAATAGTGCACTTGGTAAAAAAAACAAGTTCTTTGTTTCAGTACAAATGAGGCAGGAGATGTAGTTTTTCTATAAAGAGACGAAATATAAGAGTATAGGTTATGGACGGAGGACCCAACGGATTTCGATAACCGACATGGCTAGGTAGTAGTGTATCGGGGGGTTCCTTGTTTGGATTTTTCTTTGCTAGACATCCCACGCTTGAAACTTAGCGTAAGGTTGGAAGTAGAGAGATGTTTGGTCATTAGTCCATGAGTCTAGTACCTCGACTATCATAAGATCCGGTAATATTGATTATCGGTTAAAGTTAAGTGACGATTTAAGGCTAATTGTGCCAGATGTGTGGTAAGGAAAGATTAGAAGTTTTGTTTTATCACCCAATCGTAGGGTGGAACGATGATAAGGAGGTTTGAGAGTACCTAAGTAGTGTAAAACACATTGTGAGCACAAGGGAAATAAAGAATTGGGTGTTATGTGTGAAGCGTAGGTGATGCTTACACCAGTATGCATGGTTTATAGGGTGTGTGGGCCTCCTAGTTAGCTGTTTCTTGAATCATTTGAGTCGAAGTGACGTGAGAATAGACGTGTGGAATATATTTTGTGAGAATAACATAACGAAGTGACCTGGTAGAGTGGATTAAGTGTGGTATGAAGGATGATAATCCATATTTATATGTACGATCAGAGTAGTAAACAAAAATTTAGTTGAAAGTCTATGGGAAGCCATTTAAGGGTATTCCTTGAGAAAGATAAAATTTAACTATTATGGAAAACACTCGGAGAGGAGTTTTACCTAGTCAAGGGTTGAAAGTGACTAGCACGTAGGTTGAATGATGATGTTAGTAAGGTATACAGGCACAACAGTGCACATCATAGAGAAAAGTTCACGGTCCAAAACTTTCGATATACACTAAGAAAAGAAGGGGAGTGATAAGTGTCAGTCAATGTGAATCATTACAAGTAGACGTCGATGTTGGGCGGGACATAGTGAGTAGTCCCCATAAAGGGGGAGACTATTCCTCGATCGATCAATCCCTCCTGGAAAAGTGCATATTTTTCTTTTTGTTTAATTCGGTCAAGATTCGTAGGAACCCTTGATTATTATTTATGGAGTATAATGGGTTATGAAGATGACCAATAGGGTCTGAGTAGATTCCGTTGAGTGAAATTAATATGAGATGAAATTATGGATTAACGGGGAGTTATTCATACATTGGAAGTTGTGCGTACGTTTACTAAAAGATTGAGACTCGTGAAAGATTTAGACTAGAAGGTAAGTGAGAGTATACCTACTGAAATTATACATAGTGAGATAGAATACTTCGAGAGATGAGAAGTAAGTATGAAATAAATTACAAATGAGAATAAAAGAGACAAATCCGTTATGCGAGATAATTGAGTAATTTGTGCTAAGAACTGATAATTATAATCATGTATCGTGGGCGCACCTAATTTGGAAAATGTGAATATTTATATATATGACTGTGTGACTGTGAAAATATTATGTATCTGTGTAAAAATCATACCCGGGCTACTTACTATCACGGAGGTTTCCACGCCGGGACAGTCTTATCTCGATTGGACCTTTATGGGGGATATTGACTCGTACCCTAGAAGATAGTATTCCAGATACAGGCTATCTAAAAATGATAGTCAGATGTTCTAAGAGACGGTAGTGTATGTGCTGACCTCTTAGGATTCGAAACTATGCTTCACCTCCATTTATATCTGTATTGTGTTAATACAGTTCGAGAGTGATTCCGAACTAGTATTTCCCTTAGTATGAGTGAAACGGAGACTTGATAGAAGAGTATGCTAACACCATAGATTTATGTAGGGTGCCGATAGTATATATATATATATATGCTTATGTATGGAAACCTTCTACTGTGTATATGTAGTTAAGTTATGAATAAATGCGTTAGATTTATAACAAGTGTTCGTGAATTTTGTAACGGTAACTAAGTGGTTCTAAGCAACGTAAGAATATGGAAGATAATGATTTTCTAAAACTAAATATTATGGCTTTAGTACTTCTCGGGATAGAACTTTATGGGTGGATAAGTTAGATAGACTTATGTGATCTGTAGTACAGTAGGCGTGCACACTAGATGAGTGGTGAGAATTCTCAAGAGAGTGTCACGCACTAACATAGTGGTTATATTAGCTAGTAAGCATTTTAAATACTTGCTAGACTATTTTTAAAACTATTTTACACTCGGTATCTGACCCTTTTTCTGCCATTCCTTTCTCTCTTGTATATATATGTATGTATTACAGGTGCCCAGCCATTGGGGTGTCTTGCACATGTTCTTTGGATTGGACGTGCTGTAGCTTATGTGGAAGTTGCAAGCCTTTGCTTTAGACGACCTCTTCATTGATTCAGTTCTTACTTTAGTTCTTCATAGTTAGGTCACGTGTCGCCTGATTTCCTATTCCGTTTGGATTTTGTTAGAGATTTACGCTCTTTTATATTTTCGGAATTCAGTACTCCTTGGGAGTTCACTATTGTCAGGATGATTTCATTTATGGTTCTTAAACTTGGTTTAGATTATTGAGATGGTTTAATTCCTGTGTTAATTGCCATCCTTAGTATTTATGTGATTCTTAAACTGTTGGTTATTAATAAAGGTTTTCATATTGGTATTTAATAAAGTAAAAATAAGTCTTTGAAATTGTTTTGACACTTAGCTTAGTTATTTAGGGTGTTTAAATTAGAAATATTTATTGTACGATAGTGATGATGAGAATGAACCAACCGTTCACCTTGATTTTTAATTTAATAAAGGACTGATCACTCGGTATGTAATTAGGCAGAGTGTTACAGTCATAATTCACATTATCTGTATCCATAGGTTGGTGGTTTGATAGTTGTGGACTCTATAAGAATCATTAATTAGGTTCGTCAATAGACGATGTGAGGGCAAATAATGTACCACTTCCACTCGTTCGAGTTCCATTACACAACCGGGTACCGACAATTCTTTAGGAGCATAAGGTAATTTTTTTCACCATGGTATGTCCATATTTTATAGTCTTGACAAATTCTCCAATTTATTAAGTGCAGATAAACGTCTTCTAATTCCTTATATTTTCCATTCATACAGTGGGTGCACATATATAGAATCTTGTCACTTTTAAGATTGTTATAAGAGTATTTAACAAATTCTTGATTGCCTTTAACATGGTTATTTGTTATTTAGCTAGCCTCCCCCATCCACTCTTTATATTGTGGGAAATCCATTTAATAATATTTAAATTTCAGTCCTATGTTAATAGGTTAAAAAAAATGTCATGTTTCAAACAAGAAATTAAACAAATTAAACAAACTATGAAAAAGTCACAACATAAGCTCAAATTAAACAAATTTGACAAGTGATGTTAGTACAATTAAAACAAAAAAATATTATTATACAATTGAAATAAGAAAAGAAGATTATTACAACTAAAACAAAAACAAATTATTAGAGCTTAACCAACAAAAAAATTGGCCAAGTGATAAAAGAATGTGCATAATACCTCAATTCTTTCCTTACCCCATTATCAACATACACAGGTGCATCTCCTTAACCATTGTATATTTCATCAACTATCACATGAAACTCACCCTTTTGCAAAGGTCGGTTATGTACTTTTATTTCGAAAATTGCGAAGATGAGTGTGAACATGCCAACAATCCAATTATTGGTTAGGTCCTTGAAATATTAATGCTCTCCAGAGTCACCGTGAGTGATTGATGATAATCCAAGACCTGTGATAGGAGGAGGCACTGGGAAAGGGGAATGCTAAAGGAGGCAGAATTTGGGAGATAAATTTTAAAGGGGACGACATTTGGGAGGATAATGTTAAAGGAGGAAGCACTAGGGAGGGAAAAATTGCAGTGGGAAGAAAGGGTAAACCTTAATAGTGAAGATAATAAAAACCTTAAGGAGGCATTGGGGGCCAAAAACCTTACGTAAAAAGAGACAAAAGTTTCCCAATTCCACTCATCAAGGCCCCTAGATTAGTTTTAATTTCGTGTACATCCCCATCGTTCTTAGACTGATGTTCCTCTTGGGTCGAGATACGATTCTTGACTGAAGAAAACTCATCCACGAGAGTGTTTTAATTTTTTTTGACATATGTGATCTGACACCTCTCATCCTCCCCCTTTTATCCTTTCTAGAAATATGGTCCAGGGCATCAATTTCGATGTCATCATAAAGGCTTGAACTTGACTAACTGATAATGGCCTATATTGATTCCAGAGCCGTAGCCAAGTACAGAGAGAATTTATTATCTTTGTCTCGTCGAGAATGAATGTACAAGTTGGCCCAATTTGATTGTTTATCGGCATCTAGACCTTGCTTTGGCCTACTCGACTATTCATCCAAAACATCGTAAGATTTGGAGCACAGAGTGTGGAGATCATTTTTTTCTCTGTTACTTTTATTTTTCTCCCTCTTGACCTTTTTCTTGTACTTCGCCTCATTCTTCAAAAAATCATTCCACTCCTCCACCGATATTTTAACATTCGCAGTCACTCTGTCTTTTAGAGACAAAATATTAGAGCTCGATGACCCCTTTGAAAAATGTCTTTCTGAACGTTTCTTTGGTATGTTCTCAACTGTTCAGCAACCCAGGTGAGAACCTTATGCTTTGAATTGTCGGGAAATGAAAGTAGCTTGCAGAGTTAATCATATATGTCTTCTTTAATGGCTTGATCAACAAGGTTCCAGTTGTCTACTCCCCCGACTCCCACATTTATTTTCACTAGACATAAACATTGGGATTTAAAATGTCAACATGTCATTTTATTACCTGTGGGTTATTGCTGAGAAAGGAGAACCCAATGGGCTTCTTTTCATTTGAATGGGAGGTGTCGGGAGCACTAGATGGGGGCATTGGAGCAACATGGGTATGTTGCCTACTCATACTTAGATTTGTACTTGGAGTAGTGGAGTGAACCAATGGTGGAGTTGTGAATTTGTCAGTAAGTGGTGATGAGAATTCTTATTTTTGTGCATGAGATGAGGATCCTCATTGGGGTGTCACCTCGTCACTTGGTACATTTTGTCCATTACCTCCCAACATTATCTACAAAAATAAAAATTAATTAGCGACTAAATAATTATAATAATATGAAATTATAACTAACTAGTCAAGTTTATGACACTATATATATATATATACCTTTTCAGAGTAAGACTTTAAAATATGTTAAATGTGTCTAATCTCCATCCATTTAATATTAGTTTTTAAAGACCTATAGATTTTTCATGTGGCCAACTAAGATGTTGCATATCTATAATTAATGTATAGATATCGATGACATGAACTCGGAACCCCATATTCTAAACTTATTGGTAAGATTCAATTTAACATGCATATGTCGCAAGACATCACAGTCTATGTCAATGCTCTTTGTACCTAGTTGTATCCATAATGGGTGAATTTTTTTCCTCCTTCTCTAACAATACAAGCAAGGTTAGGGCTACATTGGGATTATGTACATGGAATACATTCTCTATAGCGTCATCCCATCTTTTTGGTAGGAAAAATAGAATACGATTGAACAAGTACTCTTGGTGGAGATTAATCAAGGGTGAAAATTGGAGTGTGTCAAAACGTCGATCGTTGTTTTCTGTTCACCACCTCAATACAAAAACCAAAATTTATGACTACACTCAACAGGTGAGTATAGAGGCCAATTCAGGGTATCTAATCCACAAAGATGAGATGCTAGAATTTATAAGGTTTAATATTCCTAAAATAAAAGTGTAAAAGATGATTATACACAAAATGGAAAAGATACAAAAAAAGGGAAAGATTAATCTAGGCGAGTGTATTTAAACTAGATTAACAAAGCGGATAAAACTATAGGTTGCGTCGAATATCCCTCACCTGAGTTAAATAGTATAAAATGGTTACATGGGTCGACGAGTTATTAAGAATGCATCTCGTTTCGACAGTTAATTAAATCAAGAGTTGTCACACCCCTAAATTCGCATAAAAGCCTAATATGATTTTGGCGTCAACAAATACCCTAAAAATTACGCACGCACAATCGTAAGCATGGAGCATACATGATATACCCCTTCAAATATCCTAGGAGCAATAACTATGACAACGCACTCGAAATAGCCTCGTAAACTCCATCACCATAGCAAAGCAACATGTCAAGCAAAAATAAGTTCAATCCGACACAACCTAATTTAAATTAGCTAGAAAGCATAATAAAAATGAGGTAAATAAACACGGAAAATAAACGCGATAAAACTACACTAGAAAGAAACTAAAGAAAGCATGTAAATCTAATTAACAAAGCAAGTAAATTAACTACAAAGCAAGAAATAAGGAAATACAACTTAATTTAATGGAGAGGGAAGATGAATAGTCAACTTACAAACCCAAATGGGTGTCAAACCAAGAAGAAATGAATAATGAGCTCTCAAACCCCCAAACCCTAACCTAAGCTATCTAAAAACTAATTCTATCAACTATATCTGAAAATAGAAACCTAAATTGGTTTACATAGTAAGTGGAAAAGAAAATAAAGGAAAAAGAAAAAAAAGGGGAAAGTGCAAAATATCTGGTATACGCGGTCGGCTGCGGCAAGGGGGCCGCTCCACCGCGCCTTCAAGAGAAAACCCAATGTCTCCTTTCCACGATAAAACTCCAAACCGCGGTCGATCGGTACTCTGTTTTTGGCAGATATTTGGTCCATGACGTGGGAGGAAAAGTATAGAAACAGAAATGGCTATAACTTCATCGTCCGGACTCCAACGACGCGTTGTTTGCGTCCACACAATGCTAACTCAACGAACTACACATCCGTGAAAATTTCATGAGATAGAGATGTAATGTGAATTAACTAAAATGCCCTTGAAGTACCGTCCGTGATGAAATTTCTCTAAAATGCAACCGATCCTCACTTTTATCTTTCCAATACCTATAGAAGCACAATTAACCCCTGCAAAGCATGTATATATCCAAATACGAGGTTGTATGGTTAATGAGCATAAATAAAGGAATTTAGGACCATAAAGGTTCTAGACTACATAAAGATATAGGGAAGAAATATGCAATATTCGATACGAATCACACCCCCTAACTTAAACATTGCTAGTCCCTAGTGATGAAACAAACAAAACAAGTCCACATGAGTCAGTACAAGATGTAAATATGCATCGAAATATAAATGCCACTTTCGTAGGGAGCAATATTTCATTTAGCATATGCAATAAGCCGTTAAACCCCTAGGTTACCCTAGTGGACGAGTGTCGTCTCGTGAGGGTTTTTAGGGATGAAACCCACAAACATCATACACTTTCCTCAAAATATGCCCAATTAAGCATGCGACAAACTCAACAATAGCGAAAAAGATTTTATACACAATATTAGCACATTGAATGAATTCAAACAGAAGTCCGAATCATTAACATTATAGAATGCACCTCATAGAATTGAAACCTTAAAAAGTGGGAGGGGAGCGAGCACATGCAAAGTGTATGATTTGGCAAAAACTTATATAAACCGGATAAACGGTAAAGCAATCATATAAGTCAATCCTCACGGGCATTACACTCATCAAGTGAATTCACTCAAAACAGGTAGTTAACACACAGAACATGCGAGCATAGAGAGTAAATGTAAGTAGAAACTAGGTCGCACACATGTCACAAATGAAGAACATTATATAGAAAATGAAAAATTGTAATATCAATGAAAGATACTGCTCATTAAAGGAGGGGAAATGTACTTTCACAAATTATAAAAACTATTTTAACTTTTAAATTAAATGTACCCTAAGATCACATAGGTTTATAATGTAGGTTTGGATAGGGTATGACACGAAGGATATGTATGCACGGATTCAAAGTGTTCGGGATGAAAACTTGGAATAATGGGAAGAATGCGGGAAACATCAAAAATTGGAAAACAAGTTCCAAACAAGCATTGGATATATCATTTGGAGAGCAATCAAAGCTTATTGAACTATATACACAACATATACAAACTTCCTCTTTCTTTTGTTTTCTTCTTTTCTCATGTTTTTCTTTTGTTTTCTTTTGTTTTCTACTTTCTCTTTTTCATCTCTTTTTCGCTTCTTTCTTTTTTTTGCTTTTCTCACTCTCATATGCCTAAATTTCAACCACAAAATAACAACAACATTAAATCCCAAGTAACATTCCAAACAAAGGTATGGAAGGTGTATGTATGGTTTTAACTCCAATACGGAGTTGGTTTTGGGATTTTGGGTTATGAAATGAAAGGCTAGTATTTAGGCTCAAAGGGGTTCACGGAGGAAAACATTTAAGGTGAGGTCAAGGTCAATATGGGTGATATACAAAGATGGCCTATGATCATTTCCTAAAGTTTATGCAATTCTCGAGTCAAAATAACTTTGAAAATCATGCTCAAGTAACACATTTCATATATGAACTCAATTAATGAACGATCAAATGATAGAATAGAGAGATTACCAATGACTGTAACGTTTTCAAAGAGGAAAGAATAGTGTATAACACTCACAAACGACGAAAGGTACAAAGCTTTCTCGGTGTAAGTATATACAATGCAACAAAAGATTACCGAGTTATAAAAATCTTAAACCTAATCAATAAAGCAAGAAAAGTGCATGTGCTCATGGGATTAAAGTTTAGTTCATGAAGTTATTCATAATATAAAAATCGAGAACATGCATCATTGAGTTGTCTATCGGATCGGGCAATTATTGAAATTTATCATCGGAAACAAGGGCAAAATGCCCAACAAAGGAGAAAAAAGAAAGAAAATATTTTTGAAATTTTTAATTTTTCTAAGAAAAGCATACTAAGTAGCTAACTTGTGAGTAAAAACATGGACTAAATAAAGAAATGGATAGAATATCCCACACCCCCTAACTTAAAACTTGACATTGTCCTCAATGTGAATTAAGAACCAAGTTAAAGAGAGGAAAAGAGAGATATTATTCAAAATTGGAGCGATCCCCATAAGAACAAGTCCAAAGAATATACAAAACAAGTTAGTACCGAGCATAGCAAAAACAAATAACAAAAAGTTAATTAATTACAAGAGACTAAATTAAAAAGGAAAGAAAACATAAAAGGAAAGAAAGAATAAAAAGCTAACTATATATAACCTACTACTTCACACTAACTATACACTAGAAGTCTAAATAGTTGAGGGTCCACCATGAAAATGATTTGACATTGGAGGATAACTGATGTACCCTCACTCTCAAGCATGCCTTCCGAAAAATATGAATACCGTTTTAACAACGGAAGGCATGTGTAAGGCGGAAGAAATGAACCATCGTCAACTAAAAGTTTTGGAGGGACGATGGGGGATTTGGATTGAACGGGTGACAAAAACATATGGAGACAGAGAAAATCAGAATATCCTCCCAAGGATTTTGAAATTGGAATCGAATGGGGTGGACATGAAGGCAAATATGCGTTCATGGAAGGCGACTCGATCAAGTACTCCTCATCGGCGAAAAGGTTTAACACATTGAAGTTTGAAACCGATTCATCGGGTACTTGCGACGGTGAGATAACAGAGAATGAAAATGGGGAGGAAAGAAAATCAAACTCAAGAGATGCATCATCATCGCTTGAAGATTGAGTTTTGAAGGAAATAAGACCATTTTCGATGAAATGTTCTTCTTTGGGGGCCAAAGAAGAAATCATTTCATTGCAAATGGATAGTACTTCCATTTCATCCTCACTTTCAATATTTATTATGCGATGGGAAAAGTCAAGAATGGTTTGTTCCAAAGTAGGCACAAAGTCCTCATTTGGTTCAAAACATTCCTCGACTTCAAAAGTCTCGAAAGCAAAATCATCGTCGGATTTAAATAATAAATCCAATTCATGCACCCACAAACGATTTTCTTCCCGATAACTATTTTCAATTTTCTCATTCTCAAGCATACGCAAGCCCTCGCCAAAAGTCATAGGCCGAGGCGCGGATTCTTAAAAATATGAACTTTGAAAAATATCATCGAATTTAAACTTAAACTCATTATTATAAGAATTTTGAACATTATTGCAATTCGTTTCAAAATTCCTATTATAAGGAATTAAAGGCCTAAAATCATCATCATCATCATCAAAATTCTAATAACCCAAGATTTAACTTTCGTTATACTAGCCCAAAGTTATGTTTGAATTTGTAAGTTTTTTGGGACTCTAAGTATTGGCCGAAAGTCATAGGATTATGGGAATTTTGAGAATTATAATAATGATGACTGAAATAATTGAAATAAGACATGCTTACCCAAAAATGGCTCGAAGTGGCGAATTCCATAAA
This sequence comes from Sambucus nigra, assembly GCA_949130495.1. Taxonomy (NCBI): domain Eukaryota; kingdom Viridiplantae; phylum Streptophyta; class Magnoliopsida; order Dipsacales; family Adoxaceae; genus Sambucus; species Sambucus nigra. The sequence continues at coordinate 849,075 of CASBWL010000171.1, read as the reverse complement.
GTAGATGTGCGTCTGAAATTCAAGCGTTTCTTAGCGCTCAAATGTAGAAGTCCTATAAAAAATATTAGGAAAAAAAATACAAATAGAAAGAAAATACTACGAAATACTAAATCAAATAAATTCTAAAACAAACTCGTCCCCGACAATGGCGCCATTTTGATCAAGGGTGAAAAGTGGCGCGTGTCAAAATGCCGATCGTTGGTTTCTGTTCACCACCTCAATACAAAAACCTAAACTTATGACTACACTCAACAGGTGAGTATAGTGGCTAAGTCCGGGTATCGAATCCCCAAAGACTAGATCCTAGAATTTATAAGGTTTAATATTCCTAAAATAAAAGTGTAAAAGATGATTATACACAAAACGGAAAAGATACAAAAAAGGGAAAGATTAATCTAGGCGAGTATATTTAAACAAGATTAACAAAGCAGATAAAACTATAGGTTGCGTCGAATATCCCTCACCCGAGTTAAATAGTATAAAATGGTTACAAGGGTCAATGAGTAAGACTACGTCTTGTTTCGACACTTAATTAAATCAAGAGTTGTCACACCCCTAAATTCGCATAAAAGTCTAATATGATTTTGGCATCAACAAATACCCCAGAAATTACGAACGCAAGGTCGTAAGCATGGAGCATACATGATATACCCCTTAAAATATCCTAGGCACAATAACTAGGACAACGCACTCGAAATAGACCCGTAAACTCCATCACCATAACAAAGCAACATGTCAAGCCGAAATAAATTCAATCCGACGCAACCTAATTTAAATTAGCTAGAAATCATAATAAAAATGCGGTAAGCAAACACGATAAATAAATGCGATAAAACTACACTAGAAAGAAACAAAAGAAAGTATGTAAATCTCATTAACAAAGCAAGTAAATTAACTACAAAGCAAGAAAATAAGGGAATACAACTTAATTTAATGGAGAGGGAAGATGAATAGTCAACTTACAAACCCGAATGGGTGTCAAACCAAGAAGAAATGAAGAATGAGCTTTCAAACCCCCAAACCCTAACCTAAACTATCTAAAAACTAATTCTATTAACTATATCTGAAAAAAGAAACCAAAATTGGTTTATATAGTAAGTGGAAAAGAAAATAAAGGGAAAAAACAAAGAAAAGGCAAAAGTGCAAAATATTTGGTATACGTGGTCGATCGGGGCCAGGGGGCCGGTCGACCGCGCCTTCAAGCCAAAACCCACTGTCTCCTTTCCAAGAAAAAACTCCAAACCGCGATCGACCGGGATTTTAATCGCGGTCAACCAGTACTCTATTTTTGGTAGCTATTTGGTCAATGACCTTGGAGGAAAAGGATAGAAACGGAAATGGCCATAACTTCATCGTCTGGACTCCAAACGACGCGTCGTTTGTGGCCACGCGATGCTAACTCAGCGAACTACACATCCGTATAAATTCCATGAGCCAAAGATGAAATGTGAATTGACTAAAATGACCTTGAAGTAGCATCTGATGATGGAACTTCTCGGAAATGCAACCGATCCTCACTTTTAGAGTTCCAATACCTACAAAAGCACAATTAACCCCTGAAAAGCATGTCTATATCCAAATATGAGGTTGTCTGGTTAATGAGCATAAATATAGGCATTTAGGACCGTAAAAGTGATAGATTGCATAAAGATATAGGGCGAAAATATGAAATATTCGATACGAATCAGAGATCAACTCCACGATTTGCAAGGTAATTAAATTGTTCGATCTTCTTATTCCCATAACTATAAATAGGAGTTCCCTCTATATGGAGCACCTTAATAAAAGAAGTATATGTGCGGTCCAATTACCACCTCTCGTACTATTATTGCTAGTGACTATAATCGTGCCTCATTTTTCCTGAGAAGAATATACGAGGGCGTGAATATAAGTCCTAAAAATAAGGGCTATAATTAAGCAATGACTATTGATTATTTTTCAACCGATCCAATTTAACTTTATCTTATTTTAACATATGATGTGTAAGGGTATATTAGTTTAATTAAGATTTTTATTCACCACTACCGTTCTCTTAACCCCATGCATATTAGATCTCACCGAGGAAATCCAAGCAAGAACACGTCGTAAGTGTTATGACACATTTTGTTTGGGTTTATTATGAGAGATTTGGAAATTATATGTGTATTATCAATCAAAGCTAACCAACATAACTATCCAAAAACCAAACCAACATCCAATAGTTATCTCGTACTCATATCATCTACGTGATAAAATACATACCAATAATCACAATATCTTACTAAAGTATGGTCGTTTATCATTAAATAGACTGTAAGAACTGAAAATTGGGGATTATGAATTAAAAATTTCATATAAAGTGTAAGAATTTAATATTAGGGTTTATGAATTGAAAATTATGGTTTCAATTTTAATTAGGGTTATAATAATAAACACACATTAATATGTACATGAAAATTAGGGTTTTAATTTTAATTATGGTTAAAATAAACACCCATAAACATAAACATGAAAATTAGGGTTTCAGTTTTAATTAGGGTTAAAATAAACATACATTAACACATACATGGAAACTAGGATTTCGATTTTAATTAATGTTAAAATAGACATATACAAACATATACATGAAAATTAGGGTTTTAATTTTAATTAGGGTTAAAATAAACACACCTTAACATATACATGAAATTAGGGTTTCAATTTTAATTAGGGTTAAAATAAATCCACATTAATATATATACACATACAAATACACACTGCATACACACACACATACACACACACACACACACACACACAAATATATACCTAGAGTTTACACACATATACGTGGGTATGTACATGCTTGAAGGTGCACACACACACATATATATACACACACACACACACTAGGGTATGAACATGCCTGAAGGCACGATTCTAATTTTTGAAATTGTACGTCATTGATAGAACCAAACGTCGTATTTACTTCGCAATAGATATATAATTTTTTAAATAACTTATGGTATGAACCTATTAGTTTAACTGTGGTGTTTAAAATATGCGCGTTAGGTGTGCATAATAGATGAAGGGTGGGGATTATCTCATTGGAGTGTGAGACCAGTTTAAATATGAAAGATTGCATTGTATATTTATTAATGTATTTTAAAAACTTGTAAAATATTTTCAAAAGGTTTTACTTTTTGACCGATATCAAAATATTTTCCAAACTTTTAGGTGCCTAGCCACAAGGCCGCCAGGTATGATCATTCCTTCCAATCAGACGATGTTGCACCAGTTGTGGATGCCTGCAGGGATTTTGTTAGACGAATCCATGTTTGAGTTCTAGATAGGATTTCATTCAGTTGTTATTCGGGCATAACGCCCCTTTTATCGTACACTTTTATTATTCAATTACCTATTTTAGTTTTGAAAAAAAACTATTAGTTTAACCAAAATCGGTAAATTTTAATTTGGGAAAAAAATTTGATACTATTGTTAATGCTAAATCAAATAACTTAAAAAGTTTGGGTGAAAACTTTCTTTATTTATGGAGCAATACGGCCTTTTAAGAACAATATATCAACTATACTATTATTAATTTGTGCAAAGTTGAATCACATATAATTTAACTCAAATTTATTTCATAAAACAAAAGTGTAAATGATTTAAAAAATCTTGATAGAGTTTTCTTTGTTTATAGGACTATCCAGCATGTTTAACGAATAAAAATACTCTAATAAGAATAGTAATAGTCTGCCTTGGACCTCATATAAACAACATCATTTATAGATCAATGGGAAATATAAAATACTCTGGCATTACTAATGCATCAATGATCAATTTAACGCAATTCGTGAAAACCATCCGTCGAGTCAATGATGAGCACCCACTCCTTGGTTACTAACTTCCACAATGCAATTTCAATGGTGATATCACGTTCATGTTAAGCACCGAGCATCCAAAATTCTTCCCTTAATAAACAAATGATTCCAAAAACAAATCAGGTGACATATATTAATATTCGTAAGATCCCAATGCACAATCAAACACATAAATTTATTATAACACCCCGCTTAATTAAATACCGGGTGGCTAGTCCCATACCAAATTAAAATAGAATATACAGTTGGTTCATTCTTAGCATCACTGTCGAAAAGATTTACAAATCACCCAATACCCAATTAAGCTGGTGTTAAAATCTTTCCAAATTTTAATTTCAACAAAACTCATTTTTAGTTTACGGATAACACTACACATATTAGTCTACAACACTAATAACCAACCAGATAACACAAAAGAATTTAAATGCAATTGGAATAAACATTCTCAAATAATTATCCAATATAGTAATCCCAACAATAATAAATGTATTGAAATGACACGAGTACAAGACTATTTGACTCAGATAGGAAAGAGATGACTGAATTCCTTTGGGCGACATGCCCTAAATAAAAGAACACTATATAATGTGAATCAAATGAAGATAGGTGTCTAAGAAATACTCCATAGTTCCATAGTTCGTCATAATCCTCTAAGGTTGGCGTCCCTGCTGCTGGACACCTGATATAGAAGGTACAATAGAAAAGGAAATATGCAAGGAAACGGGTCAGAGCCCGATTGTAAAAATAGTTTTGAAAACAACAAGTATTTAACAAGTGTAATAAAGCATTTATTATGTACATGTTAGTATCAAAACTCTAACTTTCTATTCTCACCTCTCATCTAGAGTGCACGCTTAACGTTTCCTATTAACCTCTTAGGCAGAGCCTGATGGACGTTATATACACGCCCATACTGACCCTGTTGCATGGGAGCTGTTGGAATGGGAAGTAATGCTAGCATCGGAGCTGGAGCTGGAAGAGCAGCTGGTGGAAACACTGGTATCTATGGCTCCTGTCGAGCATTTTTTTGCTGAGGGAATTTGTCTTTATCAGGATAATCTTGTCATTTGTGGCCATACATGCCACACACGAAACATTTTCTCGCAAATGTCCCACCATTCTGTCCCTATTGACTCCGACCCTGCTGGCCATTACCTCCTTTCCTTTGGCCCTGATGAGCCTACATCTGGCCCTAATGGCCCTGCTGTCCTTACCCATTACCTCAATACTCCAATCGAGAATCTCCAGATCATAAACGCTTAAAATAATCCCCTGTCTGGGAACCCTGTTCACCCTGACGCTGATGACTCTACCCTGACTGAGTCCCATTATAACTGCCTCCACTAGTCTTGCCTTGCAGGCTTGACCGAAACCCTCGCATGACACCTTGAGCATGTAAGCGGTTATCCTAGCAGTGAAGCATTGCAGCATTAAAAACATCTGCATAAGTACCTAGTGAAAGATTTCCCAATAAATGCTGGCAAATCTTATAGTTCAACCCATCAGTGAACATTAGAATTCTCCTCTCCTTAGTGGGTACCTCTGCTGGTATCAAATTAGTTAGTCGCATAAATTCTTCCTCGTATTCTTCCACCATTTTCTCTCCCTGCTTCAAATCAAGTAATTTCCGCCTCATCTCTGTCTGGATGGCGGAAAGAAAGTACTTCCGATCAAACCGTATCCAAAAGTCTTGGATAGTCATTGTGTCTCTCTCCTCGATAGTGGTCATAGCTTCCCACCATTGCAAAGCTTCCCCTACTAGTTTGAATGTGGCTAGTATTTGACTTTGAACCTAAGTACATTCGAGCATTCTCAAGTTCCTTTGGATATCTGTCTTCCATTAGCTAGGAGTCATGACATCTGATCCTCCCTACAACTCAGGTGGGTGTGCCTTCTGAAAGGCATTCCTCACTCATTCCCATGCAGTAGGAAACACATGCCCTTGCGCGGGTGGAACAACTAGTGCCTATGCTGGAGCCTGCTGAACAGTAGCTAGAGCTGCATTGACTCCCTGAGCGATACTTACAGCAACTTCGGCCGCAGTCATCGTACCCTAAGCTGAAGCGGGCTGAGGTACACGTCGAGGAGGCATCTGAAACGAGAGTATACTATCAGTATTTGATATAACAAAATAGCTGAAGAACGTAAGCATAAACAGAAAAGCAATAATCCTACTCATAGGGCTCTACATCAAAGAACGCTAAGCTGAAAACACTGTAAGCCGTACAGACCCTAAAAGACACTAGAACCTGATGCTATGATACCACCTGTAACACCCCACTTAATTAAATATCGGGTCGCCAGTCCCATACCAAATTAAAACAGAATATATAGTTGGCTCATTCTTAGCATCATTGTCAAAAATATTTACAAATCACCCAATACCCAATTAAGCCCGTGTTAAAAACTTTCCAAATTTTAATTTCAACAAAACTCATTTTTAGTTTTCGGATAACATTACACATATTATTCTACAACACTAATAACCGAACAGATAACACAAAAGAATTGAAATGCAATTGGAATAAACATTCCCAAATAATTATCCAATATAGTAATCCCAATAATAATAAATGTATTAAAATGAAACGACTATAAGGCTATTTGACTCAGATAGGAAAGAGATGACTTAATTCCTTTGGGGGTCATGCCCTAAATAAAAGAACACTACATAATGTGAATCAAATGAAGATAGGCGTCTAAGAAATACTCCATAGCTCCATAGTTCGTCATAATCCTCTAAGGTTGGCGTCCCTGCTACTGGACACCTGATATAGAAGGTACAATAGAAAAGGGAATATGCAAGGAAACGGGTCAGAGCCCGATTGTAAAAAGAGTTTTGAAAACAACAAGTATTTAAAAAGTGCAAGAAAACATTTATTATGTACACGTTAGTATCCAAACTATCACTTGCTATTCTCACCTCTCATCTAGAGTGCGAGTTTAACGTTTCCTATTAACCTCTTAGTTAATGATTCCTCTTAACTAGTTTCCATGATATGATTCTATCCCATATCATAACCCCGTATGTCCCATACCATACGTAGTATAATAATTCATATACTTTTCTCATTATTATGAATTAAACTTTTCAAATCTATAAGAATAAATATTCATTAACTTAATACAATTCTCTTTCTCTATTTACCGTCATCTACAATTATCACAGAGTAGATTGATCTAACCACTATATATACATTCATTTAATTCATTATATATATATATAATACAGCACCCTGAGTCATAGCTGTGGTGCGTGCATTACTCTACTATCACGTCCCAGTATCGCTGGTTGCCAAATAGGGGACTAAAGGTTCGGTAAGGATTCCTCGAACCACAAACATCAACACAAAAATTGGAGGCGAACATAGTCCTCATACCCATGGGTCACGCACATACCTACGTCCCATAGTCAGCGGACTTATCAACAAATCGATAAGTCTTTCATAGTCCTATGTTCTCGAGCAACAAATCAAAAATCCCATGGATTCATCAGGATATGACTGCCCTCACGCGCAAACCTCCCGTCGATAGCAAGTAAGCTGGTATGTCATAAACATAAATTATCAATAAATAAAATAGGCATTATCATCTACCTATAGATATAATATCAATAAGGTAATCACACTACCCTAAGATAATTCCCATACGTAGCTTTATATCACTTAAATCCTACGTATTAAAATATTATGACTTTACTTCTTTAATTTAATTATTCGAGAGTCTCACTCATTACTCAAGGTTTAAATAGGTTTTTTCTCATTATATTTATTCAGTAAGAATTTACTAATATCCTACTGGTCCATATCATCTTTTCTCCTGAATTACTACGAATTAAACTCTCCCTTAATTAGGGTTATAATCCATAGTTTCTAATCTCTTAATAACACATCTTGTATCCCCTAGGATTGAACCCTCTTGTAAACCCTAAGGCTACCCAGGTAATTTATAACAATATTCCCTACTGGACCTATCCTTAATCCTCATGCATACAAATTATAATCCAACACATGGATCTAGCAATCAAAATTTCTTTCAATTTAATTATCATAATTCTAATCAATTAAATCCTAATCACATTAATTCGATTCTTATCTAGGGCTTACTGATCTTCCCTAAGTCCCATTATATCCAATTAATAATCACCAAAAATTTACAAAAGGTTTGGGATAAGAACAAGCATTAAAAAGAAACAACTTCATCAATTCTGGGGAGGTCGATCGATCGAATGTAGGGGGACGATCGATCGATCGCCCAGATAACCACCCAGTTTTCCGCATTTCTTTTACTACGGGTTTCATCACTTTTGATCATTCAAACCTTCATATTAACAACCCAAATTACTTATAATCCTTACTACATGATATAGAAACATATGTAAATTATTTCTAATGCTCTAAACATCCTAGAATCATCAAGAGTTTGAATTAAAAGCATATATTTATCCTCTTTTTGCAGAAAATTATCTACATGATATCTTCAAGAACAAACCAATGATTCTCATAACTTCTTCAACAAAGTGATGATTATTTCGTGGATTACTGTCTACCTATAACATGAGTTTGATTCCTATATACTTCCATTTTCCATAAATCCATTAACAACTCTATCTTTATCTTCCAAACATGAAAAATCTCATTTTTAAGAACTATCCTAACATGGACATTATACAAATTAGATTGCAATCATCAAATAACTTGCCTCTAATGAAGGTCTGATCCTTTGGGGTTGTATATCAGAGGTGGTTCTCCCCCTTCTCCGATCACTTCCAGTGGTGGTTGGTGGTGGTGACCTTTGGCCTTTGGTTCTCCTCCTTTCCAAGCAATCTTCTCTTCTCCCAAGCACCCTTTCACTCTCTCTAAAAAGATGACTTCTCAATTTTGTGTAGAAGAGGTGAATGAACCCACATATAACTAATCTCCAAATATTTATAAAAAGACAAAATCTGAAATCACTATTCATCCCCCCTCTAAATATGACCAAAATGCCCTTTTCGATTGTCTTTTCATTTCCAAATGACCCGAGACCCAAAACTAACATCCAAATAGACTTTTCTGACTATTTCAACCCTTATGGATGCAACGAAGCACTCGAAATGACTATAAGGTTGATGTAAAAATAAGTTTCTTATTTAATCTATCTAATTTGTCCCGACACGTCCCATATCGCGTCCGACTATTTATTCAAATTACTGAATTAATATCACACAACCATATCAATAACATCACATTCATATATTACCTAAATATCTTTAAGTAATATACAGAATCATACATTTTAATATCCACAATTCGGATAAAACCCAAATGAATTAATTTATAATAAAATCCAATTAATCCATTAATTTAAAATATAACAAATTTTAAAAGTTATTAAAATTATGGGGTATTACATACTCCCCCCCTTATAATAGAATTTCGTCCCGAAATTCGGAAAGATAAATCATATTGATAAGGTCAACTCTGAGTATAAATCTCACATCGCATGTAATCTATGTCGTACCTCCCATACAGTACATTAACGAAAATCCCCATTGATGTTATACGCCAAGCCTCACAATATAGTTTCAACTGAATCGAATTTAAACTTTACCCAAACTTCCCTATACCATCCTCGTGACAAAGTTCCATTATAAAATAGATATGGTTACCCGCATAATACTATTATTTACCCCAAAGGTTATAAACTCATATCCTAAAGACCTAACTTACTTAGACTCCCAACGTTTGTTAGTTTCTGGCGTGGAGTTTCTCGCAAGCGAAATCCAAACAAGGAACCCCCCCGATACACTACTATCTAAAGTAGTAGGTCATCAAAACTCCTCAGGTCCTTAGTCAATAGTATATAACCTCCCTATAGGTTTTCTCGATTTTAAATAAAAATCTACACATCTACTCTCTTATTAAAGACAAGACACTGGCTATAGTAGTACATACGCTCTCATATACCACAAGTAAATCCACGCCGCTAGTCACATCATGATCGGACATGCCTAAAGTAAATAATTCCATGATAAAAATCAGACCCACGTGATGGCATGAAAAATATAGGTGTCCCACAACCCCTCAGCGAGTCTACATAAATAATAGTGCTATAGACTAAGTCTAGTAACCCTTAGCCCATACAATATTAATTGCTATAAAAAATCAGTACGCGCCTCATAACTCCTTAGATGAAAAACATACCCTCAATCGCGGGTGGTGGTCATTGAATCGCTGCCTGATGGACGTTATATACACGCCCATACTGACCCTGTTGCATGGGAGCTACTGGAATGGGAGGTAATGCTAGCACCGGAGCTGGAGCTGGAAGAGCAGCTGGTGGAAACACTGGTATCTGTGGCTCCTGTCGAGCATTTTTTTTCCTGAGGGAATTTGTCTTTATCAGGATAATCTTGTCATTTGTGGCCATACATGCCGCACATGAAACATTTTCTCGCAAACTTCTCACCATTTTGTCCCTGTTGACTCCGACCCTGCTGGCCATTACCTCCTTTCCTTTGGCCCTGATGAGCCTACATCTGGCCCTGCTGTCCTTTTCCATTACCTCTATACTCCAATCGAGAATCTCCAGATCATAAACGCTTAGAATAATCCCCTGTCTGGGAACCCTGCTCACCCTGACGCTGATGACTCTACCCTGACTGAGTCCCATTAGAGCTTCCCCCACTAGTCTTGCCTTGCAGGCTTGACCCAAACCCTCGCTTAACACCTTGAGCATGTAAGCGCTTATCCTAGAAGTGAAGCATTGCAACATTAAAAACATCTGCATAAGTACGTAGTGAAAGATTTTCCAATTAATGCTGGGGAATCTTATAGTTCAACCCATTAGTGAACATTAGAATTCTCCTCTCCTTAGTGGGTACCTCTGTTGGTATCAAATTATTTAGTCGCATAAATTCTTCCTCGTATTCATCCACCATTTTCTCTCCCTGCTTCAAATCAAGTAATTTCTGCCTCATCTCTGTCTGGATGGCGAAAGGAAAGTACTTTCGATCAAACCATATCCAAAAGTCTTGGATAGTCATTGTGTCTCTCTCCTCGATAATGGTCATAGCTTCCCACCATTGCAAAGCTTCCCCTACTAGCTTGAATGTGGCTAGTATTTGACTTTGAACCTCAGTACATTCGAGCATTCTCAAATTCCTTTGGATATCTGTCTTCCATTAGCTAGCAGTCATGACATCTGATCCTCCCTAAAACTCAGGTGGGTGTGCCTTCTTAAAGGCATCCCTCACTCATTCCCATGCAGTAGGAAACACATGACCTTATGCGGGTGGAATAACTAGTGCCTATGCTGGAGCCTGCTGAACAGTAGCTAGAGCTTCATTAACTGCCTGAGCGATAATTACAGCAAATTCAACCGCAGTCATCGTACCCTGAGCTGAAGCGGGCTGAGGTACACGTCGAGGAGGCATCTGAAACGAGAGTATACTATCAGTATTTGATATAACAACATAGCTGAAGAACGTAGGCATAAATAGAAAAGCAATAATCCTACTCATAGGGCTCTACATCAAAGAACGCTAAGCTGAAAACACACTAAGCCGTACAGACCCTAAAAGACACTAGAACCTGATGCTATGATACCACCTGTAACACCCCACTTAATTAAATATCGGGTCGCCAGTCCCATACCAAATTAAAACAGAATATATAGTTGGCTCATTCTTAGCATCATTGTCAAAAATATTTACAAATCACCCAATACCCAATTAAGCCCGTGTTAAAAACTTTCCAAATTTTAATTTCAACAAAACTCATTTTTAGTTTTCGGATAACACTACACATATTATTCTACAACACTAATAACCGAACAGATAACACAAAATAATTGAAATGCAATTGGAATAAACATTCCTAAATAATTATCCAATATAGTAATCCCAATAATAATAAATGTATTAAAATGAAACGACTACAAGGCTATTTGACTCAGATAGGAAAGAGATGACTTAATTCCTTTGGGCGACATGCCCTAAATCAAAGAACACTACATAAAGTGAATCAAATGAAGATAGGCGTCTAAGCAATACTCCATAGCTCCATAGTTCGTCATAATCCTCTAAGGTTGGCGTCCCTGCTACTGGACACCTGATATAGAAGGTACAATAGAAAAGGGAATATGCAAGGAAACGGGTCAGAGCCCGATTGTAAAAATAGTTTTGAAAACAACAAGTATTTAAAAAGTGCAATAAAACATTTATTATGTACACGTTAGTATCCAAACTATCACTTGCTATTCTCACCTCTCATCTAGAGTGCACGCTTAACGTTTCCTATTAACCTCTTAGTTAATGATTCCTCTTAACTAGTTTCCATAATATGATTCTATCCCATATCATAACCCCGTATGTCCCATACCATACGTAGTATAATAATTCATATACTTTTCTCATTATTATGAATTAAACTTTTCAAATCTATAAGAATAAATATTCATTAACTTAATACAATTCTCTTTCTCTATTTACCGTCATCTACAATTATCACAGAGTAGATTGATCTAACCACTATATATACATTCATTTAATTCATTATATATATATATATATATATATATATATATATATTTATTTATTTATATATACATATATAATACGGCACCCCGAGTCACAGCTGTGGTGCATGCATTACTCTGCTATCACGTCCCAGTATTGGTTGCCAAATAGGGGACTAAAGGTTCGGTAAGGATTCCTCGAACCACAAACATCAACACAAAAATTGAAGGCGAACATAGTCCTCATACCCATGGGTCATGCACATACCTACGTTCCCATAGTCAACGGACTTATCAACTCACCGATAAGTCTTTCATAGTCCTATGTTCTCGAGCGACAAATCAAAAATCCCATGGATTCATCAGGATGTGACTGCCCTCACGCGCAAACCTCCCGTCGATAGCAAGTAAGATGGTATGTCATACACATAAATTATCAATAAATAAAATAGGCATTATCATCTACCTATAGATATAATATCAATAAAGTAATCACACTACCCTAAGATAATTCCCATACGTAGCTTTATATCACTTAAATCCTACGTATTAAAATATTATGACTTTACTTCTTTAATTTAATTATTCCAGAGTCTCACTCATTACTCAAGGTTTAAATAGGTTTTTTCTCAATATATTTATTCAGTAAGAATTTACTAATATCCTACTGATCCATATCATCTTATCTCCTGAATTACTACGAATTAAACTCTCCCTTAATTAGGGTTATAATCGATAGTTTCTAATCTCTCAATAACACATCTTATATCCCCTAGGATTGAAACCTCTTGTAAACCCTAAGGTTACCCAGGTAATTTATAACAATATTACCTACTGGACCTATCCTTAATCCCCATGCATACAAATTATAATCCAATACATGGATCTAGCAACCGAAATTTCTTTCAATTTAATTATCATAATTCTAATCAATTAAATCCTAATCACATTAATTCGATTCTTATCTAGGGCTTACTGATCTTCCCTAAGTCCCATTATATCCAATTAATAATCACCAAAAATTTACAAAAGGTTTGGGATAAGAACAAGCATTAAAAAGAAACAACTTCATCAATTCAGGGGAGGTCGATCGATCGAATGTAGGGGGTCGATTGATCGATCACCCAGATAACAACCCAGTTTTTTGCATTTCTTTTACTACGGGTTTCATCAATTTTGATCATTCAAACCTGCATATTAACAAACCAAATTACTTATAATCCTTACTACATGATATATCAACATATGTAAATTATTTCTAATGCTCTAAATATCCTAGAATCATCAAGAGTTTGAATTAAAAGCATATATTTATCCTCTTTTTCCAGAAAATTATCTACATGATATCTTCAAGAACAGACCCATGATTCTCATAATTTCTTCAACAAAGTGATATGATTATTTCATGGATTACTCTCTACCTATAACATGAGTTTGATTCCTATATACTCCCATTTTCCAGAAATCCATTAACAACTCTATCTTTATCTTCCAAACATGAAAAATCTCATTTTTAAGAACTATCCTAACATGGACATTATACAAACTAGATTGCAATCATCAAATACCTTGCCTCTAATGAAGGTCTGATCCTTTGGGGTTTTGTATCATAGGTGGTTCTCCCCTTCTCCGATCACCTTCGGTGGTGGTTGGTGGTGGTGACCTTTGGCCTTTGGTTCTCCTATTTTCCAAGCAATCTTCTCTTCTCCTAAGCACCCTTTCACTCTCTCTAAAAAGTTGACTTTTCAATTTTGTGTAGAAGAGGTGAATGAACCCACGTACAACTAATCTCCAAATATTCATAATAAGACAAAATCCGAAATCACTATTCATTCCCCCTGTAAAATGACCAAAATGCCCTTTTCGGTTGTCTTTTCATTTCCAAATGACCCGAGACCCAAAACCAACATGAAAATAGATTTTTCTGACTATTTCAACCCTTCCGGATGCAACGACGCACTCGAAATGACTATAAGGTTGATGTAAAAATAAGTTTCTTATTTAATCTAACAAATTTGTCCCGACACGTCCCATACCGCGTCTGACTATTTATTCAAATTACTGAATTAATATCACACAGCCATATCAATAACATCACATTCATATATTACCTAAATATCTTTAAGTAATATACAAAATCATTCATTTTAATATCCATAATTCGGATAAAACCCAAATGAATTAATTTATAATAAAATCCAATTAATCCATTAATTTAAAATATAATAAATTTTAAAAGTCATTAAAATTACGGGGTATTACATTTATATACTCATCTATGGCTCTTAAGTAATCTTTTGATAAGTACATACAAAATAAGAAGAGCACAATAAAGAAAATGATTGTACGGGTTCATTAACATGCATTCTCTACCTTTAACCAAAAAAAACTGCACTATTCGTCATAAGCTATAATGATCGAAACTTATTAAGAGATAATGGTAAGAACCTTACCGAAAGAAAGGGACAAATACCACGCTCGAAAAAATAATTTCTCAGCGCCGCATGCTCAATAAACATAAGTAAATTGAACAGTAAAATAAATAAACAAAAATAAAATTTACATCTAAATCATGTTACTTAATATAAGCCCAAAATTTATGAACTTAAACATAAAAAACATAACATAGAGAGGTCCATTTCTTTGATTTCTCACATCAAAACGAAAGGCATTTATCCTAAAAATAAATCATAAAAGGGAAAGAAGTAATTAGAGAGAGAAATGTGTGTATTACGCATATTTATTACGTCAGATACACAAGCTTGCATTTGTAGTCTGCATGGGTAAACCTTTCAGACTTGCTTGCCATACATGTATGGTGTAAATACATGTGGACATGATGATAATTACAACCATGTTTGTGACAGAATCTATGTCTTGTGTATGGTTCAAATATAGCTACTAATCATACACCATCCACTTTATGTATAATCACACAGTTATATCTTGACTAATTCACCTAGAGATATTGTGTTTTGGGTTGAGCTAAAAAACATAAAAGAAATTAAACACAGTGAAATGACTAAACCAAAAACCTAACGAAAAAAGCTTAAAAGACCCAAAACCAAACTCAAGAGTTATGATTATGTACCCAATGCCAATGCACCTTATAATAGTTTGAAAGTTGAGAGGGCTATTCAGAAATGCATCTAGTATGAGGGAAATGCATTAGGATCCCGGGTAGAAAAAATCATGAAAATAAAAAATTCAATTCAGAAAGAGATTCTGGATAAAAATAATTAGAAGAAAAACAAAGAACCCCATTTTTATTGTGGAACTATCACAGTTCACAATCTACTACTACATAGATTAATTAAATGCCTATAAATTGTACAAATATGCAATTCCACTACAGACTTGTAATATAACTCATGCCTATTGCATTTTTTCCAAAACGAAAACATACATAGGAATGGTATAAAATAGATCCTCTGCAAACTAAAATTAAAAAGGTACCAATAAAGATTTGAGCCTACTTTGTGTATGAGGATATACATATCCAAACTATAGGAAAGGTTTAGTTCTTAATGGGGCCCCAAAATCACTCCAATTTGACAAACATTTCTCTAATTTGAAATCAACTAATATAACCAATATATAAAAATTGCAAAATCTGATAAAAATATAAGCAAGATTCATAACATTTAGGATATAAGAGAGGTTACACTATACTAAACCCATCAAACATGAATTATACAAACACATACAAAATTTTCAAGACGGTACATAAATCTGTGAATATATGTTTTAGTTTAAAAAGAAAACATGTGCTAAGAAATATCACAACAATTTTCTCAAATTAGTATTAAGTTGCCCCAAATCAAATCAACCTCCAACCTTGAAAACTAAGAAATAATATAAATGAAAACAGTAAAATGTTAGATGTGTTACCTGATTGACTACATCCCTTATATTGCTTGCTTGACTTGACAGAAGAAGAAGTGCAATAAACTTCTTCGGGCATAGAAAGTAGACAACCATTAACTGTTCGTTAGCGGTTTCGATTTCACTATTAGTTTGTGGTATCTCCACATACATTGGGAAATTCTCTATAGGTTTGAACTCAATGTGCCCAACAAAGTTGAGGTTTGACTTTGAGTTCATCCTTTAATAAAATTTAATAAGCATTGTAATTGCTCAATCTTAAAATTTCAGTATTATAACTTTAACTATATTGCACCATTGTTGTCCATTTAGAGAGATTAAAAATATGGTATTAAAAATATTAATCAACATTATGTCACACTAGTATATCACATTTCTATAAAATACAGCTCACAAAATGCTAATCTGAAACGATGAGTAGCATAGTTAGAGTAACACCAAAAACGATGAGAGAATTTATTTTTCTAATTGTTTGGGGGAAATAGAAATGGCATCATGCTTTATACCAACCTAAACCCATGTTTCCACTAATAAAACAATCAGTTATAATTCCTTAACTAACTAAATTACTATAGAACTTAAGGGTCACTATAATGGGTTCTCTATCCACAAATTTAGGGGAATAATTTGTTGTCAAATGAATTATTGAAATCACAACTTTAAGAATCATAAAAATCTAAAAGCAACATTTGAATGTATTCAACAAATATACAAAGTAAAACTACTAACATGAAATCCAAAATTCACACACGTAAATCATCAAACATGATATTATTTCATTTAAATCCATTCCACAATTAACTCTACAAATAAAAAAAGATGAAAAACAAACAATATTGCCTAGGAACTGATGCAGATGATCCATGGTACCAAACTCATACAATGTAGGCCATATTTACAATGATTTTAGAAAGAAAAAAAGAAAGGATGGAAAGAAGCATCAAAACAACAACAATATATCAGAGAAATTTTTTTTAGCAAGTGATCAATGTAATATTTTTATGATAAGTATAAGGAATAATTGTTATACTCAACATGATTTTTTCTATGAAATGAATTCGGTTGCAAAGAAAAAGTTGGAAGGGAGTCAATATGCAAATTCTACCAACAAATTGGAATAAATATGTAAAAAATGTAAAAAAAAAAAGGCAAAAAATCCAGATTGGAGAAGCATATAGACAAAATAGTGTAGCTTATAGTAGAATATTATTACGATTTGGGGTTAATCTGCAAAACAAAATAAAGAGACAAAATATACAATTAGATGATGAAATTACCCAAAACACAGAAAAAAAAATCTCACCTAAGAACAAAACTGTGACAGCCCGCTTATTAAAATAAGAGGTGGCCAGCACGATACTCCAATAATTACAGGAATCATAAATGGTCCATTCTCACCATCACAGTAATACAATAGGTATATGAGATAACCACCCATTATTTTAGAAATTGGATTGTCTAAAATTAATTTGTAAGTTAAGGAAAGCATTTAAACAATCCAATTGAAAAGAAGGTTCATACTAAAAGACATCTATTAAATCGGCAACTATATATAAAAAAATAATCGAATAAGCTATCGGTTAACAGACACATACAATTGGGTTACACCGAGTATTAAAATACAATATCACATTATATAATACAAGTACAAAACTTAGTTAACACGCCTGAGAGTGCAACTGATCATAACTAGAATACAAAAAAATGGAAGCGTTTATAACAATTATCCCATAACATCCGCAAGGTGTTACATCCCCAGGACACTGGAATAAAAAATTCAATACGGACGTCCTTGCGGTGGAACACCTGGTCAAATATAAGATTCATGCAAGACAAAGAGATATAAACGGATCAGGGCCCGATTTAATATGATCATAAATGAATAAAGTGAATGACAGTTATGGACAGTTTAATCATCATGAATAATCTAGGTTCGTTCACCATGAGTAATGATAAGAAATATACTCTCTGAAGCTAAAATCATACCTAACTCAATATCAATAACAATAATCACAATTCGATTATGCCGAAGAATATTGATAATATAATAGTTAATGAGATTCCATTTCCTTTTATACACAATTCATTTCATTGTTCCTTTCTCATTAGGAAACATACTCAAAACAATTCATTTCATAAAGTGTTTCGCCATCAATAATATCCCACTTTAATATGAATAGTTATATTACACACATATAACGATTCTAAGACCGCCATTCCGAGTTTCCCCACTGGACGCGCCCCTAAATATCTATCATCTTCCAGGGCCTATCACTAAGACAACCTGGGCATCCTACATCGCATAACGTCGGGAAACGGCCATATACCTTCGATAGTGAGTCATAACCACATCCGAAATTACCTCACTTCGAACAATAATCACACAATATATAATAAACGGTCCTATGGTCGAGGATAATATTCACCCTGCAGTCACTAGCCAGGGGACTTCACCTCATGCGCGTAACTTCCACTATGATAGCATTTAGAGAGGTGTGTATATGTAAATTATCATTTACAATTTATTCCCATTCTAAGATATACATTACGTTATATCCGGAACCATAATCTATTAATGTCATCATTATAAACTTCTCGTTTAATAAATTCCCAAATTAGTCTTCGAGAAATAAGGACGTTACTATAAGCCACCAAGTCTAGTATACCTCAATCACGTCTCGAAATTTCCCCAATTATACAATCCTACATCTCTTAATATCAAACTAATTTACTAAGGGAAGAAACTAACTTATCATTTATTTGATAATCCCCGGAATAAGCCCCATCTATTCCTTTTCTAATATAAGGTAGTAGCCTAACTAATATAAGACTTTAGGAGACTAAATTTACTTCATAAGAGAAGGTTCTTGGATCCTAAACCTAAAAGAAAGGGGCTAGAACTGAGTTAGAAAAATATCTAAAAATAGCAAGAATTTCGAATCGATTCGCTCTGGCCGAATCAATTCGATCTTGAAAGCGAATCGATTTGGATAGGCCAAATCGATTCGGTCAAGAGGACCTAACATTCTGCATACAGACGAATCGATTCGGATCAACCGAATCGATTTGCTATTCCCAGACCTGTAGCCTACCCTTTTAGCAAATCGATTCGCTAGGGGCGAATCGATTCGCATGGCCCAGAAATTCCAGATTTAGTTATGGAGTTTAATGCCCTACTTTTTCCATAACTCAATTATCCTCCATTTTTACCCACAACAACCACCATTAAACCAATAAAAACCATCTTACATGAATGCTAACTACTATACTGGACCCAACACCTATCTAAACCATGATTTAGGGTTCAAACACTACAATCTCAATAAAATCCATATTTGTTCAATTACTTCCAAATACACAACTATCACTACAATTTATTCATCCCATATCATATCTTAGCAAGTAAGAAACTTGCCTTAAGGTTGTGATCTCAGATTTTCCTCCAGTAGCAACCAATCCAAGCTTCAATCTTCAATTCTCCTTCTTTCTCTTCTTCTCTCTTTCTATCTAGGTTTAGCAAGAGTACACTTACGAAATAATAGGGGTTGGAATACCTAAACGTGCAATTGACATTAGTTTCCATCTTAAATGCTAATACACCAATAAAATGATTCGTAACTACATAATTAAGTCAAAATCTATAGAAAGTTCCCGAAACCCAAAAATACAATTTGGCACTTATTTTGACCATCTCGACTATTTCGGGACTAACCGCGCCCTCTAAAATGGTATCCGGAAAAATATAAATCATTTCAAGTTCCAACCTTAATTAAACCATAAATTACGTTTAAAGCACAACTACACCATTAATCGTAACATAATGTTATTTACATTCACATAACAATAAATATGCAAAATCTAGTAAATACTACCTTTTATTTCACTTAAAACAATATCCAATATTTTATATAATTACCTCTCATGGAAAATTAATATAAAATAAATTACTCAAAAGTAAGGGTTATTACAAAAACCAATTTTTGAAAAACCTAAAATCTAAGGTTTCAGTCTATAGTGAAAGTAGAAAGGCACCGGAAGACATTTGAAAATAAATAAATAAAGAGAGATAAACAAATACTAACAAAAAAAAATAATGATATGTGAGAAACCACCTTAGAGAGAGGGAGAGAAGACACCGGACTTGAGAAGCGACTTCATAAGTGACCTGAGAAGTTGAATAGAAATAGAGAGTGGGTAAATGTTTGAGGGTCGGTTGGTAGGTCGTGTGTGAGAGGAGAGGGTGAGAGGAGGTTGTTTTTGTGCGTCTTTGTGTGCGGTGGGCCCTAAAAGATGATTGAATCATGTAATTTTCATTTTAACCATGTTTTGGAATTTTGTGTAAGAGGTGGAAAGGGAATGAAATGTTACAAAAGAGGGGGAAATGATATAATAAAGGGGCAAAAGAGGAAAAAATGGTCTTTGAATCTACACCATTGATTTCTAGCCTTGTTGGCTTTAATCCTAACCACAAAGTATCTTACCATCTATAAATAGTGAAAAAACCATTGTCCCATATATATATATATATATATATATATAAGAGATGAAGAGAGAGAGAGAGAGAATGTTACCTAAACCAAAGAGAGAGCGAGATAGTCGAAGATAAAAGGTTTGGGGGTTTGAGAGAGATAGATAGATAGAGTATGTGTGTAAATGGATGAAGGGTTTGAGGGATTATAATTAAAGATATTGGTCATAGCTTTGGGTCGTGACCCTGTTTTTTTCCACATCATCATCCGCGACCATCCCATTATAATAACACTAGTAATTACCTTAAGCAGTGACCAATTCAAAATGGTCACGACTTAAAGTCGTGACCCTTTTGGATGGAATTTGGCATTGTTCATGGATGTGGTCATGGACATAATCTGTGATCACAGTTGGAGGGAAATTTGGCATAATTTTGTCACTGTGATAGTCACGGCTTGTTCACGAATTATGGTTGTGACCCATCATGGTCACGGATCTTGGCCGTGACCAACTCAAGTCTGTGTCACAGCATTGTATGGTTGGGAACTTGATACATATTTTTTCACTCTAGTCATGGCTTTAGGTTGTGACAAGCTAGTCAAGGACTAAGAATCTGACCAAGCTACCGTGACTATCCACCAATTTTGGTGTTATGAATGGTAGGTATTGCTCTGTAACACCCCGATTCATATTTATGGGTTACCCGTGGTTAACCCTATCTGACCCAAGCGTTAGGTTTAAAGTGCAATAAACTAAGCTCAACAAAGTTGCTAGTTCAATTTTATTTAATTAAGGTTTCACTTGTTTAGCATGCAATTTTCAATTTAAATCAACTACGTGAGGGACTCATGGGAAGCGTCCCCAAAATCTAAGTATATAGAGAAACTAACGTAATATAAAATGGCTACTTACCCGTATAACGCTCTCAAAATACGGAACCGCACCCAACCTGCCATAACAAAGACGAGGGAATGAGCCGAATGCCCAGTTGAAAAAAATACAATAATATAGTATAGAATCGAACGACAGAAAATAAGACTCTAACACATTATATCTATGTGCACATGCAACTACCTTGTATTTATATATATATAGATATATACTTTAATGCATGAAACCATTTTTATACCAAAAACATTACTTATCCGGATTAATTCTCCTTAATCTTATAAAAAAACTCCCTTTTCCTTAACTTGACATTTATTCCTTAATTTAACACACAAGGTTAAATACTTAAAATAAATACATTTTGTTTAAGCAAAATTTATTCCTTTCACCAAAATGACCTCTTTCTTCACGCCAATCCATGTTAGTATTTTCATTGAATATCACTCTTTTAACACACACAAACACCATGTTAGAAAATACTTATTTTATCTTTGAAAATATTTCATGAACCCAACTTTGTGTTAATTATGGTTTAAAACTCTTTAGGTTGCTTAACTACTTATTTAATCACTTCACTTTGCCATTCCTTTACTTTATCAACATTAATCAATTTTCACATTTACTTGTCCACTTTATCCTTTACCGGAACATTTATTAATTCATGCAGGTTAGGTTGTTTATTCACATATTCACCACACAACCCATACATTGATATGTTCCATTTTTATTATCTTTTCTCATAATCTTACAATATTCGTACACTTTAACAAGCTCCACACAGTGAGTTATGCTATGATATACTCCGACCAGTGATTTTGGGTCATTCATCTTAGGGCTTTGGGACCTTCTTAAGTATATCGGTGTCATCTGAGTCCTTACTAATGCTTTTTAACATTTTATAAATGTCCACATTATTTTACTTTTCCTTTACTAGCCAAAGCCAAAACTCGGGATTTCACCCCCAAACTTATGTTACACTTTAAAATAATCATTTCCCTTTCTTTAGACCCTTACATTGATTTTATTTCCAAAATCAAGTTCATTTAGGACCATTTTAGGTAACACCTTTTGTAATATTTTAATTTCATAAAAATATTCCTCTACGTAAAATTGTCATTTTAATAATTTTTTTCTCAACTTGTCATTTTCTCCATTTTCACAAGTGTTATTTCCCAAAGCACCATTAAGTTACCCACACTAACTTCTTGTGTATTTTTAACTTATTAAATCTTCTTTAACACCTTTGGAGTAATATACTTCTCAAGTTGGAAATTAGTTAATTTCATTACTTTTTTTTAATAAATCATTGAACATTTAAAGACTACTTTACAAGAAAAATACCATTTTCCCTTTATTGATACATGTAGTCTTGAAAACTTACCCTTATCATATTTCTAACACCTTTTTCATATACCTTAAGGACTAAAATTTCTATTTTCTCTATTTCATGTTTAAATCCAATAAACCCTCATCAAACCTGTTTATATGTTCATCATCAAACTACTACAAGTTTATATATATGAGAAGGTGGATTATAAGTCCAAAAATCCTATTAAATGGGCTTAACGTATGATTTATTCTAGAAATTTCATAGTGGTTGCGAAAGTTATACTTTTCAAGACTTAAACACAATTTTATTCTTCAAAGCTCAAGCAAATGTCCAACTTTATAAAATCTTCATTAATTTAAAAGAAACATTGAAACATAATTCACAAAATATCTTTATGAAGATAAACATTATTTTCAAAACATTTTATTCTATAAAATGTTTACCACCAAACTTCTTGAAATACATCATTTATTTAAAATACTAGAATCATTTTTCTTAAAACCTTTGAAAATATTTATAACAAAACCCTAAGAAATAATATTCTTACTCATATATGCATCCTACTCTAACATTTCTAGATATAAGACTATTAGTAGTCAAAATAGAATATTATACTAAGAGTGGAGTTTCCCACGTCAAATGAAGATCCAAAATTATAAGACGAAGGTAGAGGAATCTGATGGAAACCCCCACCTCCTAAGGTGGACTGAAGGAGGTTTCCTAGGTCCGCAAGCATGCTCCATGAAAGATCCAATAAGAATCCCCTTTAGAACTCCATAAATTTATACTCGTCTTCTTCAAAATCCCCGACAACATCTCCACAAATGTATATTTTGATCACCCATGGTGTAAAGTGGTTTTATGGCTTAAATATGTAGGAAACTAAGAAATACTAGGGTGGTTCAAAGTGGAGCAAAGGTGGCGTAAGGTGATTTGTGGTGGTGGGAAGAGTAAAAACTATCCAAGACAGAGGGAGAGAGAGAGAGAGAGAGAGAGGTGAAAGTGGTGAGGGAAATCCACCCCCATCCTTTAACCCACAAATAACCCCCAAAAAAACTTATAAAAAGTCATCCCAACACTAAAATCCCGATATTGGTCCTCGGGACTCACTAGGAGTTGACACATCATCAATCTAAGACTCCAAAATACGATAGCACAGAAGCGCATCTTGATTTAAAAATTTCTTAACTGGTCATTCAAACGATAACTAGACCTCATTCAAATGAGACTAGATTCTCATTTGATTAACCTCTCAAATGACCTTCTAACGAGGTGGTGCATCTATATAGTGGTGGGTCATTTGATTGTCATTATATGTCCACATTGAACCAAGTGGACTTTTCATTTGAACCATCAATATTCTTATTCGACCATCGTTCAAATGCCTTTCAAGTTCGTTCGATCTAGCCAGATTCCTTAAACATCCAATTTCACCCACAAACTTCCAGCAATTATCATCAAGGCTCAAAGAATAATCAAATATAGATAAAACCCCATATATATTGATCCAATTCCCACGAGTTTCATATTGTTATAATTTATAGAGGAAAAATAATAAAATATTGGGCACGGGTATTACATGTTCCCAGCTGTAATACCCTTTACTTTTAGGATTATATAATTTTCGTGTACTTATAACTATTAATTTAATTGAGGGAAATTAAATTGGGTTCCATAAATACTAATTAGCCAGATAAAGGATTAATATTTATTATTAGCATTATTTACTCATGTGTAATAAGTAAATAGATATGTGAATTATTATATGTCGCATATGAGTTAAAGCGACGGTTTATTATTACATGTCAGTGGTGTGCTACATCGGTAGATAGATATACTTAGGGGAACCATGTGCCGGGTTTGTTAATGATATGTTAGGATATTTGGAGTTGGTTAACTCTAATGACCTTTTTGAGTGTATGGGTGATATGGGAAGGGTCGAAATAGTCCCAAATTAGTACTACGTGTTATGTTTTGGCTATGAAGGCTTTTTAGACACAGCAGGACCCGTATAAGGGTTGACGGGCTTTTTACACCTAGGGTTAAGTCAAAAAATGTAATTAAGGTGGATTAAGGAGGTATTTAAAGGTAGGTAATGTGGATGGAAGCCCACCTTTGATATTTGTCACAATTGAGATTGAGAGAAAGTTCAAGAAAGGAGAAAAGAAGAAGAAAGGAAGAGAAGGGGCTTGGAGAAAAGAAAAGAGAGGCTATCATTGGATTAAACCTATCATAAAACGTAGAGAACTTTGGATTAAATTGACAAAGACAATTAGTTACTTTCTGAATCGAAATCATATGTAGTTAATCACTTTCGTGGTAAATGACAAAAATGTGGGATTTAAAGCTATAAATATTGAAACAGTGATTGATTGATGCAGAGATACAAAATATAAGGGATATCTAATTTAAATTGATTTCTAGTTGGTATTGATTATATAAGAATTGAAAAATTAATCCTGGAAGTATAATGGTGAATAAGTAGAACTTGGATAGGTAGGTTGAATTAATAAAAAAATTATATTGCGAAAAATTCTGAGTTGAGTGGGATTGACGTTTGATTTGTAATCATATATTTTTGATAAAGGATTCATGGTTAATTATGGGTTATAATGCTTCTGAAACATTAGTATAATGATATATTAGGTCGATTTTATGTTTGGGATAGTTTGGGACTTCCACTGGAGGGTTTCGAGAATAAACACCCGAGGAAGAAGATAACCCAGGAAATTGAACCGATTAGCTGGTGGAGAAAACCTATTCGTTCAATCGTATCAGTTCGGTCTTTTAGTGAATCGGTTCGATTTGTCATCCTGTCCAACTTTTGTTCATGAGTTGATTTGACCCGTTAGATCTTAGGGAATGGCCATAGGGGCTTCAGGGATAGTGTGGGACTGCCGAGGAACACTTTCCAGGTTTTGATCTGTGTGATAGGCAAATAAATAGATTGATTTAGGTAAGGAAACTGGGAATTAAAGTGAGTGAATATTTAGAGATTTAATTGAGAAATTAGTTCCCATTTAGCGATTGAGAGACTAGTGAGTTGTGGGATATGCATACGAGATGGGTACTATATATATATATATATATATATGTGTGTGTGTGTGTGTGTGTGTGTGTGTGTATGTGAGTGTGCGTGTGTGTGCGCGCTACTTATTTGTATTAAACATACCTACTCGATAGTCCTATTGTAAGAGGTTGCGCATAGTGGACAATCGACCCTAGCATTGACTAGCAAGTGTCAGATTGGTTCCTTGGGTCATAGTATTATTTAATGACCATTATACGTACATGGAGAGTGATATATATGTATATTTATATGATATAGTGTTTGTATATATCTATAGCACAAGGGAAACTATGTTATATTTATTGCGTGAATAATTATTTATAACACGTGTCTCGCTATAATATTGTTTGTAAATGTATACATAGTAAAGGTAGTTATACTTAGATAATAGAGAGTATTAGAGTCATGGGGTGCTTAGACAACAGTTACATGTCCTAGTTAGAGCGGGTAGTTTAATTAAGATAACAAAATGAACACGTTAGGTGCGCACTATAATTGAGAGGCAAGGTTTTTTCTCATGTAAGTGCAATCGATTAATTATGAAAGTAATACACTACAAGTTTTAATCAATATATGATAATTAATCACATGCAAAATATTTACTACTTTTTCGGCTTTGACCCGCGGGTAATTAATTTTCCTTATTTTTCTTTCAATGTCTCAGGTGTGTAGCAGCAGTAGCCAGGACCGCAAGGATAGATCCATTCTTGTCGTTCCAAATAGATGTGGACATTAGAGGACTTGACTTAGACACCTCATCTATCCTATCTAGATAGGATCTTATTTCATTCCAGTTTTCAGTTAAGCATGTTGCCCTTAAATGGATAGGATGTTATATTCCTGTCAGGGTATTTTATTCCAATACTTAGTTGTTATTCAGTTTGATTCAGTTACTGTTATTAAATGGTGACCAATGTTTTATTCAGATCACTTTTATTATTTATCTATGCATGAGTATCAATCTATTCATTTCGTTGTATTATTTTTTCATATTATTTATATTGCTTGTAGCGACAATGATGCTGAGAATGAGACCATACTGAGATTCATGTATTATTTTTGTAGAGGATTGAGAAACCAGTATTAGAATAGGTGGGTTGTCATAGTATGTATCAAAACGTCAGGTTCTAGTGTACTTAGGATATGTGCGGACTTGTTATGTTATCATCATTGCGCTTCTTTGATATAGAGCCTTATATTTACGATTGTTGTTTTATATTACTCATTTACGTTCTTTTATTATAATTTATGATTGAAGTGAATATCAAAAAAATTTGGTTTGGTTTTTAATGCCAAATTCTAGGAGAGGTAGACCAGCATGTGTCACTAGGAGGGTCATAGAGGAGGAGGCTTAACCTGATCTACAAGCCACTTAGGGGACTACAATCACTGCAGAGGTTGCAACTATTGACTCACAGGTGGTTAGTGTCATAATGATCTCCCTAACATAGAATTTTTCCCAAGCACATCCACAAAAGTTAGTATCAACACTACTTCAAGCTCACCCAGTGCCGTCAGTTTGGAAGAGAGTCCGATAGACATTCTAGAAGATCCATCCTCCTGAGTTCCAGGGGAGTGTCGATGTGGTTGCAGCTAGCTAATAAAGGAAGGATATATAGAGTAACTTGCGCATAATTGAGTGCATCAACACTCAGAGATACTAGATACGTTCAAGCTAATTAGGGATGCTCATCAGTGGTGGGATTCGATTACCACGTTGAAGGAGAGGGATATAATGACTATCCAGGAGTTCTGGGTGCGCTTTCACTAAATGTTATTTTTGTCAATAGTTCAGATAGAGATGATGATGAGATTACTAGATTTTTCATAGGAGGGATAGACTATGGTCAAGTATGAGGAGGAATTCACGTGCGAGGAAAAATTTATGCCAAATGAGGTAAACACTAAGGAGAAAAGGGACCTCAAGTTTACTGATGGGCTTAGTTGGAGGATTCGTCAGCACTTATTGGATATCCCAGCATTGCAAACTAATAATGAGGTTGTTAACGCCTTGTTCCTTCACCATTAGGGTCACTGCTTCCATATGAGAGGAGAAAAAATAACTGAATAGTCTATCCATCAAGGCAAGACTACGGTTAGCTATACCAGTGAGGTGCCACAGGATCAAGGAAGGCAGTGAGAGCGGGGATCCCAATAGGAGGACCCTACTAAGAGATTCAACTTGAGTAATGACAATTTAAGATGGGGCCAACAACATACCCCTCAAGGCTAGCAGGACCAGGGGAACTAAACTGAAGTCTAGAAGGCCAGGGTTATCAGGTCCAGTAGGGCACAAGACAGGGGCAGCCTAGCTAGGTCTAGCAGAGCTTGAGGCCGACAGACTTCACTAGGAGTTATTTCTTATGTGGGGAGAAGGGCCACATTCATCCTGCATTCTCGAATAGAGATAGAGGTCAAGAGCATAGTTCCCCGTCGGGGAAACAGTTACCATAACTTCTATACCCACCGATAGTTCCAGCATCATCGCCTCTGCAAAGGCAGGGGTAGTGGTAGTTTAGGCGTGTGTATCACATTTGAGGACCAGTTTTATCTCCAGTGTCGCCATCTATCGAGGGTATGTTTTCCATCCAAGGTCATATAGGGCACGTATTGTTCGACACGGGTGTGTCACATTATTTTGTTAGCACTAGATTTACGTGCGCGATGGGTTTAGCAAATTTAGCGTTAGATAATATTACAACCATAGATTCACTATTGGGTGGCGGGACTCTCATTCGTTCCATCTATAGGGGAATGAGTGTGAAAATGGGGAGGGTATGCTTAGTATCAAACATGATCGCTTTAGACTTAGACGAGTATGAAGTTATTCTGGGTATTTACTAGTTAGTGTTGTATATAGAGATGGTGAACTGTTACAGTAGGACTATCGTGTTCGCTATTATAGGGCAGGACTACTTCTTATGGCGATGCTTCTTTGGGAAGGAGGGTCGAGCATGAACTTGTATTATATTGAGAAGAAAACTTTTTAGGGTATAGTCATCTCACTAGATTTGATCCCTATGGTTAGGGATTATGATGATGTGTTTTCAGAGATACCTAGGTTACCACCAAGTTAGTAGATTGAGTTTGTGATCGACTTAGTGCCAGGGACTAGTCCAATAGCGTGAGTGCAATATTATATGGCTCCTTTAGTGATGCGGGAGTTCGGGGATCAAATTCATTAGTTATTTGGATAGAGTTTTATCCACATGAGTACATCACCTTGGGTGATCTAGTTTCGTTTGTAAAGAAGAAGGATGGGTTATTAAGACTAGTATCGACTACCAAAAGTTGAACAAGGTCGCGATCCAAAACAACTATCCGTTTCCACATATTGATGTTTTCTTAAATTAGTTGAGACGATCAACCCACTTCTCTAAGATTAATTTGAGATCAGGTTATTATTAGTTACGGATCAGGGAGCAGTATGTCCCTTAGACTGCATTTATTATGAGATACGGGTCTTATAAGTTCAGGGTTATGACGTTCGGGTTAACCAATGTGCTAGTAGTTTTTATGGACCTCATTAATAGGGTGTTTAGGGTTTTCTTGAATTAATTCATCATTGTCTTCATAGATAACATATTGATTTACTCTCGGACAGAGGGCAAGCATGCACAACATTTGTTTATGGTTCTTTAGATTTTGAGGGACCACCAGTTGTATGTTATTTTCGAGAAATTTGAATTCTTGTTACGAGAGGTGCAGTTCTTGGGTCACATTATCTCTTAGAGAGGTATTTATATAGATCCGACTAAGGTGTCATCGATGGGGGAGTGGGGTCAGCCTAGGACACCATTGGAGATATGGAGTGTCTTGGGGTTAGAAGGTACTACCATCAGTTCATTAGAGTTTTTTTATAAGATTATGGGTCCCTTAACAAATGTGACTTGTACAAGAGTACTTTTTTCTTGGGATGACCATTGTCAGTCATCTTTCAACGAGCTAAAGGATAAATTGACTTCAACACCAGTGCTTGCAGTGCATAAGGGAGAAGTGGAATACTTTGTTTTTACCGATGCGCCCTTATAAGGACTTGGGGGATTTCTACAACATGAAGAGCGGGCTATAGCTTATGTATCCCATAAGCTTAAGACACGTGAGAAGAACTATCCCACTCCCAACTTGGATTTAGAAGTAGTCATTTTTGCCTTGGGGATTTGGAGGCACAATCTAATGGGGGAGAAGTTTCGGTTTCTCATGGATCATAAGTCACTACAGTAACTTTCACACATAAATAATTGAATATGAGGTAGCATAGGTGGCTTGAGTTCATAAAGGATTATCAGTTTGACATCCAGTATCATTTGGGGAAGGCTAACTTAGTGGCATGTGGCAGAAATAAGAAAAAGGGGTCAGAGATTCGTAAGGAGGATGAGGTAGTCTGGGCTTACATAATAGTGATGCCTGTCACACCCAAGATCATTTTGAGGGTCATGAAGGCATAGCAGGGGGAGGCTCACCCTTAGTCAGTTCTAAGGGTGGCTCGCACTTCAATGGGAGGTTGATAGTCCTAGACGCCGAGGACCTACGACATGCAGTTATGGTGGAGGCTCACGGGTCACAATTTTTGGTGTGTCTTGGAGGGGATAAGATGTACCATGATATGAGGCGATAATATTGGTGGGCCGTTATGAAGTGGAGCATAGCAAAATTTGACTCCCAGTGAACCACTTGTCAAATGGTGAAGGTCGATCATCTGAGACCAGCATAAGTTCTATAACCGTTGGAGATTCCAATATGAAAATACGAGAGTATTTTGATGGACTTCATCACAGGGTTATAGACATAGCAGAGGGGTCATAATTTCATTTAGGTCATTATTGATCGATTGACGAAGGTAGTCTATTTCTTTTCAGTTCGGGTAGATTATACTACAAAACAGTATGCACAATTATTTACAGCAAAAATAGTGAGATTTCTTAGGTGCCGCCCAACATTATTTCCGATCGGGTCAAGATCTTTGTGTCCCTCTTCTGTAAGAGATTTCAGGATGCGATGGGGATGGATTTGAGTTTGGGCACGACTTATCACCCACAGATCGATGGACATATGGAGAGGGTGAATCAGATGTTAGACGAGATGCTGAAGAAATGTATTATGGACTTTAAGGGTAGCTAGGAGCAACATTTTCCTTTGGTCGAGTTTGCGTATAAGAACTCATAGAAATTCACGATTGGCATGGAACCATTTGAGGCTTTGTATAAGAGACCTTATCATTCACCCTCTCGTTGGTTAGAGGAGGGGGACAATAAGATTCTCAGGCCGAATTTGATTCAAGAGATGTTAGTGAAGGTAGGGTTGATCAGGAGATATATTCGGGTAGCTCGAGACTGGCACAAGAGTTACGCCAATGCGGACTGAAGATTTTTGGATTTTTATGTCGGTGATCGGGTATTGCTGCGAGTATCTCCCATAAAGGGAGAAATACGGTTCGATAAGAAGGGGAAGTTGGTGTCTAGGTATGTGAGGCCTTTTCCCATCATTAAGAGAGTAAGTCTAGTTTCATATAGGCTCACCTTACTTGAAAATTTGCAACAGATTCACGACCTATTTCATGTGTCATTGTTGACGAGGTAACACAGGGATTACCTGGTTTATCGGTACATACCGCTATAAGAGATTGACCTACAGCTGGATATTTTAAATAAGGAGAGACCCGTTGCTATTTTGGGCCATAGTGAGCAGAATCTTCAATCAAAGGTGGTACCGTTAGTGCGTGTACAATGGGGACAACATAATGTTGCCGAGTCGACAGGATAACATGTAGGAAAAGTGACTAGAACTCTTCGTGGCAGGTATGTTTGAATTTTGGGGATGAAATTATGTTATTATGCGAAAGAATGTAATACTTTGTACTTTTATGATTATTTAATTTCCATGTGGTTATAATTATTAATTTAATTGTGAAAATTAAATTGGGTTTGATAAATATTAATTACCGAGATAAAGGATTAATATTTATTATTAGTATTATTTACTTTCGTCTAATAACTAAATCGATATGTGAATTATTATATGTTGCGTATAAGTGGAAGTGGCAGTTTATATTATATGTCGATATTGTGTTACATCAGCAGATAAATATGAGAGTGCGCTTTTTTCAATGTCCCAACTTATTTAATTAAACTCCATTTTTTATATCCAATTTTTAATTAACGCTAAACATGCCTCTACATGATTGAAAGCAATTAATTTATTTAGCATGCAATCCAACAATCACAAAAGCAATTTTTAGAAAAATCCCTGAAAGGGGCAAAACCTTTTATTTCTCTATTTAATGTAAACCTTGACTTACATGTACATAGAGAAATACATCATTTTTTACATTCGAATACCCGCAGGCCTCGGTTTGTTGTCTTCAGCAAGATCTCCCTCAAGAACTCCAAGAATGAGTAATGGAGATAGCTTCTCTTCTCCACAAGTACCACTCTAAATTTTTGTAATATCAATATATGGGTTTCTCAAAGATTCACAAACATATATTGGGAGGTTGGGCTGAATCAAAAATGGGTTTTAACCTTAAAGTATGAAGACTTAAGTTGTAGTAGGTCTGCAGAAGGTGGATTTAAAAAGTCTTATGGAATAACTAATGAGAGCATATACTTATAGGAAAAGTAAAACATCAAGACGAAGAAATGTCATTAGAATGACATGGGAATGTCCTTAAAACGACATAGAGAGGACGTTAAATCCACCTTTGAATGACCAAAGAAATGACATACCAAAAACCAAAATAGTACGTGGTCGTTTGATCTATATTCGATTAGGGCATCAACCGACCTTATCAAATGACTTGTCCATGTCGTTAGAATGACATCTCCCGATCATTTGAAAGACCTTAAGAAAAAATCATTATTTTTAAAAGCCAACCTTGTTTTTGATAAAATGCAATCAGTTATAAAATCGATTTAAAAATCTCCCAAATATAATTGAGAAAATTAAGAACTCCAAATAAGAATTATACCATTAACGTAGTGGAGTAGTGGAGATCGATTGAAGTAGAACGCCACACATTTGAAGATGATGAGTTCGTGACGAAGAGCTCGATGCTAATGATTCGGATAGTGGCCATCATGGATGATCATGTGTAGACGTGCCAAATGTAATGGTATAGGACATATCAACTGTTATATAGGACAACTCTAATAGTTCCTATATTCTAGCGGACAATCACAAGATTATGTCCTTACAAATCTCCCCCTATGCCTATGCCGGGACATACATACAAATATCTTAATTATGCAACCAAACAAAATCTATAAGACATACAATCTAATATCCCCAAAGACCCTCAAATGGAAATATCAAAATACATGTCTTGAAATCTTCAAAATCTTTAAAACTTCAAATCTCCAAGGTTTATTTTTCATCATCAGGGTGTGCTAAATATATTATCATCAAATTGTACCTACACACATGAGACAAGAAGCAAATACCTGTGATGTGCAAAAGTTTGAATTGAAATGATAAATTAAATAAGAACAAAAAAATCATTAAATAATCAAACTTTTCCACCCCCATAATTCGTTCTCCCCATTTTTAAGATGTCACAAAAAGGCAAGAAAAGAAAATATAAACAATAAATACGGAGTGTGTCACAAATAAATAACCTTCTCTTTTTGAATTTTTCAAAAATTTTCTCACGAAAAATACAACAAAAAATCACACCATGAATTTACACTAAGATAACTAAGTCGATGAAAACATAAGTGTAGGGGTGTGAACAAATTCGACAGGAAAATCAATTCAAACTTTCATAATGATATGTGCACAATGAATTTTGGATACTCCTAACGAATGAACTCAAAATCATCCGTAGGTGTAAAAAAGTTGAATTTATATGAAATTAACTCAATAACATCTAAAATCATTTAATACTTTTTCGAGACTTTGTTAGGACGTGCGAACTCGTAAGTTTCCAACCAAACTCCCTCATAAATTTTAATGCTTTTTTTATTGTGGTTCTAAATTATTTTTTTAAGATATTTCCTATTGGTCCCATTTGGGCATATGTTATCTTTATTGCCTTTATTTTTTTCTTGGGCTCTTTTCAAACGGTAGCCTTCACAACGAGTTCACATGACTCTCGCAACCCTTTCCCATGTTCACTCATTATCTTTTCAATATTAATTAAATTCTCACGGGCAACGTTTCTTCGATGAACTACTTTTATTGACTCATTTTATCGCATTTTTTTCATTTTAAGATACGATTGAGATGAAAACATTTTGACCAACATGTGATAGACAAGTACAAATATCAAATAAATCCGTGCATGTGTGAATCAAAGGAGACAATGAGTCAAATAACTAGAATATAATCACTAATTACATCTCAATGACTCCAAACATTACAAAGAATATTAATGAATTGAAGTTACGTCTCAAAACACTACCAAATAGTCACGATAATGGAATGATGTGGTGACTTCGCCAGTCTAAATGTCCATCCATAAAAGGTGTAAAGAAACTACAAATATATATATATATATATATATATATATATATATATATATATATATATAGTTTTTTTTAATAGAATATTTTTTTCTTTTTCATTTTTCTTAAAAATCGATAATATTTTTGTATTTTTCTCTTTTCTTAAATACCAAATTTTTTGTTTTGTATTTTTAAATTTTTTCAAAAAACAAAAATCTTTTTGGATTTTTCTAAAATATGAAAAAGGAAAAAAATAATACAAATGATACAGTCTTGTAATGGGAACCAATAATATGTTCATGAAAAAAATCCTATACTATACATACAAACCAACGCTCAGTCAACTGTGCAGATGCCTAAAGACTTCCTTAGACTCTCGAATCTAGGGGCATCTAAAGATTTCATGAAGATATCGACTAACTGGCAATCGGTGGTGACAAAGATCAAGGATACGACCCTCTCCTCTTCTAGGTCTCAGATAAGTGCTCGCATATCCTAATGTGTTTGGTGCATGAATGCGGGATTGGATTGCAGGATATGTGTATCGCGATCATGTTATCACAAGAAATAGCCATCGTGTCCTGCGATATCCCATACTCCTCTAGCATCTAGTTCATCCACAAGAGTTGCATACAACAACTCCTGACGATGATGTACTCAGCCTCCGCAGTGGATAAAGAGATGGAGTTTTGCTTCTTTCTCATCCATAAGACAAGAGGAGTACCAAAACAGATATACTTAACCGAAGTGCTGCTACGTCCATCTGCATCCCTGACCCAATCGGTATTCGAATAGGTGGATAAACCATCGTCGGTATCAAAGGAATACGAAATTCCATATTAAAGAGTCCAACTAACGCATTTGATAATACGTTTAAGAGCATGTAAGTGTGACTCTTTCGAGGATACCCGAGTTCGCGCACAAACTCCAACACTAAAGACTATATCAGGACAACTGGAAGTCAAGTAGAGAAAACTACCTATCATACTGTGATACAAGGTTTGCTCTACGTCCTTGCCTAAAGTTTCCTTGCTAAGCTTCATTGAGGTTTTCATGGGGGTGAAAGAATTCTTAGAGGAGTGTATCCCAAACTTCTTCACAAGGTCTCTTACATACTTGGATTGGGAGATGAACAAGTGTGAGCACGGCGGGAGCACATAGATCCAAAGACTATGTCGTCCACATAGACTTGGACACTAAAAATAGCACCTTCTCCTCTCCTAACAAATAACATATTGTCTACTCCCCTTATCTTGAAGCCACGGTTTAAGAGATAGGAAGTAAACCTCCTTTACTAATCACGGGGTGCTTGCTTCAAACCATGCAGGGCTTTCCTCAAATAATAGACGAGTCCAGGGTGCTTAGGGTCTTCAAACCCTTTCAACTATTCCACGTAAACCTCTTCTTGTATAATTCCATTCAAAAAGGTACTCTTGACATACATCTAATATAACTTGAAGCGTAGATGATATGCAATGGCTAGTAGTAGGCAGACGGACTCAAGCCTCGCAACAGGATCAAATGTCTCCTCAAAGTCTACACCCTCAATTTGTGTGTAGACCTGAGTGAACAACCTAGACATATTACATATAATGGTACCATTCTCATCCATATAATTTTTGAAGATACACTTAGTACCAATCACATTCTTCTCACTAGGTCAGAGGATAAGTTCCCAGACATCATTCTTTCTAAACTGAAGAAACTCTTCTTGCATAGAGGATATCTAGTGTTCATCTTTGAGTGATTCTTTGATATTCTTGGGCTTGACTTAGACATGTAGCACATAAATCTAACAATATTCTCTAGCTGAGAGCGAGTCTTAAACCCTAAGGTGGGATCTCTTAAAATGGCGGAAGGGTCATGACTCTTGCGAACCTAAGCAAGTGTGTCCCCTAAGTTAGGAGGAGGGTCCACCCTAGGTGTGTGAGGAATAACGGGATCATCACTAGGGGGTGAATCATCATCACACAAATGGTTAAAATCAACAAATGCTGATGGCTCATTATCTTTAACAATGATGTTTATTGACTCCATAACCTTAGAACCGCTCAGGTAAAGAACTCGGTATGCTCTACTCATCGATGAATATCCTAATAGAATTCCCTCATCGTCCATGATTCGAAATTTCCTAATTTCTCTCTATACATAACTATGTAACATTTACTCCCAAAGGCACGGAAATACGAAAGGTTGGGCTTCTTGCCTATCCAAAATTCATCTGGCATTTGAAGTGCGTGTGGATGAAAATATACTCTATTTATCATGTGGCATGCGATAGAAATCGACTTTGCCTAAAGCCTCATAGAAAATCTATGACCTATAAGCATAGATCTAGATATCTCCTGAATCTTCTGGTTTTTCCTCTCAATAATCTTATTTTGTCGAGGAGTTTTCATGAACAAAAGTTCATGTTTATCCACCTTTGTTTCTTTAAACTCTATGTCATTTTCACTACGCATTCTATTTATGGTGACATCATGTTGATTTTGAAGGACACAACACTTGGTCATAAAAAACTCTTCAACATCGGATTTCTCTCTAAGTAAACCATCTATAAAATAATGAGAGAAATCATCTACCATCACAAGGATATGCCTCTTACCACCCAGACTCTCAGTGAGAGTAAGACCCATAAGATCCATATGAATTAACTCAAGCACGCGTGTAGTGGTAATGAAATTTAACTTCCGATAGGTCTTACGGAATTGTTTTCCCTGCTGGAAAGGACCATAAACCATGGAAGTTGGCTTTCTAAGTGACGAGAAGCCACATACTAGGTCTTTCTTTGCTAAATGCTCTGAATCTCTAAAATTAATATGACCTAGATGTTGATGCCATAGATACATAGAAGAGGTCGTGGCACTGTTGCACACAAATGAGAACTTAGCCACAATCCCATAATAATTATGTTATGTCCTCACCCATAAAAGTAGAAGTTTATCGGCTTAATCATAAACGTTATACTCATTCCGATCAAACTTCACATAAAAGTTTGTGTTTCACAGCTGGCTTTGCTTTCAAACCATTAACATACAAAACATTATCTAGCTTAGGAAAATCAAGGATCACTACTATACCTCATCCTATAATGCTAGACTTACTCGCATCTCCAAAGGTGATTTTACCGTCCTTGCGATCCTCAAGGCTGGTAAAAATGAGATGTCATCAATTATATGCCTGGAGTGACCACTGTTAAAATACTACTTGGAAGTATTATGAGACTTAAGAGATACATTGACAATAAGGGCTTTCTCGTCATGCTTAGGAACCTAAGTTTTGGTGACTTTTTATTTACCCATGTCATTATTGGGTCTAGTCAGGATATTAGAAGTAGCCACTAAAAGCAAAGACATCCGTTGGAACACTTCCATAAAATTGTGAGAAGTGGGAACAAGACACTCAACCATCTCTTTAAGGTTATCAAAATTGTTAAAGTGGTGCAACAAAGTATGTGTATGTCGAGTCCGACCCAAATTACAGCAAAACTCCATAAGGTGGCCTTTTCTCTTGTAATAAGTGCATAAATAAATAGTCTTACGTTATCCTTGGTTTATTTTTTTTGGCTGAACTTTCCTTTGGGGTTTTGGTTGAGGCCTAAATGGGTTCACAATGAATTCAGGAACTGGTTTCTGTGTGACATGTAATGTGGAAGCATCATCAAAACCTATTCCCCACCTCTCACCAAATCCTAAAGCAGGGTTGAGGAGCATATTTCCCATCTTTCCAGATATGTCCTCAATCTTTACCTTGACCTCCCAAGCTCTCTCAAGATCCTGAGTGAGTTAGGCTACAAGAGCTTAAAGTTTCTTCTAATCTCCACATATGCAAGGAGCTCACTCATAAGACTACCCACTTGTTTGGTTAAGTACCCTTTCTCTTTCTCAAAACTACTCTCTCTTCCTAAAAGATCTTTATCCCCAAAATCTCTCTCTCTCTCTCTCTCTCTCTATATATATATATATATATATATATATATATATATATATATATATATCTTAAACACATGCTAACAGAGGACTCTCTCTCTCGTCTTTACTAAATCCTTATCTAGTGCAATAATCCTAGTTGCTAACCCTTTGTTTCGCTTTTTAATTTTGAAGGACTCGGCGTATAACTGGATGTAGGTGCGTTGTAGCTCACACTCGCTCTTACTTAGAGCATCCTCTCACTCACTCACATTGTTTTCACTATTGAGGTGTCCTTGTGAAGTAGCTTCCTCATTGTCATGAGGTGCACTAGAAGTACTCACATGATTGGCCATAAATACAGTGAAGTTACATTCATTTGGTGATTCTTCTCTTGAATCCATCAACTCGACTTCTCTCTCATCACTAGGGGTGCCATTTAAGGTGGGTTTTCCACTGCTTTTACGTTTTAATGTAGTTAGGAATTCATATTCTTTGTGACTTCTCTCATCATATTTATAACACCTCTCTTCCTCTCTCTTTAAGTTGTTTTTTTTTATCTTTTTCAAATTTCTTCCAATTTTTATTTTCTCGAAACTCTTTTTATCTTTAAAATTTCCATTACTTTTTAGTTTGAGAAATTTCTTGAAACTTTAAGCAAAAAGGGTTAAATCATCAAAATCAGAGTCTTACTCAGAATCGGACGAGACTTTCTCTCTCTTTTTCGATGACTCCTCTCTCTTCCTGGATGTCTCCTCACTTTTTCTATACTGGGCCTTAAGTGAGATACCTTTTTATTTTGGCTTAATCATTTTAGTAAACATATCGATTTTGTAAGTCTGAAGGTCTTCTACAAGCTCTTTTAACCTAAGTGAATCTAACATTCCTAACGAATTAAGCACAGTGACTTTCGGGATAAAATGGGCAGGCAATAATCTGAATATCTTTTTAACTACTCTCGTGCTAGGAATTTTTCACCAAGATTAAAACTAGTATTAACAATATCTGACAGGCGTGCATTAAACTCATCAAAACTCTCAGATTCGAGCATGGTTGTAGTTTCAAATGGAGTAGTTCAATTTTGCAGTGTAGATGCCTTAACGGAATTTATTCCCTCGTGTGTAAGCTACATGATACCCCATGCCTCTTTTTACATGGTACACATCACGATATATCAAAACTCATGGGTAAGAAGACTTCAAAAATTATACAAAGGCCATGTGAATTATCAGTTCTCCATTTAAATTCATCCTCAGTCCAGTTAGACACACATTTAAGATTGGTCACATTATCTACGGTGACAGTGGGAGGAGTCCACCTTTAAAGTTTATTTCATGCGGTCTTTCCAATAACCATAGCTTGTAGGATCAAAAACTGGAATTCGATTATATAAGTTATCCATACACCCTATACCCGTACTCTACCGCACTAAATATTTCTCGACTATGCTAGTCGTAACCCGTAAGATAACTTTCAACCCGTAGTCATATCCCATACGTATATATATATATATATATATATATATATATATATATAGTGGCCGAGGTACCCACCCCATGTACTAACGACCAACCATTTCCCACCCTGAGGATTATATCATAGGGCACAATGTAATAATTAATATTATTATTACCAAGTCTACAAATCTCACACTGTAGAAATATTCACAAGTTCATTTATGTATATATATTTATATAGTCACATCATCCTTATACATATATACCAATCCTGCGCCCCCAGGATAAAGCCCAATTGTGCAACTACTAGGAGAATCCTGCATCCCTAGGTTAGCACCCCTTAATGTGCCTATTAAGAATATTCTTGTACCCCCGGGTTATCACCCATTAGTACACTTAACAATAGAGTTTTAGTTATCACTCATTAGTGCATTTAACCATAAGTTCCTTACACCCCCAAATACTTGTCTCTCAAACGCAAAGTATATATGCCTACCCTTAGGCTACCAAGACAATGTAAGATACCGCGCCCTACAATTACAATTTCTTGCGCAAAATTAACCCCGAGCTATCTCTCCCTGTCTGAACGTAAATCTAACCACCCTGATTCACTTCAATAAATACCCACACTACCTGGGATAAAATGCGAGAACAGAAAAACCTCCCTATGTGTCCATGGAATAGAATATCAATCATGGCGTCCCTGTGGCTGGACACCTAAAAGGTTTTGAAAATAGTTTTATAGCAAGGGTTAGAACCCAAAACATTTTGATAATATTTAGCAAGTGAATTAACTGCAGTAATTTAAAATGCATGAATGCGATTCATATTAAAGTTAGTGTCGCGCTCCCTTGTGGACATTCTCACCCCTCCACTATTGTGCACACCTAACGGTTATCTTAACCCCACCTAGTTGTACTATCCCATCCAACTAGTCCTGGTATAACCTCCCCTTTTCCATACTACTCTAACCCGAGTAAAATTATTCCTGAAATATAAGTTATCTCACTAATTAACTTATTTAATTCCTTCTTACTTAAAAGCATATAACCGTAACATAAGTTATATAAATTAAATACATCACGCACTGTATTACCCATGTATGATTAACTTAATTAATTTTCTCATTAATTAACAGCATATAACTGTAACCCAAGTTATATAAAGTAAATACATCACACACTGTATTATCATCTACGTATAATATTCACTACTACATTATACGTACCTTTACCAATAACCACACATATCACACGTGTACTCATCCTTCCGAGTATGTCCTCACCGGATGATTTTCTCTAAAGTGCCATCTCACTAGGTGTGCTCACATAACTTAGTTACCCAAGTTGGATTCGCTCACCAACCGGGTTCAAAACCAAACGAAGTGGAGGCGGTCATATTCCTTTCCTGGAAGTGAGATGCCCCTCATTCCATATAACGGACGCTATGACCTGGGGATATACTCGCCCTACTCCTCGAGCTAGGGGATTCACCCACATCGCGCAACCTCCCACGATAGCACTAGAGTATAACTAAAATAAATATCTAATCATTGATACTTAATAGCACAGACAATAGATACACACATATACATATATACTATCACTACACCGTATATATATACATAACATAAACTCCGGCTCCTCCGTGCGCTCATAACCTGTAACACTAGCCTATAATGTCCTGAGTCTCTCGCCCGACCCAACTAAATAAGTTTTCTCACTTATTAGATTATCATTATCCCAAGCCTATGGTCCGACTCTAATTTAATTAATCTCATGTTAATTATTTTAACACTTATCCGAGTCTACAATTCAACTCCCATTTAAATTAATTAACCCACCTATTAATTTAAATACCTTCCCGAGTCTACAACCTGACTCTAGCTAATTAATTATACACTAATTAATTTAACCCTTGGTATCGCCCAACCATTACCCGGACTCACTCACTTGACCCATAACTTGACCTTTCCCGAGTTTAAATTCCAACTCCAAATTTACTTATTTCCTCAATAATTAATTAAATACCTTGGTGTCACTTAACCAACATGCCCGGACTCGCTCACATGGCCCGAAATTAAAAATCACCCGAGTCTAGTCCCCGACTCCAAATTAATTAATTTAAATGAGTAGCGTTACCCTACTACTATACCCGAACTTATTCACCGATTTCGTCATCTCATATTCTCAGAATTTATTCGCCAAAATTCATTCGCAAAGTGTCACATATAATTCCCCCACTACCCTCAATTATACTCCCTTATAATTGTTAAGAATTAACTCCCATAATAAATTTTTCTCTCTTACTTATGCTAGGGGAAATTTACAACTAAAATCTTAACCCATAAAAATCCATAAGGCAAACTGCCGAAATAACTGAAGGGTCGATCGATCGATCCCCAACCATCGATCGATCGATCGAACAGGTGGTCTTCTTCTCCGCCGATCAGTTTCTTCCAT
Source organism: Sambucus nigra (assembly GCA_949130495.1). Classification (NCBI taxonomy): domain Eukaryota; kingdom Viridiplantae; phylum Streptophyta; class Magnoliopsida; order Dipsacales; family Adoxaceae; genus Sambucus; species Sambucus nigra. The sequence goes on along the minus strand of CASBWL010000171.1, from coordinate 806,823 downwards.
AGTCGAATTTCCAAGGTCTTATCTCTCTGATTTTCAACCTTAACTCATTATTTTTAACCGATCAATTACTCCCAAAACAAGTCCCAATCATCAACAACTGTTTTAGCATGCTCTATTCATACCATAACTCACTATTTCTAAAATGGGCTTTCTCCGGTTAATTTCCATCAATTAATCTCAATTTTGTTCATAACTCCTACTGGATTTCACATTCCAATCAGACATTCATTTTCAAAATTATAAAACACAACTAATTCTCACTTTGAATCTCATTCAATTATTCCATTACCCAAAATCCCATTTTTTGTACCCATTTATCCCCAAAACGAATTTTAGTATACACATCACTAAAATATGAATTGGATATCACAGTTTAGGAGTAAAAACAGTTAACCACTTGCCTGGAAATTTCTCGTAGGGTCTGATCCGTTGTCGACATCCCCTAATATGGCTCCAAAATCCCCAAATTAGCTTTTGATTGTTTTCCCCCAATCTTCCTCTCAAACCCTAGGTTAGAATAATGTTGGCTGCTCTTTTTCCTTTTCTTAGGTTTAGGTTTAAAAACACAAATCCCGTTTTTAGCCTAATGGGCTAAATTAAAATAGCCCAAATCACCTCGTGCGAGCCCGGCTATGCCCAAAAATATCCCGAGACCCAATCGCTACCCCCGGGTACTCTTTTCTGACTATCTCGACCCATCCGGACTCAACCGTGCACTCAGAATCGCCATCCGAATTAATTTATAAAAATCCTTACCTCACCCCCAATTTAGTCTATACCGACTCCCGGCTAGGATAATCGCATACCCCGTCATTACTACCCGAAATGACGCAATTAGATTATTACTATTCACTTAGTAAATAAATTTACCTAAATATTGACCATTCACTCCCCGATTAATATTTAAACATATATTGCCATAATTAATTCAATTAAAGTTACAACCCATAAGTAATTTAAAATTCTCGAATTAATCAAATATTAAATGCACAAAATACGGGGTGTTACAAAAGGTTTCTCAAAGATTCAAAAACATATATAGGGAGGTTTGAGTGAATCAAAAATGGGTTTTAGCCTTAAAGTATAAAGACTTTAATTACAGCAGGTCTGCAGAAGGCGGAGTTAAATAGTCTTACGAAATACCTAATGAGAGCATGTATTTATAGGCGAAGTAAAAAATCAAGGTGGCGGCATGTCATTCGAACGACATGTGCATATCGTTAGAATGACATAGAGATCTCGTTAGATCCATCTTTGAACGACCTATAAAATGACATACCAAAAACCAAAATAATACATGGTCATTTGATCCATATTAGATCAGGGATTAGGCGGCCTTATCAAACGACATGTCCATGTCGTTAGAATGACATGTCCAGATCGTTTGAATGACCTTAAGCAAAAATCATTATTTTTAAATGCCAACCTTGTTTTTGATAAAATGCAATCAGTTATAAAATCAATTTTAAAATCTCCCAAATATAATTGCAAAAATTAAGAACTCCAAATAAAAATGATACCATTAATGTAGTGGAGTAGTGGAGATTTGTTGAAGTAAAACATCTGATATATTAAGATGATGGGTGCATGATGCTAATGATTCAAATAGTGGCCATCATGGATGATCGTGTGTATACGTGATAAATATAATGGTATATGACATATCAATTGTTATCTAGGAAAACTATGATAATTTCTAGATTCTAGAGGACAATCACAAGATTATTCCCTTATAGAAATATACTTATGGGCGATGTGTACAATAAGCACTTCTCAGGTCCAATTAATGAGATGTTTGCATATTTGGAGTTGGGTGACTCGGATGACTTTTTTTAGTGCATTGGTGATCCGAGAAGGGTTAAAATAGTTTATAATAGGTACCCGGATGTAATATTTGGGTTTTGGACATAGCAGGACCCGTATAAGGGCAGTAGGATATTTTATACTTACGGTTAAGTGGGAAAACGGGATTAAGGTGGATTATGGAGGTATTTAAAGGTAGGTATTGTGGATGTCAATCCACTTTTGATATTGTTTATAATTGAGATTGAGAGACAGTTCAAGAGAAGAGAAAAGAGGTGTAGGGGTCTTGAAAGTAATCTTGTGATTAGAGATAGCTCCCATTCTTAACAAAAGAGGCTCAGCAAAGAAGCTTAGCGAGGAATCTTAAATCCACCTGAGAGGAAATTTTTTGTGAAAGCACATCTTTATTTCCGTTTTGATTACTTAGTCAAATTATATCTTTTAACTGTATTGATTGTAATCCATAATGATTATATCTCTTTGTGTGAGGTTAAAAGTTACTTGTGAGAGACCAAGTTTTCCAGGGCTTGGGAGAGCTTACATGCTCTACCGAATGACCTCTCCTTAGAAACTTCAGAGGGACCTGTTTGGAGGATTAAGAAGTAAGGAGGCGTTAAGGCATGTCTTAACCATTTTAGACACACCTAGTAAAACACTGAGAGACCATATTATGTGGAAGCTTATGTAGAGTAATATTAAGTTACATCTTTCATTAAGCCTTGAGCCAAACAACACACTATCTAGAGTCACATATACTTTAAGTGATGTCACGAGCCACTTACTCATTGTCCCATCCAAACATTAGTAAACCACTGTTGTATTGGGGCTATCAGATGGTTTGGCGCATTACCACTATCGTGAAAGTCCTCTAACGCATAGTTAGTAGCCAAAAGGTATGTGCTGGCTTTTAATGTTTATATAATAGGACATGCTGACCCATCAGTCATTTAATGTTTGTGACTTAAAGTGTGAGGGGAATATCTTTCTCATTTATTAGGACTGACACATCTCAGGAGAGGGGTCGGGCTATTTATCAACCCTAACCACTTCTGAGAAGGGAGAGTTCTTCCCAGAGAGAGAAAAACTACCCTTCTTGAGATTAATAGGAGTTATTCCAAACCACAATTTACTCAACCACCTTTGATATATAATACAAAGGTTTTATCGGCTAGCCAAAGACATTAAAGGATGTTGATGTGTTGACTGCCCGCCAAGGCGTGTCTAGGGTACTTACTTCTCTCTCCTTTTGACTGAGTTGTTTTCGAGGTTCTTTTATTATCGTTTGAGTTACATATAACTGATTTTTGAGTTCAATATGAGTATTTGTTCTATACAATATTGTGTGTTCATCTGTGATTGCTGAGGATATTTAGGTTAGTGGTTTATCATCATATCTATAGGGGTTACGTCTCTCATCATATTATAACTCCCTCATCCCTAAGATGACTCATTTCTTATAAAAGGAATAAAGAAAGAGAAAAGGTTTAGAGAATAGCAGAGAGAGGCAATCTCTGGATTAAGCCCATCATCAATCGTAGAGAACAACGAATTAAATCCACAAAGGCAAGTGGTTTCTTACTTTATATTGCAATCATATGTAGTTAATCACTTTCATGGTTAATGAGAAAAATATGGGATGTAAAGCTATAAAGATTGAAACTTTAATTTATTGATGTAGAGATATAGATGATTAAAGAATTCTGATTTGAATTGATTACTAGTTGTTATTAAGTATAAAAGAATGTTAAAATTAATTCGGGAATTATAATGGTAAACATGTAGAACGAAAATCATATTGGGGAAAAATTCTGAGTTGAATGGGATTATCATTTGATTTGTAATCCAAGGTTTTTTAAAAAGGATTCATGGTTAAATCTGTGTTATAATGCCTCTGAAAAATTAATATAATGATATATGAGGTCGATTTTTATGAATGGGATGATTTGGGACCTCTATTGGAGGGTTTGAAGAAAAAAAAATCTATGAACAAGATGACAGGCAACCCAACAAACTAAACCGGGTTGTTGGGGGAGTAAACGGGTTTGGTCAAGGTTCAGTCTTCCACAGAATTGGTTCAATTGCTAGCCTGCCAAGTTTTTATTCATGAGTTGTTTTAATCCGTTAAAGCTTGAGGAATAACTGTAGGAGCTTCTTAGATTTTGTGGGACTACTCGAGAAAAGTTTTAAAGATTTTGAGTTCATTTGAAGATCCTGATTCTGTGTGAACAATTATTTATAGCACGTGTGTCACTGCGATATTATTTATAAACGTATACCTAGTGAAGGTAGTAATGCTTAGCTAATGGAGAGTTTTAGCGAAGGTTTGGGCTTCGATAGTAGTTACATGTCCTAGTTAGACTAGGTAGTTTAATTAGAATAATAAAATGAACACGTTAGGTGTGCACTGTAGTTGAGAGGTAAATTTTTATCTCATGCGAGTGTGATCGGTTAATTATGAAATTAATACACTACAATTTTTAATCGTTTTAAAATAATTAATCACCTACAAGATATTTTCTACTTTTTGGGCTTTAACCCACGGATAATTGTTTTTCCTTGTTTTTCTTTTAAAATCCATGTGTGCAGCAGCAGCAATCGAGACCATAGGGATAGATCCAATATTGTCGTTGCATTAGATGTGGACTCTACATGACTTGTATTATCCATCACATCCATTCATTATAGATAGGATCTTATTTCATTCCCATTTTCGGTTAGGCGTGTTACCCGTAGATGGATAGGATTTTACATTACTATCAGAATATTTCATTTCAATACGACATTTTTATTCAGATTGATTTAGTGGATGCTATTATTTGGTTATTGAGGGTTTATTTAGTTCACTTTTTTTATTTATCTTTGCGTGAGGATTATTCTATTCATTTTGTTGCATGGTTTTATTCATATTATTTATATTGATTGTTGCAACGGTGATGCTGAGAATGAGACCATGCTGAGATTCCTATTTTATTTTGGTGGAGGATTGGCCATCCATTATAAGAATAAGCAGGTTGTCACACTAGATACCCTTGAAATATAGAACACACATCCTCATCATATGCTCTAGCATATTATTCACCCTCTCTATCTTCCCATCCGTCTGTAAATTACATGCCATGCTCAAATGCAATTTCGTCAACAATGCCTCCTGAAAGCTCTGCAAGAAGTGGGACATAAAAATCTTGTCCTAATCAGAAATAATATTGATCAGTATTCCGTGCAATCTCACTATCTATGAAATAAAGAGTTGGGCATATTGCCCTATCGTGTAGTCGAACCGAACATGTGAGATATGAGCTAACTTAGTCAAATAGTCCACAGGAACCTAGATGGAATCAGAACCGCTCTTTGATGTCGGCAAACTTGTTAGGAAATCCATCGATATACTCTTCCACTTCCATATCAAAATCTCCAATGCCTATAAAACCTTGGCTGGTCTCTAATGACCAACCTTCACCATTTGGCAAGTGGTTCACCTAGTGACAAACTTTTTGATGTCTTGTTTCACACTAGCCTACCAATACTAGCTCCACATATCTTGGTACATCTTGTCCCCTCCTAGATGAACTGATAATTATGACTCGTGCGACTCTTCCATGACTGCGTGCCATAGGTCATCGTCATTTGGTACAATTAACCTCCTACTAAGGCATAAGCCAACCTCAATACTGGCTAACTAGAACTCCGATCCATCTACAAACAAAGGTCACACCTTCTCCTGATAAAATGGATATCCCGCATGTGCCTTCACAACCCTCAAAATGATCTCAGGTGTGATGGTCATCACCGCCATATAAACCCTCACAGCCTCCTCCTCCTAAGGAAGATCATCCCAATTTTCCTTCTAAACTGTTACCAATTGCCCCATAGTCTTACAGCTCAATGCATCTTCCACTATGTTAGCCTTCCTCGGATGGTACTTCATATCGAACTAATAGTCTTTTACAAATTCAAGCGACCTGCACTGCCTCATACCCTGTTGCATGAAAAGATACTATAGTGACTTGTGGTCCATGAACAAATGGAACTACTAATCCAATAAATAATATTTCCAAATACATAAGGCAAAAACAACTGTTGCTAACTCCAAGTCATGCGTGGGATAATTCTTCTTGTTGGGCTTAAGCTTGTGAGATGCAAAAGCTATAGCACACTCCTCCTACTGTAAAAATACCCCAAGTCCCTATGGGGACATGTCTATAAAAATAAGGTACTCCACCCCTCCCCTAGTCAATGCGAGTACTTGAGATAAAGTCAACTTGTCCTTCAGCTCATTAAAATCTAAGAAAGGGTAGGCTCTTACACGTTAAATTCATCGAAGGACCGATAATATTAAAAAAAACTCTGGTAAATCGAGGGTGTTAACCCTTAATTCCTAAAAAAAAATATGAACCTATGTTGGTGTCGCGGGCTATCCCTACTCCCTCATAACTGATACTTTAGTCGAATCCACGAAAATTCCCCTATCGAGGACAATATGACCCATGAACTGTACTTACTGTAACAAGAACCCACATTTCTCAAACTTGGAATACAACTGATGATTTCATAAAGTCTAAAGGACCATTACAAAATGTTATGCATGCTCTCCATCTATCCAAGAATAAACGAGGATGTAATCTATGAAGACAATGACAAACTAGTCTAAGAAATCCCTGAACATTAGGTTCATGATATCCATGAAAACTGTCGGTGCATTGGTTATCCTAAATGGCATAATCCTGAACTTGTAAGACCCATATCTCATAAAAAATGTTTAGCTTAGGTACATCCTGCTCCATGATATCTAATTGATGGTATCCTAACCTCGAATCAATATTTGAGATGTAGGATTCTCCTCTTAGCTGACCGAACAAGTCTTTGATACGTGCTAACGGATATTTGTTTTGAATCGTGACTTTAATCAAATCTCGATAGTCAATACATAACCTCAATAACCAGTATTTATTCTTCACAAACATTACCGGATCACCCCAAGGTGAGGTACTTCTACGGATAAAACCCTACCCAAAAAGATGCTGAATTTGATCTCTCAATTCTTGCACCTCTAATAGAACCATAGAATACGATGCACATGTTATCAGTCTAGTCCCCGAAGCTAAGTATATTATAAAATCATTTTCCAGACTTGACTATAACCCCGATATCTGCTGAAATATATCAGCAAATCCCCTGACTACAAGGATCGAATCTAACGAGACGACAGTACCCTTTGAAGTCTCCACCTCAATGTAAAACAAATTAGTGCTCGACCCTCCCTCAGGACGAAGTATTTCTAAAAGAAACATATCCTATTATGGAATAGCGAACACAATAGTCCTACTATAACAGTCCTTCATCACTGTATACATCGCTAGCCAGTCCATCCCTAATATAATAACACACTCAAAAATGTGCAAAATGATCAAGTCCACTACCAAACATAGCCTCCCAATGTCCACACCCATTCCACTGCAGATGAAATGAATGAGAGCCCCTCTACCCAATGGTGAATCGATGCACATCATAATATTAAACATCATGCTCAGTAAACCTGACTCTCGTGCGAATCTTGTTCTAATAAAGGAGTGTGACGCTCCATATCAAATAATACTCATACTATGTGCTCATGAATATGAAACATACCCCAACTACTAGAGGCGCCTATGGAATAACTTCTTTAGAGATGTTGTATACCCATCCAAAATAAGATGCCCCTACCGAGGTATCATTGTTAGAACTGCTGGTGGAGTCGGTAGTTGTGGTTGTTGCTGCCTCTGCTAGGCATCCTGTTGCAGGCCCCTAGCCTTATTTGAGTAAGAACACAAAATGCGGCCCTCCTCCCCACATACGAAACACTTATCAATGAAGTCTGCTGGCCTTTGACTTTACTGGCCCTAAAGTGTCTACCCCAATCACCGACCTTGACAGTTCTAATATCCCCAGCCCTGGTGACCTCAATTATGGTTCCTTTGACCCCGATGGCCCTGGAAATCACGTTATTGGACCCAATGGACCTGCCTCTACCCACAATCATCCGGTTGGAACCTCTTATCTGAGTCCCCCTATTGGGAACCCCGCTCTAGCAACCTACCTTGCTGTTACAGTGCCCTACAAGCACCGCAACCCCCGTCTTGACCTCCTGGATCAACTCTCCTTACCTCTTTGCTCCCCTGATGTGGAAGCAAAGATCCTAATAGTTTAACAATGCGAAGTTAGTGACATCAGTGTAAGTCTTTAACCTTGATTTACCCAACAGATGATATCAAATCCTCCATGTGAACCCATTTATGAACTTTATGACTCTCTGCTTATTCGTGTTCACCTAATCTAGCACAAAGTTCTCTAGATGAGTGAACTCCTCATAATTGACCAGTGTCCGACCCTCTTGTGTGAGGTTTAAAAATATCCTTCTCATCTCAGTCTACACGGATGATGGGAAAAACTTACGATTAAACCACACCCAAAAATCCTGAATGGGCATCTTATCCGTCTCCTCTAACGTGGTGATCGACTCCCACCACTGTAAATATGACTACTACTATCTTAAAAGTATTTGTTACCTAGTTCTGAGTGTCATTGCACTCAACCATGAGAAGATACCTTTGGATATCTTTCTTCCATTGGCTTTTCGTAACCATGTCTGCACTCCCCTGAAACTCTACTGTATGGCCTTTTTGGAAGGCCTCCCTAAGTCATTCCCACATGGACAGCAACGTGTGAGTCTACACTAGTACTGTCACTAGTGACTATGGCTGCGACTGAGGCAAGTGTTGGGCCATGGATGGCATGGAAGTGTTAACTTCCTCGCTACGATGGTTGTGACCTCTGTAGCGATCACAACCCCCTAGGTGGCCTACGGCTCCGGCTAAGCCTCCCTCTCTGCAGCCCTTTTCGTTGCCTTTCCTTATCTCCCTCTCCTAGTTTTTCGCATTTGAAGCCAAACCAAAATTGTGTGAGATTCCATTTAAATATATCATACTAGTAGAAGAAAAAAAATGTGCAATACATAAATAATAGTCCTCAACACCTGCTGGTCAATGCCAAGGTATGCTTCCCATTACACGTAACCTCTTAACCATTGCAGTTACGAGTAGGTATGTTTTTAATAGAAAAACAATAATCACATATATATAGGTAAACCCACAATACGTATATATATATATATATATATATATATATATATATATATATATATATATATATATATATATAGAGAGAGAGAGAGAGAGAGAGAGAGAGAGAGAGAGTACTAACTACATACGGGGAATCCCATACCCTACTATTCTACCAATTTCGAAGTTCGAACTATCATTTCAGTTTCTGGTTTATCATTATTAAGTGTTCATTCACTTGTTAGCCAGCTTGGTCACTTGAATCCAACTAATAGTTGTCTTAAAACATAAACCATCCTTCTAATAACGTTTCAAGTTAATCCCAACCCATTCCAAAGATTATACGTCCATTTATCCAACATTAATGGTTTAAAAACAATGCAATATAAAGTCGAGATAATCCAGCAAACTGAATCGGTTACCTTCTAAAACCAAACTGGTTCAGTAAAGTGAAACGATTCACTCAGACAGCGAACCAGAGCGGTTTGTTAGGCTTCTCTTTGTCTTTAACTTTGGGTTTACACCTCCCCAGTCTATCAATAGAGGTCCCAAGCCTCCTAAGATAATTAATTATGATGCCAAACATATATATAATCACCCCAGATGTATTTTAAACATGATCCAAACCCAAATCCAATATTTATTCAGCCAAAAATTCTTATTTATTGATTTGATTCACACATTCTATAATCAATTTAGTGTTTAGCTCTCATCCCAAAACACCCATCAAAGATCATCCCTTTTATTAAATACTCATATATTTGATCACTAAATTAGTTCATATTAATGCTCAATCAAATTAAAATGTTAAATCACAAATCTTAATTATCCCCATGATTGAATGTTTAAGCCCAAATTCAACTCTTGTTAACTACAATGATAATCAAATACACAAATGCAAATTTAAGGCAAGTAAACACTTGCCTTGATGGATGATCATACGAATATCTACTTGTTCTTGTTGATTTGATTTCCAAAATGACTTTTCCTTCTTCTCCCAGTCTTCTTTCCTCTCTTCTTTTCTCTCCCTTAATCCCACTAATTAGAGGTTAATGGAAGCTTATACCCCACCAATCCACTAATACCCCCTTTTAAAACTCTAATCTCCCGATTAGGGCTAAACCCTACGAGTAAAAAGATTATTATACCCTTAACGAGCCAATCTCTATCTAAAAAGCCCCTAGTACCCAACTATAACCCTCGGGTACATATCCTGGACTATTTGGACCCATTTTGGATCATCGATGTAGTAAAAAGGACATATGAGTTACAAATTAAAAATAATCAACCATCACATTAACGGGACTTGGCAAATTCGCACCGTACGTGTCGCCCTAAAACTCTTTAATTCGTCATTTTCACTCACCAAACGACATAATATAATAATTCTAACATCACCATTTACTTATTCCATGCAAGTTAATATTTTTAATCATAAATATTAATCCAAGACTCATTAATTAATATATATATCAAAACCAATTCAATTTACCAATTAATTTAATAATTAAATCCACAAGTAGAATAAAATGCCCTCAAAATTATGGGTATGTCATTCCCCTCCCCCCCGCCCTATTTTTTGAATTTTTTCCCCAAAATTCGAACGTACCTGACATGAAAATCTCTGGATACTTTTTTCTCACATCATCCTCGCACTCCCAAGTCAACCCATCAGTAATGTGATGCCCCCACTTCACATGTACTAATGGAACCGTCGTTGACCAAAGCTTCCGCTTTCTACGATAAAAACGACAATCAGCCTCTCCTCGTAAGTAATGTACGGCTGTAAGTCTATCTCCTATAATGAGATATGATGATATAATAACTCATCCCTGAGATACCTCCTCAATGAAAACACATGAAATACATTGTGAATCTGCTGCAAATGCTCTAGTAACGTAAGTCTATTTGCAACCGACCGACCCTCTTAATGATGGGGAAAGTCCCCACATATCTTTGTGATAGCTTCCCTTTTATTTTTTAACCATATCACTGCCTTCATGGTAGATACTCATAATAACACCTAATCACCCACCTCAAACTCCAAGTGCCTCCGAACCACATCGATGTAACTCTTCTGATGATCCTGAGCTATGTGAATACGACTCCCGATCAGTTCATTCTTCGTCGAAGCATCTTGAATCACATTTGGCTCAATAAACTTATTGTCCCCCACCTCTAACCAACATGAGGGAAAATGGGAAATTATTTCTTACAAGGCCTGAAATGTTATCATGCCAATAGTACTACTACGAGTTATTGTATGTAAACTCCCCCAAAAGTAGGTACTTCTGCTATCTACCATTCAAATCCAGAATACATATCCTCAGCACGTCCTCTAGTATCTGATTCACCCTTTTTATCATCTCATCGGTATGCGGATCATTTGTTGTGCTCAAATGGAATTTTATCCCCAACGCCGGCTAAAAGATCTGTCAAAACTAAGACAAAAAAATCTTGTCCCGATTAGAAACAATGTTGAGTAGTACTCCGTGAAGCCTCACTATATCTGCAATGAAGAGTTAGGGAAACTTCCTTGTCATGTAGGCAACCTGAACAAGTATTAAATGATCTACCTTAGTCAAACTGTCTACAATAACCAAAATGCAATCATGACCCCTCCGTTATGTCGGCAAACCCATGATGAAATCCATCGATATACTCTTTCACTTCCATACCAAAATCTCCAATGACTATAAAACCCTAGTTGGTCTCTGATGATAAAGCTTCAGCATTTGGCAAGTATTGCACCTGGAGACAAACTTTGCGATTCCTGCTTCATACCAGCCAACCATATCTGCCAATTGTAGGTCCTCCTAGATGAATTGAGAATCGTGACCTGTGTGACTCCTCCATATCTACGAGTTGTGGGTCCTATTCATCCAGGACAATCAACCTCCTATAGAAGTGTAAGCCACCCTTAGAACTAACGGAGTAAGACTCCACTCCGTCTTCCAATAATTTTTTCACTGTCTCCTCACAAGAAGGATCTCTTGCCTATTCCTTCACAATACTTAAAATGATAGTGGGTGTGATGGTCATAACTTCCATATAAGCTCTGATGGCCTCCTTCTCTTAACGAATCTCATTATATTTTTCTTTCCAAACTGTTGCCAACTACCCCGCAGACTTACTGCTCAACTCATCATCCACTACATTAGCCTTTTCCAAATGGCTTTAAATGTTGAACTAGTAGTCTTTCACGAATCTACACTGCCTCGTATTCAAATCATTTTGTGAAAAAAAATATTGTGGTGACTTGTGGTCCATGAACAAATGAAACTTCACCCTCAATAAATAATGCCTCCAAATCCAATGGGGAAAAACAAATGCTTCTAAGTCCAAGTCGTGCATGGGATAGTTCTTCCCTTGAGGTTTAAACTTACAAGATGAAAACGCTATACCACTCTCCTCCTCCTACAACATTCCCCTAAGTTCCTGTAGAGTTCTCAACTGATGGTATCTTGACCTCAAATCAATCTTCTAGAAGAAGTTTTCTCTTGTTCGCATATTCTAATATCGGTTGATCAAGCCTTTATTAAAGTTAAATGGGAATCAAGTATGATTTATTTCTTAGCATCATTGTCATAACATAAATTAATTATGCTAATAACCTATTAAGTCCAGTTTCAATTCCACCATTTACATCTTTCTTAATTAAATACAACCATCATAAATACATTAATTAAAAAATAATAGAATTAAAAAAAGAATAATAATTAATAACAAAAATCGAATAAACCATTGATACCCACTAATAAACATATATAAATGAGTAATAGAATAATAACATAATGTGTCTGCCTTAAAAAAGATGTCCAAGCAATCTACGGGAAACATGCCCAAATGGAAATAGTGAAATACTGTGTCCAATCTAGATAGAAGGAACTGAGGCGGCTATAATCAAATCTCATAGCATTCGTAGCTACTGCACGCAATAGCATGATGGAATTACTAACCATGTGGTCGTTGTCACTGAACACCTGGGTATTGAAAATATTTGACAACGGGTCAAAAAGCCCAAGATATTTGAAAAATATTTTCAAGTATTTAAATTCTTTAAATATAAATGTGCAGTGTATTAGTTTCATAATTAACATTAAGCTGCACTCACATGAGACTTTTCCTCACTTCTGATCTATAGCATGCACCTAACGCATTTAGTCTATTATCCTAATCACGCTACCCAACCTACTAGGACAATTACGAGTGACATAGGTAGTTCCATTAATACTCATAATTAGATAATATTCACTACCTTCTCTAGGTATGTCTTCATAATTCTTACACAACTACAGGTATGCCATAATTTGATATTCACACGACTATCTAATATACATAGATATATGCATCACTCTCTATATAAATATATATAGAATCCCCATAGTATGACTTCGCGGATTCATACCTCGTGTGATATTAGTCTCCAGGAACACCGCGTACCAGAACAAGGCCACCGAGTCAGAATCTCACCACCGAACCCAAAAACGTACAAACAAATAACGAATGATGTTATAATTGTACGTCTGGGGGTCAGAACCATAACACTTTTCTCCCAACCAGTCTTCAAACAAATATTTGTTCTCACTCATTTAATAGTGGACATGCAACAGTACTATGACATGGGGAACAACCGAACATCAACTGGTCAACACTAGGGTGAGATGCCCACTATGTGTAACCTCTTAACAATAGCACTACGAGTAGGTATGTTTCAAACAGACAAACAACACACACACACACACACACACACACACACACACACACACACACACACACACACACATATATATATATATATATATATATCATTAACTACGTATGATAAATACCAAACCGTATAAGACAACCATTCCCGAAGTCTGAACCGACTTCCTAATTTTTGGTTAATCATTATTAAGTGTTCAATCACTTATTAACTCATTTTCACTTGAATCTAACTAATAGTTGGCCTAAAACATGCATTAAACCTTTAATATTGTTCCAAGGTAATCCTAACCCATTCTGAAAACTTATAAGCCCATTCATCCAACACTAACGGTTCAAAAACAACGCAATATAAAATCAAGACACTCCAACAAACTAAACCGGTTCGCTTGGCAGACCAAATCGTTTCGGTCATGTAAATCGATTCACTCCCCCAATGAACCGATTCGGTTTGTTGGGTTTCCCTTCATCTTTAACTTTGGGCTTTCTTCTTTCAAGTCAATCAATGGAGGTCCCAAGCCTAACAAAGCAACTAACTATGATACCAAACATACATATAATCATCCCATATGTATTTTAAACATGATATAAACCCAAATCCAACATTTATTCAAAAAAAGATTTTTATTTATTGATTTGATTAATATATTCTAAAATCAATCAAGTGTTTAAACCATCATCCCAAAACACCCATCAAAGATCATCCCTTTTATTGAATACTCACATATTTAATCACTAAATTCATTCATACTAATCCTCAATCAAATTAATATGATAAATCACAAGTCAATCTTCTTAATTGTGACCATGATTGCATGCTCAATTTCATATGTAACTATTGTTAACTATGAACATAATTAACAGCAAAAATGCAATTTTAAAGCGAGTAAACACTTTCCTTGATGGATGATTATCCTAGGCTTGACACGTTCTTGTTGATTTGATTCTGGAAATGGCTTCTTTCTTCTCCAAGCCTTTTTCCTCTTCTTTTGTCTCTTCTTTTATATTTTCTCTTGTTCTGTCCCTTAATCCCACTAATCATAGCTTAATAGTAGCTATTATCCACCCCGCAAGCCCACTAATACTTCATTTTAAAACGCTAATTTTGTATTTTGGTAAGCCCCAAGGGTAAAAAGATGACTATGTCTATATACGGGCCATTCTATGTCTAAAAAGCCACCCGAACCTAACTATAACACTCAGGTACATATTTGGAACAATTTTGACCCATTCTGGATCATCGGCAAACTCAAAAAGGTCATACGAGGTACCAAACTAAAAAATATTCAACCATTACATTAACTGGGCTCTACACGTGCATACAGTAAACGTCGTCCTTAAACCCTTAAATTCGTCGCTTTCACTCACTAAACAACATAATATAATAATTTCCACATCACTATTTACTTATTACACATAAGTAAAAAAAATTAATAACAAATATTAATCCAAAAGTAATCAATTAATATTTATAGAAATCATTTCAATTTTAAATTAAATTAAAAATTTAATGGACACGTGGAATAAAAATTCTCTCAAAAGTACGAGGTATGACATTCTCCACCCAAAAATGAAATTTTGTCCTTAAAATTTGAATGTACCTAACATGAAGAGATCTAAATACTTTTCTCGCATGTCATCCTCGCACTCCCAAGTCGAATCGTCGACATTGTGATGCCCCTACTGCACACATACTAATGCTTCCACCTTCAACCAAAACTTCTGCTCACAGTGATACAAAATGGTAACCGTCCTATCCTCGTAAGTAATGTTTGGCTGTAAGTTTATCTCCTCTATTGAGATATTACAGTACGCCAACTCATCTTTGAGATACCTCCACAATGACAATACATAAAATACATCGTGAATCTGCTACAAATTCTCTAGTAAGAAAAGTCTATATGCCACTGGCCCCGCCCTCTCAATGATGGGGAAAGGTCCCATAAATCTTGGTGCTAGATTCCCTTTCTTTCGAATCGCATAACTTCTTTCAAGGGCGATATCCATAATAAAACCTGATCACCCACATAAAACTCCAAGTTCCTCCGATTTGCTTCGGCTAACTCTTCTGATGGTCCTTAGCTAGCAGAATATGAATCATGATTAGCTCAATTTTTTGAAAAGTATCCTAAATCACGTTTAGCTCGAGAAGCTTATTATTCCCCACCTCTACCCAATATGAGGTAAAATGACAAGGTTTATCGTACATTGCCTCAAAAGGTGCCATGAAAATAATGAAATTATAAGAGTTATTAAATGAAAACACCACCAATGGTGGGTACTGCTCCCAGCTACCCTTGAAATCTAGACTACACATTCTCAGCATATACTCTAGTATCTGATTCACCCTCTCCATCTACTTATCGGTATGCAGGTGATATGTCTTGCTAAAATAAAATTTCATACCCAACTCCTCCTGAAAGCTCTACTAGAAGTGGGACACAAAATCTTTTTCCAGTCATAAACAATATTTAGAAGTACTCCATGCAGTCTCACTATCCTTGCAATGAAGAGTTGGGCATACTTCCTTAACATGTAATTGACTCGAACAGGTAAGAAATAAGCTATCTTAGTCAAATAGTCCACAATAACCCAAATGAAATCATGACCCCTCTATGGCATCAGTAACTCCATTATGAAATTCATCGATATACTATCCCACTACCATACCCAAATCTCCAATGGCTACAAACCTGACTGGTCTCTCATGATCAACCTTCACCATCTGGAAAGTGGTGCACCTTGAAACAAATGTTATGATGTCCTCCTTCATACTGGACTACCAATACTGCCTCCTAATATCCTTGTACATCTTGTCCCCTCCTGGATCAATCGAGAAGCGTGAATCTTATGAGTCCTACATGACTGTGTGTTGTAGGTTCTCGTCATCCAGGACAATAAACCTCTTATTAAAGTGTAATCCACCCTTAAAACTGATTGAGTAGGACTCTTCTTCATTTGCCAACAACTATGGTACCTTCTCCTAATAAGAAGGATCTTCTGCATGTACCTTCACAAGCCTCAAATGATCTCAAGTGTGATCATTATCACTACCATATAAGCCGTGACGACCACCTCCTTATGATGAAGCTCATCCCATTTCTCTTTCTAAATTACCGCCAACTTCCCCATAGGCTTACGACTCAATGCATTTACCACCACGTTAGCCTTCTTTTGGCATTGAATTTCGAACTGGTAGTCTTTTATAAATTCAATCCACTTGCACTACCTCATATTTTTCTTTTTTACGTGAAAAGATATTGAAGTGACTTGTGGTCTATGAAAAAATCAAACTTCTCCCCCAATAAATAATGTCTCTAAATCCTTAAGGCTAAACAACTACTGCGAACTCCTAGTTATGCGTGGGATAGTTTTTCACATAGGCTTAAGCATGCAAGATGAAAAGTCTATAGCACGTTCCTCTTAATGTATAATTCCCCCAAGTCCTTGTAGGGATGCATTGATAAAAATAAGGTACTCCACTCCTCCCCTAGGCAATGCAAGTACTGTTTCTAAGGTTAATTTGTCCTTTATCTCATCAAAAGCTGACTGGAAATAATCATCCCACACAAGTGGTACGTCCTTACGATTCAAATTCGTCAAGGGACCCATAATGTTCAAAAAAAGATCTGATAAATTGGTAGTAGTATATCACTAACCCGAGAAAAATACAAACCTTTGTCTCTGTCGTGGGCCTTCACCACTCCCTCACCATTGACATTTTTTTAGGATCCAACGAAATTCCCCTATTATAGACTATATGACATGAGAACTGTAGTTTCCATAACCATAACCCACACTTCTTGAACTTAGCATGCAAATGATGATCCCGTAAAGTATGAAGGACCACTCCTAAATGCTCTGGGTTCTCACCCTTTGTCCGAGAATAAACTAGGATGTCATCTATGAAGACAATAAGAGTGCGCAAGAACTAATGGATCAATTTATTTAATTAAATTCCCCAACACACAAATCCAAATTTTAATCAAATTTTAACATTTAATTAATTATGATGTGCATGTGAATTGTGTTCAAATATTGATTTACAATTTTAAGTCCAGACATGCAAAAACAAACAAAATGAGGAAAAACTTTATGTAGGGAAAAACCTTTTATTCAACACTGTTGGAAGTTGATGAATACGAATGACTTATAAAACACACAGATAAAATAAGTTAGATATTTAGAACTCCAAAACTCCAATAGATACGACCTAGCTCCGCAATCTTCCACAGGTAGTCGTCTACCCTCGGTATCCATCAAATGCAGTGAAACCTCTTTTCATAAAATTTGTCATAGTGAAAAGTCTTTATAAGAGTGTATCACAAGAAACCTTCCTAATGTTGGTAAAAGTCATCTTGAATATATCCGAGGGGTAAGAAATATGATTATGAGGTGTTTGATCACAAAACAGGAACTCAAAAGATGTTTTTCTTTATGAAAAAAGAGTTCTTAAAATATCTAATCTCGTTCAGCCTTTTCATTAGAAGGAAAGATAAAAAGGATAAACACAAAAGATATTCGGAAAATATTCATTAAAAATAAAAACTGCATCGGTTGTTCGAACGAAAGAGCAGGTTATTCGAACAGCACTACATCTCATTCAAACGAAGATACAAACAAAAACTTCTAATGAGATTACAACACTGAAATGCTTGAAATCTCGTCAAACTCTTTCGAACAATTCTTAGAACGAATGCATCTAATGAGATTTCAACAAAAATAAAAAAGATCTTGTTTAAAACTTCGTTCGAATGACAATCAAATGATAGGGAAAACTTGTTCAAACGACAAACCTCCTCACTTAAATGTGGCGTAGATTTTTTTAAAAATTTCAAGTTTATTTAAGAAAAATATTGCCTCATAAACATTGGTAAACCCCAAAAAATACTCAGAACCTGTTTACCAATCAAAACCCATACTTCTTCCAAGTTATTGAAATGCCCAAATCTTTGATGGTCTTCAACATAGTTTTTAAATATCGAGAAGTAATGACATAGATGTATTTAGGTGATGTGTTTGTATAATGGGATACACCCAAAAAAAATTAAGTGTGAGCAATCATAAATTTTGCTCTTACAAATCTCCCCATTTGGCTATTAAGATACAAAACACCATCATGAGCCAAATTGAATCCCATGACTTAATGCAATAATCTACCCTCCCAAAATATAAATGGAACATAGAATCTGTGCAAGTCCTTAATCATTTAATTGTATCTTTCATTTTGGAAAACATTGTCTTCATCCTCTGTGGGTTCAAATGATCATCATCCAAGCAAAACGTCCTACACACATGAGGCAGACAAAGATACCGTGATGCATAGACTTTTAAACAAAAATTAAAACTCCCCTCTCCTCTTTTTATCCGTAATAGGCAAAGGAGTGGAAACTAAGAATGAAATATCGACATCACACGAAGAAGTAAGATATCAACACAAGTATAATCAAGCACGTATAGGTGATGATAATCTTAAGGGCATATATCAACCAACTATTTTCAAAAAATTTCAATTTTTTAAATAAAAAAAGTATAAAATATTCAAAGTACAACACGCCATGGAATTACACTAAAATATTCGAATTATGAAGACGGAATGTAGGGGTGTGAACATTTTCCATATGTTAATATCCATATATAATCATAACATGTGTGCACGAAGTTTTGAGATACTTCAAAAGAAAAAGCTCAAAGTTTACCTTAGGTGTAAAATTGGTGAACTCAAGTGAAATTGACTCAACCTAATCAACATATCATGAAAATAAATGATTTTCATACCAATGACGCCAAACTATGTATTGTTTTCCTGATATATTGTAGTTTTGAAAATCCATTGATCTTCGACTTTAAATCCCTAGATAAACTGTAAAAACATAATTCTTATCATGTAATTTTGATTTAATTGTCTTAATTCCGGACAAAATAAATTAAGTCTAGGCTAGTTTTAATTATGGAGTTTAATTGAGCCTATGACAAAGTTCAAGTCGAAGAATGTGCAATCTAATGCGTTGAAGAAGATTTCAAGTCAAGAGGTGTTGCATTTGTTTACGATCAATCAGGTATGAATACTTATGAGCATTTGAGTAATTTTATATATTGATTAAATGCTGGGTGATTTAAATAATTGATAATTAAATCTTTTATGTTTTAAAAATATTTCTGAGTTGCAAACAGTTTAAAGAAAATTCGAGGATTCATTTAAAAGAAAAATATTAATTTAAAATACTGTAGCTCGCTCGAACGAGATATTAAGTCGTTCAAACGACATTCACATGTCACGTGAACGAGATCTCTTATCGCTCGAATGATTTGCCACCTCGATTTTTGTGTTTTCATTTTCTTCGACTCTGTGCTGCTCAGTAATATAATAAAATGTTTTTGGAAATTTTTTAATAAGGCAGAATAGTTTAGAAAACTTATTCCCATACAGTGTTTCATTCATCCGGTGTTTATTCAAGATCGTGTTACTCAATTCCGAAGTCAGTGATCTTGAACGTGTTTACCGGAAGATAATTCATTTGCTACACTGTAAAGAACTTTGTGAGGAGAACTCTACAACCGGAGAGCTGCGCGCTATTGTAGAGGGAGTTCTTATGAAGTAACTTGTGGAGAAGCCGTTTCTTCTCTACCACTGACCACCTAGAGTTCCTGCGAGACATTTCAGTCGAGACATCGAAACTGACACCTGCGGGTATTTCGTATGTCACCTTATTTCATTATAATCCGTGTAAGTTGTGGCTTACAAATTATAGTGAAATAAAAAGGTTTTTCCCTTTGGGGATTTTCCTGAAATTGTTTCTTTTACCTCATGCTTTATTCATGGAATGGATTTAATCATTTAGATGCATGTTTAGGATTTAAGAAGTTAAAATTGGTTTTAACGAAAAATTTGAACAAAGTTATTTTTACCTAAAGTATACACTAAAGGGACACTTCAAATTGGTATCAGAGCTTGTTGCACTATCTTATTGTATTTGTGATCCCGTGTCTTTAGGTATGCCTTTCGGTGGTTTTGATGATTTTAGAATTCACTTGTTTGAATCATCTAATTGGAAATCTCACATGAAAATTGCTCTTAAAAAACTGGTTAACAAGGGTGATTGTGAAAAGTGTCTTTGCTGCAAAGGTTTTGGTCATAGGATAGATGAGTGTCCTACTAAACTTAGGGAGAATTTTAGTAAACTGATAAATCGTGTTTCTGCCCTTAGTGATAGTGACCGAGAAGAAGAAATTTTTTTTGCTAGTAAGCGTGAACTTCCCACCTTTGTGGCTAGTCATGTAAGTGATAAAGACTTACCTTTGCATGATTCTTTCATAGCCACATACGTTGATACTCCTGAGAGTGAGGAGGAGGTGAGTGAGGATGAGAGCGAAGACAAGAGAGATTTACAAATTTCTTTCAAATAATTGTATGGAGAAACAATAAAAGCAAAGAAACCAAACGTGAAATTAGGAGCTATGTTGAAAGAATGTGCCATAGAAATAAGCAATTCCAATGTTTTAATTGAGGATCTTAGGGCACAAGAAAAGAAAATT
Organism: Sambucus nigra; assembly: GCA_949130495.1. Lineage (NCBI taxonomy): Eukaryota > Viridiplantae > Streptophyta > Magnoliopsida > Dipsacales > Adoxaceae > Sambucus > Sambucus nigra. The sequence goes on along the minus strand of CASBWL010000171.1, from coordinate 785,683 downwards.
CGAGAGAAGCTAGAATATGTCGAGGGTGAGAGAGATAGTCTTCGGGGCTTGATGGAGACTATGAAAAAGGAAATTATGGAGTTTGAAAATTCTACGCATTTACTTGAGTCAAGGATAGATGAGCTTGAGAAAAAACTGAGAGATTCGAGTAAAGTTAAGTTTGATTTGGAGGCTAGGTCTTAAAAGTTAGACAAAATCTTAGGCACCGTTAAAATCAAAGATAATTGGCGTGGTATTGGCTTCGATAATCATGTCGCACTTGCTCCCAAAGCCAAAACCGTGCAAACAAGGAAAGAGACACCTAGGAACGTGAGGTATAATCGGCCTATAGGACACGCTCCTCACCGTATCTATACTTGCACTCATTGCGGTAGGAGAGGTCATCTTAGACGGTTTTACTACAATCTTAAGAATGCTCCTAGAAAGTCTAAAGACATTTCGGTTCCCAGTGACCCTACTCATCGGTTCACACCTACTTGGGTTAGGAAGTCAGATTTAGAAGCGTTAGGTATTAGGCTTGGTGATTCTCGCATCATTGCTCGTGGTTCTACTCATCTTTCATCTTTTGATTGAGGTTGTTCGTTTGTTTGTCATACACTAGTATTTACATCATGTGTTATATTTTGCTAGTGTTATGGCATGTTTCTAGCTCGTGGTATGTATTTGAGTCTTTTCAAAAAATATAAAAAGATTTTTGCTTTTTGAGTCGTGAGGTTACATGGTTGATGTGGGATATTGGTGTTCTTGATTCCCTCCCTTCTTTCATTATCCATGTGGCTAGGACATTTGGTCATTATTATTGATGCTTATAATGATCTTAACCTTTGCTCTATGGGGTTGTTTCGAAATTGATATGCTTTTTGATTCAACTTTGCTTATATACCATCCTTGCACACATGCACGAGTTTATATGAATGTTTGACTTCTCTTGCATATTTCAGTTTGGTGAGACGTTCTTATCTCAATTTTGTCATCTATGCATAAGTAAACTTAAGGAGGAGGTGTGCTTGTAAGAACCGTTTTTTGTGAGAATTGATATTGTAAAAATGATGAGTGTTCATGGGAAAGGGCTGAGAGAGTATAAAATTGACTCGTCGTGAAAGCCACCGTTTAAAAGAGCCCAAAATAGAATCAAGGCAATAAAAATTCATATGCAAATAATTGGGGCCAATAGGACTTTCTCTAAGTTGAGATTAGTAGATATTTCTAAAGATCTTGATAAAATCATATGAGGGAGTTTTGTTCAAAATTAATTTAAACGGGTTTGCACCATGAATCCTATGTTAAAACATTGTATCATGATGTTATTATTTGTAGAATCATCAACAATCCAAACTTATATTCATGTGGATTAAGTTTAGTTCATCAAACTCACACTTATTTTGTCACACATGACTTTGATGACGTTTGATGATTCCTTGTTATCAATTAGAACTCTTTGATCGATTCGACGTATTGAAATGATGACTCGTTTGTTATAGTTCACTCCCAATCAATCCACTTTCATAATTAAGCACATTAGTACCATGATAACATTTAATTCCCTTTTGTCATTTTCTACACTGTTTTCTGTTTTACATTCTATTTCTATCTTCCAAGTACTGTTTTTGGATAATTTTTTCACTGGGCAAATATTGAATGTTTTTGGAGTGTTTCTGGAAATTTTAATTTCTAATTCGAACGACATCTTATGTCGCGGGAAGCTGTCATTCAAGCAACATTCAAAGTCATTCAAGCGGCCTATGAAAGTCATTTGAACGGCATCTAACGAGATAAGGGTTTCTTTTAAACATCAGACGATCTCTCTTCTCTCCTGTCGTTCTCTCATACCCCTCTCTCTCAAGCATCACACCAGCTCCAGTTTGTTTAAAAACCTCCATTGTTAAGATTTTGAAGCTTTGTAGTTTTGGATTTACCTCCCTTCACAGCTCCAGCATCGTCAGCTCTATTTTGACTTCTGTTTTTAACTAGCAACTGCCAATTCGGGGTCTCAATCGTTGTGTCTCCGGCGTGTGTGTCACCTGGAGGTTTGTTTACCAACAACTGTCTCATTACCCCATCTTTATTTCTTCGGTGTGGTTTTTGTTTGAGTTTTGGTCTTCGGCGAGTGTTCCTACAGATTCTTACAATGTGTACTCCGACGACGATTTCCCATTCTCCGGTGATTTCAAGGTAAACCTGTTCACATTTTTTTGAAATCCTCTGTTTAAGAAATATTTTGGTTGCTATTTTTGATTTTGCCTGTTGGTTGTGATTGGTGTTCGCAGTGGCTCGGTTGGATTATTGTACGAAAATAGGTTCTTAGGTGTGTGTGTGTGTTCCTCGGCGACTGTTCCCTTTAACTCATCACACATTACACTCTTTTGTCATGGCACCTAGACTCCATGGAACTTCGACAGGCTGACTCGATGCATCACCCCCATCTGCTAGAGCTCAGAGAGATTAGGCTAGTAGGCTCCCATATTCCCCAATAAGATGGGCTACTCATGCTGAGTATGATCATTACTGTTTATTGGGTATCCACATTCGTTCGGTTCTTTCGGAGAGGGTATTTCGGTATTCTGAGTTTCAGGGGTTAGGCATTCAACACTGGTTGTCTGATAGGGGATGGGATTATATGTTTGAGGCTTGTGGGGTTATTTATCCGGACATTGTCCGAGAGTTTTTCTTTCGCGCTCTTCCCCACACCGAGAAGATCTTTTCTACTGTTCATGGAATTCCTATTCTCGTCACATCTAATCTCATAGCTACCTGTTTGCACCTTCCTCGTGTCCCTGATGCTATGTTTCCTCATTATACCGATGATGGACCCACATATGGTGATATTCCGCGTCATTGCTTCTGGGAGATTCCCCAGGCAGGTACTACTATGTACCATTGCCATCTTTTTCCTTCCTTTCGTGTAATTATTAGGTTTGTTTTAGCATCCATTTATCCTAGGATAAATCATACTCAGATTGGATCTGACATTGTCTATTTCATGTATCACGTCTCTCAGAGTTGGGATATCGATCTACCGACGGTCATGCTTCAAGTTATATCGTCTGTTACTGTGAGTGGTACCATTCTAGTCCGCCCTGCTCTACTGTATAGGATTCTCATCTCCATTATTTTCACTACTGTCGGGGTTACTATTTTAGAGGGTGGTCAGCGTCTCCCTTCACATTCCGTTATTGATCATAATACTTTCACTTGTTCCGAGAGTCATTTGCCACCGACGACGAGAGCTTGTGATCCACCCCCTGAGGGAGCCTTCCGTGATACTTATCCCTGTCAGTCTGGTGATCACACTATCCCGAGAAACTCCAAGTTTTCTCATCCACCACCCCCACTCCTGCCCCCACTCGTCCTATTGAGGAGGAGGTTTCTATCTTCCAGACACAGGTAGCTGCTCAATCCAAGATGTATGACTCTATCATGGCCAGATTTGATGCTGAGGCAGAAGCACGTGTTCTTATAGAGTCTAGGATGACAACATTTTGTTATGAGATGAGGCAGAGAGATCCGATGAGAGGCACAGGTTCTTCTGGATTAGGTCATATTTCATCTACATACTCTGATGACACTGCTGATGCTGCTGCTGATGATGATGCCCCTACCGATGCTTAGTTGTATTTATTTTATTGTATCTGAGACATTGTGATTCCTGATGTATTTATTTATTCTCAGATATGATGTACTCTTTTGGATCGTTGTATCACTCATGGTTTCTTTTATGACATGGTTGTACAGTTACATTTGCAGTTTTAGTGATTCTCTCTTTATGCTTCAGATACTGGTATTTTACTATCCATTGTCATATTGTCATTGTTTATCTATCCATGTTTTTAATTCTCATATATTCATGATAGACTTGGTATGTTTGTCGCACCTGTTTTCTATTCCAGGCAAAAAGGGGGAGAGATAGCTCGCTCGAACGAGATAGTAAGTCGTTCAAATGACATTCACACGTCGCGCGAACGAGATCTCTTCTCGCTAAAATGACCTGCCACCTCGATTTTTGTGTTTTCATTTTCTTGGACTCTGTGCTGATTAGTTATATAATAAAACGTTTTCTGTGAAAGTTTAATAAGGCATAACAATTTCGAAAACTTATTCCCATATAGCATTCCATTCATCTGGTGTTTATTCAAGATTGTGTTACTCAATTCTAAAGTCAGTGATCTAGAACGTGTTTATCGGAAGATAATTCATTCACTACTGTTAGGAGAAGTCTACAACCGAGAGTTGCGCGCTATTGTAGAGGGAGTTCTTATGATGTAACTTATGGAGAAGCCGTCTTCCTCTCTATTGTTGACCACCTGGAGTTCCTGCGGGAGATTTCAGTCGAGACATCGAAACCGACACCTGCAGGTATTTCGTATGTCACCCTATTTCATTGTAATCCATGTAAGTTGTGGCTTACAAATTATAATGAAATAAAAAGGTTTTGCCCTTCGAGGATTTTCCTGAAATTGTTTCTGTTACCGCATGCTTTATTCATGGAATGGATTTAATCACTTAGATTCATGTTTAGGTTTAAGAAGTTAAAATTGGTTTTAACTAAAAATTTGAACAAAGTTGTTTTTACCTAAAGTATACACTAAAGGGCCGTTTTATAAACTCTTAATAGTTTTTGAACAAATTAATACCCATATATATAGAAGCGTCAATGTATAAAAAATTGGCCTGACACTTCTGTTTTTATGTGCCTCTAATATTCTTAAGCTCTTTTATGCAAATGGTAGCTTTTCATGGAAGGAATAATATTTTATCTTTCGTATCCCCTTTATATAGCTTAACATATAACAATATTTTTTGAAAAGATGATTTAAATCCGGGCAATGGTTCTTACATGCACAACTTTATCATTTTAACATTTGGTTCGTTATAAAGCAGAATTGAGATGAGAACTTCGTATTCAATAAGTGACAAATTAGTATAATGTTCAAAGAAGTTCGTGCACGTGTGCATTAAAGGTTACTAAGAGTTAAACATGCAGAAAATAATCATCAAATATCTCCTTCTCGACCTCATTCTTAGTTTTAGTTTTCTCAAAAGTCTTTTTTATGGAAGAATTTTCTTCGAAAAATTTGACATTTTTTTTTCAAAAAAGGCTAAGTCATCCAACTAAAAATCAAATTCTGACTCGTACTCACAAACTTTCTCTTTCTTCTTTTTCTTATTTTGAGTTTTCAAAACTATTTCTTTAGCTTTAATAGTTTTTGGAAACATATCAATCTCATAAGTCTGAAGATCTCCTATGAGTTCTTGTAACTTAAGTCTATCTAATATTCCCAAAGAATTCAACATGCTAACCTTAGGAATAAAACGGTATGGCAAGGATCTCAAAATTTTCTTAACAACTCTCGTCTCAAGAATTGTCTCACCCAAATTAAAACTAGAATTAAATATGTCCGACAAATGCGCATAAAAATCATCGAAAGACTCAGACTCTATCATGGTGATGGTCTCAAATTGGGTGGTTAAATTTTGAAGCTCAGATGTTTTCATTGCATTAGCACCCTCGTGTGTGAGCTGGAGGGTATCACATGCTTCTTTAGATGTGGTACACGTCATGATATGACAAAATCGTTTGGAGTGACGGCTCCAAAAAGCACTTAATCCGCAAGAGATGTATGTACTACATTTAAATTCATCCTCTGTCCAAGAAGAGATAGGTGTAAGTCTACTGACATTGTGGACAGTCACAGTGGGTGGTGTCCATCCTTTTTAACAAATCAACCAAATGTGTTCATCAATTTCTTTTAAAGCATATCTCATCCTAGCTTTATAGTAAGCATTATTGGAACCATAAAAAATGGGCATTTGAATATACAAATTATTCATTAAATTTCGTCTTTTTAAAGATCAATAATTTTTCAAAAAAAATAATATAAAAAAAGTCTTGCGAAAAAGTATTACACAATAAACTAGTGCAACTTGCTCTGATACCAATTTAAGAGTGCACACGAACTAATGGACCAATTTATTTAATTGAATTCCCCAACAGACTAATCCAAATTTTAATCATATTTTAACCTTTAATTAATTATGGCGTGCATGTGAATTGTGTTCAAATATAGATTTGTAATTTTCAGACCAAACACGCAAAAACACACGAGATGAGGAAAAATCCCTTTCGCATGGAAAAACCTTTTATTTAGAACTATTGGAAGTTTATGAATACAGACGACTTACAAAACACTAATATAAACTAAGTTAGATGCATAGAATCCAAAACTCTAACAGATACTACCTAGCTGTAAAGTCGTCCACTGGTGGTTGTCTACCCTTGGTATTCACGGATTCAGCCTTCTTTCTTCTTCAGCAGTGAAACCTCATTTCACAAAATCAGCTGTAAGGAAAATTATCTACAAGAGTGTATCATAACAATCCTTCTTGATATTTGTAAAAGTGATCTTGAATATATCCCGTGGATAACGAATATGATTATGAGGTGTTTGATGATAAAAAGAGAACTCAAATGATGGTTTTCTTTATGAAAAAGAGTTCTTGAAATATCTAATGTCGTTCAGCCTTTTTATAAGAAGGGAGGATAAAAAGGAGAGGCACAAAAGATATCGGTAAGATATTCATTAGAAACAAAAATCGCATCGAGCGTTCGAAGGAAAGGGCATGTCGTTCGAACGACATTGCATCTCGTTAGAACGACACTATAAACGAACGCTTCTAATGAGATTATAGTGCTGAAATATTTAAAATGTTGTCAAACTCATTTGAACGAATGCATTTAATGATATGTCAGCTAAACCAAAAAAGATGTCATTCGAAACTTTGTTCGAATGGTAATCAAACTACAGGGAAAATTTATTCAAATGACAGACCTCCTCATTCGAACGAGGAATTGATTTTTGGAAAAAAAATATTTAAATTTTTTGTTTCCATTTAAGAAAAATATTGCCTCATAAAAATAAGCAAAACCCCAGAAAAGACTCACAACCTTTTTACCAATCAAAACGCATACTTCTTCCCAGTTGTTGAGATGGATAAATATTCAAATCTTTGACGGTCTTCAACGTAGTATTCAAGTACCAAGAAGTAGTGACGTAGATGTGTTTAAGTGACATTTTTGTGTAATGGGATACGCCAAAATAAAATATAGTGTGAGCGATCATATAATTTTCTCTTACGGACAATGATAAACTAATCTAAGAAATCCCTAAACACTCGCTTCATGATATCTATAAAAACAACCGGTGCATTGGTTAGCCCAAATGGCTTAACCCTGAAGTCATAAGACCCGTGTCTCATAAAAAATGCGGTCTTAAGGACATATTGCTCCCTTATTCACAACTGATGGTACCCTGAACTCAAATCAATATTCGAGAAGTAACCTTCTCCTCTTAGTTGACTGAATAATTCATCAATATGTGGAAAAGGATACTTTTTCGGACCCGTGAATTCGTTCACTTCCAGTGGAAAATACACAACCTCAGCGACCTTCTTTTTTTTCTCACAAACATTACCGGAGCACGCAAAGATGAGGAACTCCTATGAATAAAACCCTACCCAAAAGATACTGAATCTTCTCTCTCAATTATTGCATCTCTAATAGAGCCATACAGTACGACGCACCTGCTATCAGGATGAGGCATCATATAAGAAACATATCTTGCCATGGAATAGTGAACACGATAGTCCTACTATAATAATCCACTATCGCTCTATACGTCACTAAACAGTCAATCCCTAATATAACGTCATACTCAGACATATAAAAAATGAGAAAGTATGCTACCAAATATAGACTCCCAATGTCCACACCCACTCCCTGATAGATGGAATGGATGAGAGCCCCACTACCAATGGTGAATCTACGCACATCACAATATCAGACGTCGTGTCCACTAAACTCGACTCCCGCATGAATATAGTGTTAATAAAGGAGTGTGACGCTCCCGTATCAAACAATATTCATTCTATGTTCTTATGAATAGGAATTATACCCTCAACTGTAGCGCCTGTGGCATAATTTCCTTATGAACATTGTAGACACACCCATACTGGAGATGCCCCTGCTGAGGTGGAACTATTGGGACTACTGGTGGAGTCGATAATTATGGCGGTTGTTGCCCCTGCTTGGTGTCCGACTGCTGACTCCTAGGCTTATTCGGGCGATAACAACGTATGTGGACCGTCTCCTCGCATACGAAACACCTCCCAGATAAGTCTATTGGCTTCTTACCCTGCTGGCCCTCATAAGCCTCACTTTATCAAACCATAACGATTTGTTGGGCTTCCCTCTATCTTTAACTTGGGGTTTACACCTCCCAAGTCCATTAATGAGAGTCCCAATCCTTCCAAAGCGACTAATTATGATCCAAAACATACATACAATCATCCTAGATGTATTTTAAACACGATCTAAACTTGAATCTAACATTTATTCAACCAAAGATTCTTATTTATTGATTCAATTCACACATTCTAAAATCAATCAAGTACTTAACCCATCATCCCAAAAAACCCATCAACTCAAAGATTTAATCATTAAATTTGTTCATATTAATTCTCAATCAAATTAATATGTAAAATCACAAATCAATCCTCTTAATTGTCCCCATAATTACATGCTTAATTTTAGATTTAACTCTCGTTAACTGTGAACGTAATTAACAGCAAAAAATGAAAATTTAAAGCAATTAAACACTTGCCTTAATGGATGATTATCCAAAGATTCACATATTCTTGTTGATTTGATTCCGAAAATGGCTTGTCTCTTCTCCAAGACCTCATCCTCTTCTTTTCTCGTCTCTTTTGTTCTCTCGCTTAATCCCACTAATCATAGGTTAGTGGCAGCCACTATCCACCCCACTAACCCACTAATAACCCATTTTAAAACGGTAATTTCATATTTGAGTTAAGCCTTAAGGGTTAAAAGAGGACTATGCCCTTATACAAGCCATTATATGTCTAAAAAGCCTTCGGAACGCAACTTTAACCCTCGGATACCTATTCGGGACTTTTTCAATCCATTTCGGATTACCAGCACTCAAAACGGTTATACAAGTTACCAAACTAAAAAATGTTCATCCATTACATTAATTGGGTTCGACACATGTGTACAATATGCATTGCCTTTAAATTCTTTAATCCATCATTTTCACTCACTAAACGACATAATGTACTAATTTTCACATCACTATTTATTTATTACATGTAAGTAAATATTTTTAATCGTAAATATTAATTCAAAACTCCCTAATTGGTTTTTATCGATACTATTTCAATTTTCAAATTAAATTAATAAATTAATGCACACGTGGAATAGGAATGCTCTAAAAAATACGGGGTATGACATAAATTTAATACCCACTTATTTTGAGCTCTTATTTATGAATATTATATCAGATTTTAGTAATATTATCATTTTATTAATTGGGATATTTTATTTTAAATAAAAATATTTTTATTGAAATTATATTTAGGAATAATTTACTTTGATTGAAAATCTAATCAAACATTTAAATTTAAATTTAAATGGTTTTTGGACATTTTATAATGGTTTAAATATGTGAATTATATAATTTTGAATTAAAGGGTAATATGGTAATATGAGTTAGCTTTGGCTCTAAGCTAGGTTTTGATGGAGAGTCTTTATAAGGAATAATATGGCTGATTATAAGAAAAGGAAGATGAAAAAGAGAGGCCAAGAAGGAAATCCCAACACACGAAAACGAGAGGAATGAGAAGAGTCGGTTTGGAGTGTTTTAGATCGTCTTTTTATGTGCTTTCGGATGAGATTTGAGAGAAACTCAAAACACATACCTGACCCAATTTTTTGTGTAAAATTCAAATTTAAAGTCAAACTGGCAATTAGTGTAGTGTTTGAATCTGATTTTTTTGTTTTTGTAAAATTTTCCTACAATTGTGGGTTTTGACTCTCTTTAGGTAGATTCGTTATGTCGTTGTTAATTTTGTGTGCTGCACACACTCAACCTTGATTGTATAGTTATATCCATGCTATGTGTTGAATTTATATGTTTTTTATTCTCATATACTATATTCGTTATTGCACCCATTTTGTATGTGTTATTTTCGTGCCATGTAGTTTGGGGTAACGAAACTAGTTGACTTTATAAGCATGTTGGGTTATAGAAATTGGGTAGAAAGTATTGTTAACGCAAAAATTATCCATCTACGAGGACCAATCAGAAAAGGACACATGTCATCCTACGTGGCAATATTCGATATCCGAGGAGTGTTAGTCGGCACCCGAGGAGAATTAGTCGGCACCCGAGGAGTGTTAGTCGGCACCCGAGGAGAGTTGTTCGGCATATCAACCAGGAAGATCAAAAGAATAATTATGCATTTAATGTGCATTAATGAAGATGGCAGCGCATTTAATGAGCCTTAATGTACATTTATACTGTATTAATAGATGACAACACATAGCATACCAAGCAATTCAACAATTAGATTCATTGAATGTAGACATAATGTATAAATGTCTACATACAATGAATCTCTTTATCTCCCATCACTATAAATACATGTATTCCCTTAGACAAAAGGAGGAGAGATCCAAGAGATCCAAGAGAACCAAGGAGATCCGACAAGGATGAGAGACACTATACACAAGATCTACACCTTTTTCTCTCTCTACACCACATTGTGCTATTGTAAATCCCTGGGAATAAAATAACAGTGGACGTAGGCTTTTCCTTATAGCCGAACCACTTTAAAAATCTTTGTCTCTCATGTGCTTGATTGGATTGCTTTTATCTATTTATCTGTGATCATAAAAATGGGATTCGGTCCAGTTTTTTGCATCAACAGATTGGCGCCGTCTGTGGGAACGTGTTACAACCATTGTTCTCCATCAAAAGCTAAGTTTTTATTTTCTCTACGTATAATCAATTATACATACATATTTTGATTCAATCATGATTTTTATGTTTATATACATAAATTAATTGTCCAATTTTTATCTGCAAAATGTTGCATATCATGATTTTTAAATCATAACTATTAGATTAATTCTTATTTAGAAATCTGAAAAATAGTGGATTTCATAAATCATAAATTTTTGCTTCATTCTCAAGTTTCAATTTTGTATAAATGATTACATATACCAATATATACGACGATGATAAATTTTAATCATTTTCATTGTTGATTTTGAAATAAATTTTGTAAGATTTTTGATGTCTATTCAAATTCCCATCATATTTTTAATAAAAGAATGGGAAAAGGTTAAAGACAATAAAAAGTCTTCTCATGGAAATCATGACCCAGATCTATTCTCTCTCTCTTCAAGTTTGAGTCTCTTTGCATTCACTTTTATGAATTATATACTTAATTTGGTTCATCTTCCATCTATGTCAATAAAGTCAAATTGATTGATTTTTGATATAAATTTGGTAATAACTTTTATCATTCAGCATATTTTTCTCTCTCCAAATAGGGAATAGGAAGGGATGAATATAAAAATAATTTTATCTCACCTAAAAAATCATTACTCACCTCTTGTAAAAGAGGATCAGTAAAACAATCATGACCATATCAAGACTCTGGGCACAAATTTGATATGTTGGCCCCTCGGTCATCACATCATAAGGTTTCTTTGTCGAAATCACACGATCTAGTGGGTTATATATTTATTCATTTAATTAACATTCTTAAGGCTTAAATTTTATATTGAATGTTATTTTTTTGATCTAAAGATTCGAGATATTCTGGTCATCCAACCATATATTCTATAATTTGAGATATCCTTAAATGTTGGTCAGCAACATCCATGTTGTTTGTCGGCAGCAGTAGAATCTTGGGGTATTAAAAAATGCGAAGCACCCTAGATATTTCTTTAAACACGAGTTCAGCTTGGGGACAAGCAGGGGGCTTAAGTCTTTTTTAACTTGTGATCACCCCAAAAATATTTTTAAAACCAAGTGATTAATAATTTTCAAACAGCAACTTATACCTGATTAGTTGTTGGAGATTAAATAACTCTACATCTTATTTATGATGCATATCTAATAAAAATTTGTCCATCTCACACACATTTGGCACAAAAATATTATTTCATATTTTGAAATTTTTATTATTTTTTGCTGATACACATCACATATTGTTTGGCTGAATAATTATTCTCATGATAATAATTATTTTCCCTAGTCTCGACAGGTGCTCGGGCATCCTATTAAAATTTCATAGCAACCTATCAGCGGCTGATGAACAAGGTCTTTGCAGAGCAAATCCGTTGCAATATGGAGGTCTATGTTGACGATATGCTGACAAAGAGCAAGAAAGCTGCCGATCTTCTAGTTGACTTAGGCCAGACCTTTGATCAACTGAATAAATATCAAATGAAGCTGAACCCGACGAAGTGCATAATTAGAGTACGAGAAGGCATGTTTCTCGGTTACATTGTCAATCAACGAGGCATAGAAGCAAATACTGAAAAGATCAAAGCTTTATTAGGGCTGCGATCTCCAACGATGAAGAAGAAGTTGTATGAAAATGTTTCGAAGTCCACCACTAGCTTGGTACTAATCAGATTGAAGAGTTGGGTTCAAAAGCTAGTATGTTACTCGACTAATTATTCAGAGGATCATAAATCAGAAAAATCAAGCACGTAAAGTTAGCATTCAGTTCCTCGGCACAGGAGGCAGTTGGTCGGCTAACAAACCGATCAACATACTTGAAGATTATGACAAGCTACAAGCTGCATACTATGGCATGGCTGCATCCAAATTCCCAGGGGTGATACATAGCACACGGAGTTCCTCAAAAGAAAGATTAGCAACCACCGATCAGCCTGCATCATATGTCATCCAGGAGATAATGCACTTTATGTTGAACAAATCAAGAAAGTAGATCAAGAATTTCACGAGCACCGAGCAGCACTGCAGAATAAATACTCCATCCTTTCAAGTAAACCATCAAGCATGGAGCATTGGGGGCTTCTGTTAACGCAAAAATTCTCCATCTACGAGGACCAATTAGAAAAGGACACATGTCATCCTACGTGGCAATATTCGATATCCGAGGAGTGTTAGTCGGCACCCGAGGAGAATTAGTCGGCACCCGAGGAGTGTTAGTCGGCACCCGAGGAGAGTTGGTCGGCATATCAACCAGGAAGATCAAAAGAATAATTATGCATTTAATGTGCATTAATGAAGATGGCAGTGCATTTAATGAACCTTAATGTACATTTATACTGTATTAATAGATGACAACACATAGCATACCAAGCAATTCAATAATTAGATTCATTGAATGTAGACATAATGTATAAATGTCTACATACAATGAATCTCTTTATCTCCCATCACTATAAATACATGTATTCCCTTAGACAAAAGGAGGAGAGATCCAAGAGATCCAAGAGAACCAAGGAGATCCGACAAGGATGAGAGACACTATACACAAGATCTACACCTTTTTCTCTCTCTACACCACATTGTGCTATTGTAAACCCCTGGGAATAAAATAACAGTGGACGTAGGCTTTTCCTTATAGCCGAACCACTTTAAAAATCTTTGTCTCTCATGTGCTTGATTGGATTGCTTTTATCTATTTATCTGTGATCATAAAAATGGGATTCGGTCCAGTTTTTCGCATCAACAGATGATCTGGCCGTGATTATGACAAATCTGGCTCAAGGACAAACCGCCATGCAAGAGACGATGCAGCAACTCATACAAAATCTTCATGGCGGCGCACCTGCACAGTCAGGGCATCGAAGTGGTCAGAGGCAAACCTATTTACTTTCTTCATGATCCAGGCGTACTGAATCATATCATAATGAGGAATCTGATGATTTCTCATATCAACCTGGGCAAACTTCGTCAATACGGGTTACAGATACTGAACAACGTGTCACCCTTTCCCCAGAAAGGGCCAGTACATTGGAAAGGTTAAGTAGGGCCTCTCCTTTCAGCCGATTAGGCCCTAGGAGGAATAGGAGTCCACCTAAGACCATGTCGAGGAGTTTTCGACAACCATCAGATCTAAGAGAAGGATCAGCACAATCATGACCAGCTTCTCGTCAAGATAGATCTCAAGAGGCTACTTCAGAACGATCAATTGCTCGAACCAATAGTCCCGATGAAGGAAATGAAGCATGGAAAGGATCTCTTCAGCGGTTAGAAGATAGATTGGGATAAATTGCTAAGGCGAAGAATCCCCTACAACGAACTTTTGTTCAAGGGACACCTTTTGTCCAGGCCATTGTAAATTTTCCAACACCGTCAAAATTTAAAGCCCCTGTGGTGACCCCCAAATACGATGGAAAGACAGATCCTGTTCTTCACATAGAGCAATATCAAGCTACTGCCGACATCTATGCTGTCCCCGACGAGATGAGATGTAGGGCATTTTCAGGAACTCTTACTGGATCTGCCTAGATATGGTACAACAATCTTCCTCGGGGTAAGATTTTAACTTTCTTTCAATTGGCCGAGTTGTTCATCGACAATTTCTATTTTGGAGCAAAGACAGTAAAAAGAGTAGCACACTTGTTAAGTGTTAGACAAAAATCTGGTGAGAGCACTAGAGATTACATAACTCGTTTCAATAACGAGAAGATGGAAGTCATAGATTATGAGGAAAAGACAGCAATCACCGCCTTGATGAGTGGGTTGTTGCCTAATAAGTTGTATTACACTTTGGCAAACGATCCACCTAAAACTATGTCAGAGTTGATGGCAAAAGCAGCCAAAATCATGAATGCCGAAGAAGCTATGGCTGCAAAGAAGAATATGGATAAAGACCCCAAGGTGGACGTCGACAAGTCTAAAAATAAAGAGCATAAGGGCAATGGCGGTGACAAGCGTTCCAGAAATAATAAGTCGTCATGGGAAGTCCTGAAGAAATTCGATAATTATACTCCCTTGAAAATGGGTATTAATAATGTCTTGGAAGAAATCAAGAATAGCGAGGAGGTAAAGTGGCCGAAGAAACTGAGGTCAGACCCTGATACAAGGAATAGGGATAAATATTGCGAGTTCCGCAAGGACCATGGCCATATGACTAAAAATTGCATAGCTCTTCAGAACGAGATTGAAACACTCATCCGAAGAGGAAAGCTAGCAAAGTATGTTGATCGGGGAGGTGAAAGAAGAAATAATGATCGAACTAAAGAGAGATCTAGATCTCCTCGTAGAGCAGAGGAGAAAAAGAAGAGAGACCATAAAGATGATGCCGAGGATGACCCCGATCTTCCCAAGAAACCAAGGCAGCCAGAACGAGAGGTATTTTCCATACGTTTTGGGTCATTTGATTGTAATGTTATTACAGGAGGAGATGCAGGAGGAGGAGATCTTACTGCAGAAATAAAAGCTTACCTCAGAGAGGCACAAGCTTGCTCGTACATTCAGCAAATAAATCTGGCCGAGGAGGATCGTCCAAGGAAGGTAAACAAAGAGAAGCTGGTTATTGGCTTTTCAAAAAATGACCTGGCAGGTGTTATTTACCCTCACGACGACCCTTTGGTGATCAAAATGAGGATGAAAGAAGTAGTGATTTCAAGGGTGTTGGTGTACAATGGTAGTTCGGCAGACATCATGTACTATTCATGCTTTGACAGCTTGAATTTAAAATTATCTCAATTGGAACCTTATCACAGACCTCTTCTGGGTTTTGCTGGCGAGAAAGTTTTTCCACTTGGGACGATCAAGTTGGATATATTCATTGGAACTTGGCCTGCTTGTCGAACAGAAAGAATACGCTTCTTTGTGATGGATAAGAATGTGCAGTCAGCCTACAACATCATCATGGGAAAAGTTGGTTTGAAGAAGTTCGAAGCAGTTCCATCTACGATACATCAATGCTTAAAATTCCCAACAAATTTTGGAGTAGGAGTTGTGAAAGGTGATCAAAAAGTAGCTCGGGAATGCTATTATTCATATGCCGAGCAAGAGGAGCTTGAAGATTCAAGGAAAAAGACTACTACCTACCAGGTGGATGAAGGTACAGAAATTGAAACACTGGATCCTCGAGATGAATCCCAACTTGTAAAAGGACAGGTGGTGGAATCTACAGAAAATATTATTCTGGACGATGAGCATCCTGAACGAGTAACCCAGATAGGTTCAACGTTGGATGCTTCAATAAAACAGAAGTTGATAGCTTTCTTGAGAAATATGAAGAAAATCTTACAGGAAAAAAGGAGATCTGTTGACAAACAAATGAAGGAGGAAATGAACGCACAAGAGAGAGAGAAGCTTTAGAAAACTTGAAAGCAGAAAATGAAAAGGTAGAAGACGATAGGATTTCCTCTGAAGTTTAAATACTTTGCCTTGGGAAACGGCGAAAGAAATGATTACGAAAAGGAAACTATTACGCTAACGGCGGCTAAAAGGACAAAAAGGGAACAAAGATTGAAGCACCTATAAAAATGCAAAAAGGCGGATTCTGCGAATTTGGAAGGAAATTCAAATATGAAGAAAAGGCTCCTAAAACCCAGGAAGGTCATTTAATATCGCCATATACCGAGAAAGAATGTTCCATACTCCTCAAAGTTCGAAATATGAAACATTGGGGGCTTCTGTTGATACCAAAATTAGTATGCTGATGTGGACGAATAATAAGAAGACACGTGTCAATCTACGTGGCAAAATAGCAACGAGGAAGATTGTTTCCCCGACCAGCTATACTCACTCTGAGCAACAAGTATACTCCGAGGAACACCAACCCTCCGAGGAACTCTTGGACGACGAGCAACTAAGGCGGTTCGAGCTGCATCTCGACCGCTGCATTAATTTCCAGATAATCAACAGTTCAACTATTCATTGAATGATTATCATCTTGACACACACATTTGAAGAGCATTAAATGAATTACCCTTTCATATGTGTATCATTTAATGTAATACCCTTTCATGTACAGCCTAAGGGCTATAAATACCTTGTATCACCCTCATTCAAGGGGAGGGGAATTCCTTGATATCACTTGTAATCGAGAATTCCCAGACACTCAGCAATAACATAACAGTGGACGTAGGCCATTCTTATACGGCTGAACCACTTTAAAAATCTTTGTCTCATTTATTTATCCGTGATTAAATAATTAGAGTAATCTAGTTTTTTACATCAACAAATATGTACACTTGATTTATGGGAATTGAATCTGAAATTAATTTTAATTAATCTTATGATGATTATTACTGGAGAATACATAGGCATTCTTTAACCAAAGCACCCTCTGGACGGAGTGTGTTGTCAGCTACGGTTTTGTTTATTATTCAAAGACTAGGCCATGGACCCCGGTTAGAGAGTATGCCAAGTATTATTATGGTGGGGATACCAATATTTTATTATTGTGATATCAGGTTATGATGGGTCATGAGCTAGAGTTATGTTATTTATTTTTGGGTGCCAATGGATTGTTTGAGGATTAGTTAACACTGTATTGTAGGAATTGCGGTAGGGATTTTAATATTGAGTCTTGGGTTGTGCAGTGTCTGTCGTGAGATTATAGATTATGATTATATTATTAGAATTTTAATTTAAGTGTTCATACTGCATACTCTCTTGTATATGATGCACGCACACTCGAGTATGTGTAGTTACACTTGGAGCCTTTTTACGAGCTACTAAGTTTTTCGCTCACCCCTCATAGTTTGTTGTATTTCAGGTTTGACACAATATGATATTTATGGCATCATTGGGATTGGGATCGTCATTAGAGACTCTAGATATTTATTTCCAACATTTAAATGTACCGCTTTGTTTATTGTAAATTATTTTGTATAAGGACATTGAGATTCAATAAAATTGAGGCATTCTATTCAGTTGACTAATGTATTTGTGCTTACTCCCATTTACGCTCAATCTAAATGGTATTTTTTCTTAAAAAAATCTCTAATTTATTAATATTTTTCAGTAGCACCTCCTGGGGTGGTACAAAGTGATATCAGAGCACAGGTTATTCGTATTCTCGGGTTTGAGGTTATTGATTTGTTACGTTGTCCATTGAGAGAGATTTTTATTTTTGTTGTCTTTTATTTTGGTGATGTCGAACTGTTTGTTTGAATTTAATGTAAGAAATTTTTGTGTGAATTTTGGGGACAAAATTCCTTTTGTAGGGGGAGAATGTAATACACTATTATTTTGAGAGCTTATATATGAATATTATATATGATTACAATAAAATTATTTTATTAATGGGAGAATTTTATTTAGATAATTTTTTTTATTGAAATTGTATTTAAAAGTAATTTATTTTTGTTGAAAATCGAATAAAACATTTAAATTTAAATTTAAATAGCTTTTGGACATTTTATTATGGTTTAAATATGTAAAGTAGATAAGTTTGATATAAAGGGAAATATGGTAAAATGCGTTAGCTTAGGCTCCAAGCTAGGTTTTGAGGGAGAGAATTTATAACGAATAATATGGCTGATTATAAGAAAAGGAAGATTAAAAAGAGAGGCCAAAAACGAAATCTAAAGAGACGAAAACAAGAGGAATGTGAAGAGTTAGTTTGGTGTGTTTAGAATCTTCTTTTTGAGTGCTTTCAGATGAGATTTGAGAAAAACTTAAAACACATACCTGACCCAATTTTTCGTCTAAAATCCAAATCTGAAGTCGGATTGACAATTTGGGTAGTGTTTGAGTCTAATTTTTTCTATGTTTTTTAAACAGGCTTACAATTGTGAATTTTGACTCTCTTAAGGTAGATTCGTTCTGCCATTGTTAATTTTGTGTTCTACACACACTCAACCTTAATTGCATAGTTATATCCATGTTATGTGTTGAATTTATATGTTTTATATGCTCGCGTACTATATTCATTATTGCACCCATTTTGTATGTGTTATTTTCATGCCATGTAATTTGGTGTAACGAAACTAGTTAACTTTACGAGCATGTTGGGTTATAGAAATTGGGTAGATAATATGTACACTTGATTTATGGGAATTGAATCTAAAACTTATTTTAATTTGGAGAATAATATTGTGATGATTATTATTGGAGAATGCATGGGCATTCCTTAGCCAAACCACCCTCTATACGGGGAGTGCTATCGATTGCGATTTTATTTATTATCCAAAGACTAGGCCATGGACCCCAGTTGGAGAGTATGCCAAGTATTATTATGGTGGTGATGCTAAGATTTTATGGTGGTAATGTCAGGTTATGATTGTTCGTTTGCTCGAGTTACGTCATCTATTTTTGGGGGCCATTGGATTGTTGTGAGGATTAGTCCATACCGTACAGTGGAAAGTGAAATGGAGATTTTAATATTAGGTCTTGAGTTGTGTAATGTTCGTCATGAGATACTAGATTGTGATTATATTATTAGAATTTCAGTTTGAGAGATCATCTTGCATGCACTCTTGTATATGATGCACGCACATACGAGTATGTGTTGTTACACTTAGAGCATTTTTACGAGCTACGGAGCTTCCCGCTCATTCCCCATAGTGTTCTATATTTCAGGTTTGATACAATATGATATTTATGGCATCATTGGTATTAAGATCCTTATTAGAGAGTCTGGATATTTATTTTTAACATTTAAATACACCGCTTTGTTGATTGTAAATTGTTTTTTAAAAGGACAATAAGATTTAATAAAATTGAGACATTCTATTCAATTGATTTATGTATTTATGTTTCCTCCAATTTATGCTCAATCTAAATGGTAGTTATTTTTTAAAAAAGCTCTAATCTATTAATATTTTTCAGTAGCACCTCCCAAGTTATTACAAAGTGGTATCAGAGAATAGGCTATTTGTATTCTCGGATACGGGATTATAAGTCCGTTACGTTATCCGTTGAGAGATATATTATATATGTTGTCTCATATTTAGGTGATGTCCAACTTTGTGTTTGAATTTAATGGAAGAAAATTTTGGGTGAATTTTAAGGACTAAATTCCTTTTGAAGGGGGGAATGAAATACGCTATTACTTTGAGAGTTTATTTATGAATATTATATAAGATTTCAGTAATGTTATTTTATTAATTGTGACGTTTTATTTTAAATAAAAATATTTTTATTGATATTATATTTAAAAATAGTTTATTTTGGTTTGAAATCGAATAAAACATTTTGAATTTAAATTTAAATGGTTTGTGCAAATTTGATAATGGTTTTAATATTTAAAGTACACAATTTTGAATTCAAGGGCAACATAGTAATATTCGTTAGCTTAGGCTTAAAGCTAGGTTTTGAGGGAGAGTTTTTATAAGGAATAATAGGTCTGATTATAAAGAAAGGAAGATGAAAAGGAGATGCCAAAAAAAATCAAGGGGCAAAAACAAGAGGAATGAGAATAGTCACTTTGGAGTGTTTTAGATCTTCTTTTTGAGTGCGTTCAGATAAGATTTGAAAAAAAAATCAAAACACATACCTAACCCAATTTTTCCTAAAGAATCCAAATTTGAAGTCATATTGGTGATTAGGGTACTGTTTAGATCTAATTTTTTGTGTTTTTAAAACAGGCCTACATATGTGGAGTTTGACTCTCTTTAAGTGGACTTATTCTCCCATTGTTAATTTTTTATGCTATATACATTCAACCTTGATTGTATAGTTATATCCATCGGATATGGATATCTGAATTGTTTCAACAAATAAATAACTAAGATCGGATTATCTGGTGCAATCTAAGGGTGTGAGAGTGTGCCATATCAAAACTTAAGCATTGTGACATGGCACAACATATGTGAACCAATAAACCAAACACTCAAACCCCAAAGGCAAACCCTAATCTGCATTCCTCCTTC